>BSYO01000004.1:7097409-7697409 GCA_033239525.1 Nepenthes gracilis
GAAGACACACAAGGCCGACAAATAACGGATAGTATTGGGATGGAACCGGACGATAGTAATCTCAAGCACTTCCATTATTTCTACAAATTCCTTGACAATAGGATGTGAAACTCATCCTTTAAATGAAAATCATAAACAGCAATTAGGCTATCTCAGGGATAATACACCCTCTCATTCGACGAAAAACAAGAACAAGAATAGCGATCGGAATAACAAACCGATCATAAATATCAAATAATGAAAAACACAAAACAATATCGGCAACATTCTTAAGAGAGCGTCATGAGGCCGTTGATGACAGAAAGCAAACAAAAATTGACAGACCATGAAGATTAATACTTTGTAGATTTTTCTTTTGAGTAAATGTAGAAGCAAGAAGAAGATCCGACTAAATGCTGCTTATGGAAAACCAGCAGAATGATGATTTCAAGCGATGCGTTATGTTTCTCGAAGGAAGACACTGTTTGATGTAGCAGCAAATACACCATCAACAGTCATCCCAATCACTAGAGTCATCATGATGCAGGCATCATCCAACATGTTGTTCAATTATCCGTTCAAATGTAACGAAATTAAAATCCAACCAGTCTCAAGAGACTAAGTAATGAGACTCTTAAATTCTAATTTATTTAATTAAAAGTCTCAATTTGTCAAAATTTTAAATTGTCTGATTTTATTAAAATAAAAAAGTCAATTGTTGGGTTATCACTCAACAAACTATCAATTCTTAAATCCAAGAATTGAAAAAAATTCATTTGGATTTATCGATTAATCTAAACTTTTGACAACTAACAATTCCGTACAGGCAAACAGAAGTCTAAATACGAAAAAAATATATTGACAAATATGGTTTGAACACAAAAATAAGTACATCTTCTATTCAATATTAGAAATGCTCATGTGCAAGATATATTTGAATATAAAAATTCTGAGCTAATTGGCTCGAGAAAAACAAAAGACATTGAAATATTGAAACTACTTAGCAGCAGAAGAAGCATGAGATTCAATATGTCCCTCTCCAATAGCAGCTCGTGCAAATGTAGGAATGAATAACACTCAACCAGACAACTCCCACAAATTGATGATAGGCAACTAAAATCCCTAGGGTGAATGCATTCTAGCATATATGCTAATCCTATCAAAGAAGGATGCATGAGCCAGGATGTACAGGATAAGGCTGATGATGCTATGTAAGAGAAAAAAATCAAGATAGGTTTCATCATAAGTACACAGTAGGATACTACAAAACCAGGATCATCTTTCTTCCGTCCAAGAAATTAGATCCGCTATCCAGCCAATTCCGTAAGGCATGAAATTCAGATGAAAAAGCTAATGCCCCTTTTATAACAAAAAATGAGCCAAGAAATGAAGAGTTTTTAAGCAAAAGCACATTGTCAACCATCAAGGAATATTTGCCAAAGCAACAGGACGACAGAATTAGATTGATGCAACCAGACAACAGTGATGATACACTAGCCTTGAGACTCTTGGGAAGGAAAGCTCAAACAATTCAAAGGTACTATTGGTTCGATTTATCTTTCATATATCCTTGAAACTTGAATTCAACCTCCAAACATAAGAAGATTATGTTAGGTATAGCATCAAGTTATCAAACCCAGCGAGCCCAACGTAAATAATAAAACTAGAAAGGAAAAAGTAAGATTCAACCCATTAAGTTTAAGCTCAGAGATCATGACTTTTGGACAAGACTCGAATTCAAAAAAAAAAAAAATTGAATCAAAATCATATAGACAATCGAGATACTGAGTGTCCGAATAGTCGCTGAACAGATTGGGTCATAGGTTCGAATTAACAGATATTCGAATGTCTAACCAAGCGGTTAATGTATTCTAAAGTTAACCTAGGAGAGGGTCTCCTAACTAAGGTTGATCGCTTAATATCATCGTTTGAACGGCCTACAGAAAACCACCAGCTTAGAATACAATTTGAACTATTTCGTTTCCAACTAGCATACCCTCTTACACTGTAGCCTATTATTTATCTTTAGAAAACCACCATCAACTGGCAATTTGGCTGTACATAACTCACTTTCCCTAAGAAATGGGAGAGGATGCCAAAAAGAAATACGGAGTAATGACTCTCTATACACTTGATATTCAACATATTATAGAACTAAATCCTCCATCTCTTTCTCTTTCATATCCTCACAATCTCTCTTGCATTCTTGACTTTGGGAATTAGCAATTTAAGCATCAAAAAATATATCAAAAAACAAGCCTTGTTTCCTTTAATCTCATGTTCACAACATCAATATAAATAAATAAATTAACAACCTAAGATAAGTCAATAATTATCTGAGACTCAATAATATATCATAGCTATGATTCAAAAGTCATACGACACTAAAATGTCAAGAATGTAATTAGGATTCTACCAAATGAGAACATCAATAAGTGTATAGGTTCTATCGAACCTATTTTAATAGAGACCTCAATTGTATGGGACATCATATAATCTCCTCCGATCTTATACATTATTGTAAACCAACAATTATGTACCCGCCTATAACGGTTGGGTAAATTCACAAGGTACCAGAGATTGTAAATTTGACAATCAATCAAATTTATGGTCTCATAATATCTTGCCACTTGTAGTGTACAAGTATCAATCTCAATTCATACGAATAATATTTTCGTTACCTATCAAGCAAACCGAAAATATATCATGCACATATTCCCATGGTCCAATTGGGATCCACATCTTAATGGTTACATAATACCTCAATCTCAATTTAGACGAACGATATTCTCGTTATTCATTTAGACAAACCCAGAATATACCACGCATGTATTCCCGTGGTCCAATCGCTACCAAACAAGTGTAGAACACTCAATCTCAACCTGTCAAACCCAACACCTTCCTCAGTATGATATCTCTCGATATGTTACGTATAATATTCATAGGATTATAAAAATCATTCCAAATGACCTCAATCTGTTGGAGTATGAAAGTCAATATCAAATAATTATATGATGCATCGTGGTACCACAAGTTTTATATTTTTTGACATTGTACTATACTTACATATTTTCAAAACTGACAGGATACGTACTATATTTACGTACATGTACCTAGCAATGTAAATACCTAAATTTATCCATACATCCATGATTAAATTTATAACAATGCCCTTGTACACACAAATATACACACACAGCATCACCCGCAAAAAACTCTGCCATAATATATTTCAATATGAAAATATTGAACCAATTGGCTTGAGAAAAACAAAAGACATCAAAGTGTTGAATCTCATTAGTAGAAAAAGAAGCATAAGATTCAATATGTCCCTATCCAACAACTCGTGCAAATGTAGAAAGAAAGAGTAACATTCAACTAGATAACTCCCACAAATTGATGGTAGGCAACTAAAATCTCTAAGGTGAATGCATTCTAGCACATAAGCTAATCTTATCAAAATAGGATGCAAGAGCCAGGATGTAGAGGACATGGCTGATGATGCTATGTAAAGAAGGAAATCAAGACAGATGGGTGTCCCTTTTATAAACACACGGTAGGACACCACAAAACCAGGATCACCTTTCTTTTAACCAAGAAATAAGATCAGCCGTCCAGCCAACTCTGACAACGGCTAAGGTATGAAAATCAGGTGGAAAAGCTAATGTCCCCTTTATAACAAAAAATAAGCCAAGAAACAAAGAGTTTTGAAGCAAAATCATATAGTCAACAATCAGGGAATATTTGCTGAGGCCGCTAGACGAAAAAATTACATTGATGCAACTAGACAACAATGATGACAGACTAGCCTTTGGGAAGGAAAGCTCGAACAATTCAAAAATAGAATTGGTTCTATTTGTCTTTTCATATATTCTCGAAACTTGAATTCAAGCTCTGAATATTAGACAGTATTGGGTATAGTATCAATAGAGCCAACCTAGCGAGCCTAACCTAAATAATAAACCTAGAAAAGAAAAAAGTGAGATTCAACCCATTAAGTCTAAATTCAGAGATCAAGACCTTCGGTCAAGACTCAGATTTAGCAAAAAATGAATTAAAATCATATAGACAATCAAAAAGTCAAGTGTCCGAATTGTTGCTGAACAAACTAGGTTATAGGTTTGAATGATCAGATATTTGAATGTCTAACCGAGAGGTTAATATCTACAATTAACAAAGGCAAGGGTCTCCTGACAAAGGTTGATCGCTCAAGATCATTGTCTAAACTGTCTCCAGAAAACCACCTGCTTAGAATACAGGTTCAATTATTTAGTTTTCAACTGGCATACCCTCTTAGATCGCAGCTTATTATTAACTTTTAGAAAATCGCCATCAACTGGCGATGTAGCTATACATTACCCATTTTTCTTGAAAAACAGGAGAGGATTATGAAAAACAAACACAAAGTAATAACTCTCTAAACACTTAATATTCCACATATTATAGAGCTAAATCCTCCATCTTTTCCTTGTTCAAATCCTTACAATATCTCACATTCTCGATTTTGGAAATTATTATTTGAGCATCAAAAAATATATAAAAAAATAAGCCCCATATCCTTTAATCTATATTTTGCAACATCAACATAAACAAATAAATTAACAACCACATATAAGTCAATAATTATCCAATACCCAATAATATACCATATCCATGACTCAAAAATCACACGATAATAAAATATCAGGAATGTAATTTGAATTTCATTGAATCCGAGTATCAAGAAAGATATAGGTAACATCGAACCTATTTCAACAGTGGCCCCAACTATATGGGATATCGTATAATCTCCTCCGATGTTATATATTATTGTAAACCAACAATTATGTGTCCGCCTCCCAAAATCGGATAAATCCACGAGATACCGGTGCTCGCAAATTTGATAAGCAATCAAATTTATGGTATCTTAATATCTTACTACACGTAATATATAAGTATTAATCTCAATCCATACAAACAATATTCCTGTTACATTGTTAGGTGAACCCAAAATATGCCACCCATATATTCCCTTGATCCAATCAGGATCCGCATCCTAACGGTTACATAATACTCAATCTCAATTCAGGTGAACAATATTCACGTTACACCGTTAGGTAAATATAGAATATATCACATATGTATTCTCGTGGTCCAATCAGGATCCACGCCTAAATGGGTATAAAATACTCAATCTTAATGTGTCAAGCCCAACACCCTCCTCGGTATGATATCTATCATGTACTAAGTTAATACGAAAAAAAGTCACTAAAATTATCGGGGAAAAAACCCAAGAATAATTGATTATTCAACTGATCCATAAACTTGACTACCATCCTTCTAAAGTACTAATTTTATTTCCAAGGCCTTAAATTACCTTCTATCTTGTCACTTTCAGACTAAACTGCCAATCAATAATCTCTTTCCATCATCTCAAATAACCACACAAAAATCTAATAGAGTATTCTTAATTTCTTCCTCAAACCAACTTACAATCTAAAATATATATTCATACACTACACACACACACACACATATATTCATAAACCAATGGGATGTATACTATACTTATATACATGTAATTACCAATGTAAATAGCAAAATTTATCAATACATCCATGCTTAAATTTATAACAACGCCCCAGTATACACAAATATACACACACAAACATCACCGGCATAAAACTCTGCCATAATATATACATCAGTATTTATATACACTCTTCAATATAATACATATATACATATGTATTTATATAAGAGGATATACACACACATACGCCACTTTCAGCTTCCAGATTAGTAGGATAAACTGAATCGGAAGATTCAAATCCAAACAGCCACTGCCCTTCCACGAGCAATACTGCAGCATCAGCAACAACAAATAATTTCTAAAATCCTATATTTATACTCAAATCTGGGACAGCTCAAAATGAACCAAATCAATGAGCAACCATTGTACCTCACTATAACCAGATTGATATCTCAAACAGAGCATAGCACTCTGTTCATCGACTACGTTGGATTTCCACCGAAAACAAAATAAATCCGAACTTTTCTCTCCCATTATGATAAACAACGATTTTGATATGTTAACCTACAAAGTTTTGCCCCCCAATTCAATGCAAATCCCTCAAAATTTTGGGTTCAATACCATGAGAGCTGTGGCTCCATTTTTTCCCAAATTTCACCACGTGACAAAACACAACCAATTTCTTTCAAATCACGGCACACAAATAAGAGTTTAGCAACTACAAGAGGAAAGGAAAGATCTACTTGCAAAAGAAAAATGGAAACTAGCAGCAGAGGGTGGATTTACTAACCAGATTTGCTTGTCTCCATCAGCAATTAGCAATGGCAACAACGGCGAACAGTGGTGACAGCAACAACAGTTTCGGAGCAACCCATTCATACTCTCCCTCTCTCTAGGATAAGAAGATTTAAGGAAGACAAGGGACGAGAAACGGACAAAAGAAACAGAAACGGTCAAGAGAAGCATCACAGAAGAGGAAGATAGGAAAATGGAAGAATTTCAGAAAGAAGACGAAACGGAAGGGAAGAATAAACGGCAGAAGGAGGAACAAAGAGGGAAAGAATGAGGAGAGAGTGGAAGGATCGAGAGATGAAGAGCGAGAATGTTTATTATTATTATTATTATTATTATTTTATCGTTAATAAAATTTCATTTGTCACCACATTGGGTTGAGAACCCAATAAATCCAAGTAAATGTTAATGCCAATAAATATGATCTAAAATCAAATGCAATGTCAATCAATTCTATAACATTTTATACATTATTTCAGGCAGACGATCAAAATTCTTTTTCATTGAAAAGATTCGCAACTATAGCTGGTAGGTGCAGTATAGTAACCTGAAATCACCTTTACTCTCAAAAATATACAAAATGTGTACACATTGTCTCCAGAAAAATGAAGGTAAGTGAAAGTTTTTTTTATTTTTGGCCATAAAAGAAATATTGATCTCATTCTCAACTTACAATGTAGGTTTCTACTTGAAGGTCTAACCATGTCTGCTGTGTTTTTCCACGTTCCACCGCATCAATATCAATAGACCACGTCAACTAAGACCTGTAAGTAGTTGTCTAACGTACCTAAGATCATTCTGCCGAATATCATATGCATGAATTGGTTACAACATATCTCGTACTGCATGACCAACACAACCTCATTTAACATATATTGCAAAACTAAGTAACTAAAGTTTTCAAAGGCTAGAGACTAAACTACAACTATCTGTAACAGAAGTGGCCTGGCAATATAGGTGAAAGTCATCCAGAATCTGCAATATAATTAGAAAACCCAACTAATTTACAAGCCCCATAGAAAACCGCAGAGTAATCAATTGTAAAACTGGGCAGCAACATAAAAATAAATTCTTCATAAAATATATAGCCACGCCTCATACATGAACAACATAACTATCGACTTCTCCTTAAGGCCTTATGAACTCTTCATTGAGAGTGAGCAAACACATTAGCAAAAGTGTTCATCATATATCAAACTAAACAAATTGGAAAAATTCTACCGCTTGATGATTCGAATCTACAACAAGGAATCAGAAAAATAATTTCCCTGTCAAGCCAAGGCTATCATACCAAAGCATTTCCAACAAGGATAATTAATATTGACAAAACAGACATTTCGAACTTGTATAGTAATTGCTTAATTTTTCAATATAAAAAGCATTCAGCAATTCATCATGGAACACAAATTTGTGGAAAGATTGACTATGCAAGCTTCACCAATAAAAAGGAATGATATAATATTTACCAATTTTAAGCAATCATAGAACATAATTGCCCAAATCAAAACCTTTGCAATCGATCATATTCGTATTTTCTGGAGCAGCTATCTTGAACGTCAACAAATTCACACAATCATGCATCCTGCCATATGCATGTGATATTTATTGGCTCGTTCAAGTTAGCCTATCCATTTGGTGGAAACAAACTTTTACAAATTTTTCAAGATATTCATGTTCATGGTCAAACTAGTCATGTGACAATGAGAAGTGTCAGGAGGGTTTGCAGCTCCATAATGGTGCTCAAGGAGCTGGCTCATTTGGTCAATTCCCTGCTGGACGGAAAACATGGAATGAATTATTTCAAAGGGGATTGGCTATAAAAGAAAAGAGTAAAATCTAGGTTTGCAATTGCTGATTCCAATGCTTAGAGTCCATTTATTATAGAGGAGGTAAGCCATTGATGAGGTGGGTTCAAGACACTAGACACCAAATCTGAATATGATTTCCTCAAATGTAGAATAATTTGCAGATATTTTACCATCTGACATTGAAGAAGCAATAGAGCAAACTCAAAAAATCAGCGTTCAATAGTTGGTGCCAGAAGTATAAGAGATTTATGTCAAAATCCAGGGTTGAATGCATTAAACTAGAATAATTTGCAGATATTTTACCATCTGACATTGAAGAAGCAATAGAGCAAACTCAAAAAATCAGCGTTCAATAGTTGGTGCCAGAAGTATAAGAGATTTATGTCAAAATCCAGGGTTGAATGCATTAAACTAGAATAATTTGCAGATGTTTTGCGATCAGATGACGAACAAGTAACAGAGAAAATTCAGAAAATAGGCGTTCAATAGTTTGTGTCAAAAGCAGAATCCGGGGTTGAATCTATTAAACAAAAAGGTGAGAATACTCAACATTCTCATGTTAAATGGGGGGCAAGACAAACTAAAGCATAACGCATTCAAAGGATACTGTTGAGGAAATTCCTATTCTCAATCATCAATTGCAAGGTTCTAGTTTACTGTATCCGTAATTTGGAGGATCAGTTTTTGACTTAGAGGTGAGGTCCTTGATACTCAGCTCTCAATTTTTCTATGCAGACTTGTGACACACAGGTAAAAATTGCTCTATTCTCCACACCTTATTCTCAATCTCTCAGCCAGATGGTTTCAACTCATTCCTATAGGAACAAAGAAAATGGGACACATACAGGACTTGATGGCATGGAAGATAAGAGCCCACTGCTTTAATGGCAGGTCAGAGATGCACACCCACCAGCGCACGATTTGGGATTTTGTCTCTCTGCCGCACAGATTGGGAAAAAGAATATGCGACGGGCCAAAAGATAGCCCAAGCTGAAAACTCCAATGCAGCAGTTATCCAACTTTGTGCCTGCGTGTAAAACTGTTTTTCCCAAAAAACTGTTGAAAAATGATTCGATGGAAGCATTTTAGTTATAGTGACAAAGAAGTGTACATATGCTTGAGAGAATGACAAAATATCCTGACAATGAATTAATGCCAGGGCAGCATATATATTACGATCAACAGCATACCATATTCAAAAAGCTGCTGAGAACAAGCTGCAACATGCTTTCCATATGTCTACTTTTTCAAAGCATGATGATGCAGTTAACAAGACCAAGCAACAGATCCCACAGAAGAGGTACATCATTCCAGAACTGCCGGACCCCATAGCAGTACTATTTTCACCATTATTAGGTTATAGCACTGATGCAAATATTGGCCGATATGTATATATATTAGGGTCTCAATGCCAATATTTCTCAATATTGCAATATGTTTTCATATTGGCCAATACAGCTGATACAGTCCTGTTAGCTTACAATTTTTTAAAATATATCTCCAACCAATATATTCATCGACATATATAATCGGATATGTCTGATAATTATATGACAAAAGCTGATATTAATATAAGGCCAATAATTTTATCCATGGGTCACAGTTAACCGGATCTATACCTAAAAACATGAGGCATCCAAAAATATTGCTTGGCAAATCAGCATCTCACCTATCCTTGCACAGAATTTTAGATGTGAAAAATATCAAAACAATAGAAAAAAAGGAAAATTAAAAAGAAAATGCTTGTGCATATTCAATTTTGCCCAAAGATTTTCAGTAAAAACAGAGCTATAGGGTAACTTCCTTTAATCCAATATATCCGCTGGTATTAACGTCTCAGCGATCAGGCCAGTCCGACATATAAATGACCATTATTAAACTTTTGTTACCCGTTTCTTCAAATCTTCAAGCGTCGTCGACTAGTATATCAAATTATAATCCAAGAAACACATATTGAATGAATGAAATTTGCCCTAATAGTGTAAGACATGAACTACAACATGTCTAACCAAAAGTTCTCCTTTATCATAAACCGCAAAAGTCATATTAGTCTAATGATGTTTAATAAAGTTTTACCAATAAGTCATGGTTTCCCTCATCTGGCCAACAATCTCCCCAATTAGGAATTTCATCCCATATCATAAACATCTTTCAACCGCATTTGGTGCAAAATTATGCAGGCTCATTCGTAAAATTAGCCCTAACAACATTTTGGTAATTTGGCTTCCCTCTGAGGATTTTCCTCCTCCAGTACATGCTATGAGCACAAGAATCGAGTGAGCAGGAGATGGAAAAAAGACCCCAAGAGCATAGAAGTGAGCAGGAGAATAGTTTCAAGTAAAGGGGCTGAGGGATAATAAGTAATTCAGGGAAATCATCCACATAGGACCAAAAGCATAAAAATTGGAAAAGCAAATTCAACACATTGCGTTGTATCTTCTACCTACACAGTACCAACCAAAACTTTGTAAGGTTAAGCGTACAAGCATCTAATCTAGAAAATCGGCTACTTCCCCCATATATAACCAAAAATGCAAGCAGAAATTAAAAACAAAAGAGAAAGAGCTCTGGCTAATTTTGCTAATAGCCGCCTTCCGAGCACAGCTGTGGCTGCGGCATTAAGCAAAAACATTGCCAGAGGACCAGAAGGCCTATTGGAAATTCTTACTTATACCTGCTATATCATGCAAAACATAGGATCCGCTCATTTTCTTGCTTTAGATTACCTAGTCCATCATCAGTCATCATCACAACCATATTAATATTTTTAAAAGGGGAACAAGATTTCTCACAGTGTAGACAGAAAACACTAACCTGGGTTACATAATTGTCAAACTAGTTCCGAGTAAGGTCACAAATAGGCACCAATTTAGGTTACATAGTTGTCATAGTAGCCCTAAGCAAGGTTACAAACAGAGTGCCTAGATCTCATCCACTATAAACTGACATAACTATTTATCCATGAAATGCTCTAAAATTCTCTATCACAAGTGCAATCACAAAAAACTAATTAGAAGTAACTTCAGAAAAAACCAGTGGGAGAATACCACCGCTACATCACAAGTAAAAAAAACCTGCATCACAAGGCAACAATAAGGATGCGTGGAAAGGGTTGCAACTTGGCCACAAAAGAAGAAATTGTAAAGCCAATTTTCACTGCAGAAATGCTTCCGTTACATCTATTAACTGCATGCTTTCCACTTTACACACACACATCTCATGACATCCCTGTCCACTTCATGAACAATCTCTGTTTCTGATACAGCTCAATGAACCAACAGACATCTGAAAAAAGATCAACGTATATATCTTTTGCAAACTAAATTAACAAGGTTGTTGAGAACCTTGCACCATACCAGTAATTAGCATTTTCCTCTCAAATGGCATGATTTTGACGCTGCACAACGATCAAAATGGATGAGATGAGAACATTACGGGCTTCTAAAAACAATTACAAGTACCCGCAGACATACTAATTTACTACAATCCCATCCAACTATGGTCACTGGATCCTTCTTACACACACACACACATTAATCGTGAGAGAGAGAGAGAGAGAGAGGGGCTAATATTTCTTTACTTAACGATTGGAAGCTATTTCCTATCTAGGAATTCAAAAAAGAGGTACAACTCACACATAAATGCTTTCCACGTGCATAAAATTAAAAAACTGGATACACATGTTCAAATGGTTCTTTTTCCTTTTGATTTGGATCTCATTCTATCCCATAGCTTATCATCGTTATCATTTGGCACAAAGAAGTTTGTCATATACAAACATGGCCTCATTTAACAATCACTAAATCAACCTATGAGAAAAAAACAAGGTTACTCTGGATATTTTCCGACAAGATAATATACACCATCACCGACTAAGTCCGCACAGGAGAATGCCAAATTCGACAATATCATTTACCTTGCTAACCTTAGATGATATGCCTCACTGCCACCATGGGGCACCAAATGACAACAAGGTGTCAAAGATATAAAGGACGCACCAATCTACCCCATGCCACACATCACCTTAGGTCCCTTTCGGACAACATTATTTATCAATTAAGAACATTTTAAGGCCATATTAGGCAATAACAAATTCACTGGTAATTGGAAACACAAATAATACAACTTTGAGTGTTGTGCACACCATATTGATATAAAAAACCAAAAGGCATCCATGGTTAATATGATTCCTACCCTAATTAATTAATCTAAAAATCAAAAGATGGACTTTTACAAATTCTCTACAAACAAATAGGGCCCAATGATGTAAAGGGAAATTCTGAAAGGAAAACCAAATCTGCATTACAAATTCTAAAATGGCCCAAGGCGTAACAACAATATACTCCAATGTGACCCAGAGGATAGGAGTTTAAACCACGAAATAGCTTCTCAGCAATACAGTGGTAAGGCCACGTAAATCTGACACTCCCTAGATGCCACAATAGAAATCTTGCACACTGTCTCATCATTTTAACCTTTAACAACATTATTTATCTTTGACAAACCGCAAAGTTGGAGAAATATGTAATCTCCACAAGAAATTAGAGTTTCTTGTCTTGCATGATAAGTTTATGGATTTATCCACAAATATACCAAGGTTCATATTAAAATACATTCCCTAATAGTGCCATCCCCATAGCCTATTAACAGTTGACGAGGACGACTCTTTGTGACTTTATAGAAAGCTTCTATCAGTCTTGTTACCCAGAGTAACCAACTGCCATCTTTCTAGCTTGAAGTGGACAGTTGTAGTGAGCATTAGGAGACTAAACAACTAAAGAATATGGACATCTGAAACCGAATGGCTGAGAGAAATAGTGTTCTCTTTGGAAGATTATTACACGTACTTACATAACTAACACCTAACTTCCTTCAAAAATGATCCAAGTGTCTGAGCAAATCTCTTCACAAGAAAAAGACCAGTTATGGAGAAAAAAAGCCATCGACACTATGGTGTGGTTTTCTGAAACACCATTATATGCTCTTTAAGTGGTAATCATTCCTCTAATCTGCAACTAGAAGCAAAACATCATCCAAGAAGATCTCAGCAAACTTTCAAAGGTAGCTTAAGGAGAATTCTTTTAATAAGTTGCAAAATTTTTAGGGGGAATTTGTCAACAAATAATGGCATCCCCACCAATGCAAATGCCCCACAAATCATTGCACAGATCATCATCACATCTTGCTATTCACATATGCATTTACTTGGATCTACCCATGACACAACCCAATGAAGTAACATTTTTCCAACATTAGGAAAACTGGGCGCAGAAAATTCATTGCAAGTCTTTCAATAAGAAGGACGAGGGAGTCACCATCAACATGAGAAGAATAAAAGAAGGGCTGGTAACTTCAATAACTTATAAACAAATATGCAAGCCAGTATCAGCAACACAATGCAGAATGATGATTAAGCATATGGGAAATTTTGGTTATTAGTCCAGCAAGTGCATAAAAACTGATGCACCACCAATGTTAAGGATATTCATAGGTCATGACCTCTGCAGTGAGCAAACTCCTCAACTTGCACAATAGACTCGTTTTTGGCAACAACCAACAAGCACTAATCACGCTTCATTGAATCTAAGCAAAACACTGAGCTGATATGGGGACAAAAATGATACCTAACACTTAAATCACCGGCGTTTAGATTTACTAAAAGCAGATGGTATCTATGCAAATGGACATGAATTTATGTTTACGTGCTGAAATCAAAAACATACACACTACCTTCTGGATGACACGTCAACCATAAAACGGCAGACACAATGCGAAATCACACCGACAAATTGATTAGTTAATTCCTATCGCCATTCTGGAGTTCAATACTTGAAAAAAAAAAAACCTGCAACACCATGACAACCGGTTGCATTAAGAAGAATACAATTTGCAATTATGGTAAACAAGAAAACATCAGAAATGAAAAGCATATTGCACACCTTCTGCAGGACCTAGTTTCCAAAAACATCAGTCATCGACTTAGATGCTTTCTCTTTAATGCTATGAATTCTTATTTCAGTAGAATGAACCAACTCCCATGTCATTTAAGACTGAAACTAGGATTTGCAGTGACTTATACATTTAATAACACTACAAAAATCTATAGCATTTTATGCATAGTAATACTTCAATGATCTATAGGGTTGAAATAAAATGCTTCATACAATTGACCTCAATTCAACCACATGTCCAGCAATAACAAAGAGCTCGAACCTTCAACCTCTACAACATTTTAGCTCTTTAACAAAAGAAGAAGTTTTTCAATAAATTAACTTCTCAAAAGCATTTTGACCAGGCAAACTAGTGTAAAATCTTACAATTCTACCAGAATTAGGTTAAAAAATAAAAAAACACTCGGCTCAAATTTCCTTCAAGGAAGACCACTTCCACCAATTAGAGATGTTGGTAGAATTAGACTTGTGAGTGATGAACTTGGGGTATAAATCAAAGAACCCATATTTGTTAAGCAGCAAAAATAATGGACAAGAACAGTGGTCATTTGGTTGTTAGTGCAAGTAAAATGTGTATAAAGCATGGATGAAAATATCTATATCGGTATCAATATCAATATTGGTCACGGAACAGTGTAAGACATATTGTATCGGTATCAGATATACAAGAGGAAAAAATTTTCTTAAAATTGTAAGCTAACAGGATCGTATTGACCGACATACCGTAATAAACGCTAACACGGTAATATATCGAGATATCAAGTAATATTGGCATCCAGGGTCCAGAATTGAATTGCATATATTTTAATAGGAATCTTGGTATATTTGTGGATAAATCAGACTACAAACTTATCATGGAAGACAAGAAACTGTGGTTTCCTGATGTTAGGTCTTGACCCCTGCAGTGGGGCCACCACTCAAGTAATTTGTGCAAAAAAATCATATTTTTCCAATTACATCATGGTGTTATTAAACATAAATAACCCTCCATTGAATCTAAGCAAAAATTGTAAACAAATATGAAGGTTAGCGTAGAATTTCCTGATGATACCCATCCTATAAAACAAGCATTCAGATCTCACTCAGAGCAAGTGGCATCTATGCAGGTGAAAATGAATTTATATTTATGTGCTGAAACCATTTGGACAACAAGTCAATCATAGATTTGCAGACTATAAAGACAAAATGTAACATGCAAGTTGATTTGCCAATATCTTCTATTTAGAAGTTCTGTCCTGAAAAAATTGCAACACTCCTGATAGCTAGATCAGGAGCAATATCATATAAATCTAGAAAGGCTAATGAAATTCCATAAGGAGACCATTGAAAGAAGGCTATGCAAGTCCACAGCATCTGACTGAATCCTACACCGCCAATGTTGTTATTTTCTAGTTCAATTTTCACATCAGAAGATCGCCACCAAGCACGCTGACATAATCCAATAATAGTACATTGTACGACAACTCAATGCAAATCTAAATCAGCATTTTCAACACCAGATTTCCAGTCAAGGTGAACTGGCCTTCTCAAATTCTTCAAAAAGAGAACCAAGCATGATTTTTTCCAGGTTCATAGAAGAAGTAATAAATAAATAAAAGGATATTCCTACGGTGGATCCTAGTTATGACATCCCTTCTCCCCCACTTCACACCTCGTTTGGTCGTGTATGGCGAGTAGAATCAACAGTGCTTTCCATGTTTGCTTTCCTTGAGAGCTGAATTATGTCAAAGTGGGTTGATCACACTAAACACGAAAGCTAAAGATGATCTTGCACAAATCTAAAACAAATAGTAGATGCATTGCAACCTAAAAATGAAAATCCAAAAGAGTAAGGCAAGAAAGAAGTGTTCAAGAGCTACAATCAATAGAAGATTATGTAAAAATCCCAGGTTGATAGCATTAAACTAGAAGATGAGAGAACACTCAACATTTTCATCTTATATGGGAATCAATCGGCACAATAACATCATAACTGAATCACGGCTGTTGAGGAAATTGTGGCTCTCAATGATCAGTAGATGGGAACTAAATTGTATCTATAATTTTGACCAACAGATGATGATTCATAGGCAAGGTTCTTGATGCTCAGCTCTTAGTTTTTCTAAATGTGACAAATAATGAGGTAAAAATTGTTCAATTCTCCCAAATGCATCTCTCAGTCCGAGGGCTTCATCTCTTTCTTAAACACGTCAAGATGAATATTAGGTAATTAATCAAAGAAAAAAGATAAGATACAGCATACCAAATTATCGCTTAAATTATTATCCACACAATCACCTTGAGCACAAATAATCAAAATTTACCAACATACAGGACAGTAGACTGTGGATATAGTAAAAATAGGCGCCAAAAAACTGAGTTCCTCCGTGGAACCGTTTCAGGACAACCTCATCGTTTTACAGTCACAACGTAGCATCTATACTCTCGAAAAAAAGGCGCAGACACAATCAACTCTGCAGTAGCCAAATTTCTTGCCCGAGTTCAACAACATTGAAACTTCCAATAGTTGTTTTTGTAGGTATGAAAACAATCGGAACACTTAAGCACACCCGAAACGACAGATCCGTCTATATTTCAAGCCTGCTTTACAGTGCGAACCGGAACTACGGGGCTGTAAACGGAAGTGCCGTAGTTGTTGCCCGTGGTTTTGATGTTTTCAGACGCATGGAGTTGGGATTTGGCAATTACTATTCAGGTTTTCCATCGGCGACACTACACACCATGATCTCGCTCCAGTTCTAATAGAGGCTTTTCCTCATGTCCTGTCTTGCACTATTTCTAAAGAGTGTCGACATTCATCGCTCGCAATCCTAGGGTTTCGCTTCATCCTCCATCCCTCTCCATTTCTCCAGAACCTCGATCTTCCCCGCGCGCAATTCTAGGGTTTCGCTTCATCCTCCATCCCTCATCATTTCTCCAGAGTCTCGGTCTTCATCGATCTTTAGCTTTCTCCCAGGGATTCTCTTCATCCTCTGTCCCTCTCCATTTCTCCAAAGCCTCGATCTTCGTCGCTCGCAATCCTAGGGTTTCGCTTCATCCTCGAGCCCTCTCCACTTCTCCAGAGCCTCGATCGTCATCGCGCGCAATCCTAGGGTTTCTCTTCAGCGACTACCCCCCTCCATTTCTCCAAAGCCTCGGTCTTCATCGCTCGCAATCCTAGGGTTTCGCTTCATCCTCCATCCCTCTCCATTTCTCCAAAGCCTCGATCTTCATCACGCGCAGTCCAAGGGATTCTCTTCATCCTCGATCCCCCTCCGTTTCTCCAGAGCCTCGATCTCCACCTTTCTCTTCGTCTTCAGCGGACCAACAGGCGAAATCAACGAGAGGAAATAGGAGAGGGGCAGTCTTTTATAGGCGTTTTTCGCGTGGATTTTAAGCAGTGTGTCAAAACGCGTTGGATATCATTATTACGCGCTTAAAACGCGTAGGATTGTTTTTTTACGCGGTCTTAAACCGGTTTTTGGCCGTTTTATTTTAACGCGGTGTTTTGTTTTTCATCCTCCCTTTATTATTTTAATATAATTATATATGATAAAATCTCATATATTCATTAATAAACCAACACAAATATAAATAAATATATATATATAAACATTATCTAAAAATATCAAAAAAATAAATAAAAATATCTTTAAAATATTTTTTACTGTCTAAATATGCATGCAAAAAAAGCAGATATTTTTATTTCTAAAATATTTTTACACTTCCTATTTTTCTTTCAAATGACCACTTATATAATAAAGCTACTGAATGTTATAATTTATACATATTATTAATGTCAGTTATCTAAACTGATTTAAAAAATTTTTAAAATTCTCAACTCCTTTAACTAAATAATGAGTAAACAGTTATTTAATGTAGCATACTATACCATCTTTTCAAATAGTCCAAAATAATTATTCATACACAATATATATAAAGACGAAACCCAAATATACAAATCATCCTAATTCACATATCCATCAATTCTAAATGCGCAATTCTCTCTCATCTTTTTAACAGTTGTGATTATTTTAAATTGATTGAAAATAAAAATTGATATAATAATTTTATAATTTGTTTTAATCTTAATTTTCTATTTCATAAGAAAACATTTCAATGATTATAATTTCTATTTGGGAAGGACATAGAAAATCTTATCTGAAACCCCTAATATATACATAATAATTAAATATCACATCAATAAAAAAAATAACTAAAATATAACAAAAAAATATTTTTTATTGGTTTATTTTTCGGATTCTCCTTTTTCAAAACAAAACAAACATAAAATTTAAACGAGTGAAGAAATTAATGTAAAATATATTATTATCCTTTGAATATGTCATCCATACTACGATTCCCACCCAAACTAAAATTATAAAGAATATATATTAACATTAAATAATTACTTCTAAACACTTTAAGGCTTTATTTCAACTAAAAAAAATAAAAATAAAAATTACGTCAATAAATTATGTCAGATAATAAATGTCCCAAATTAGCTCATTTTGAGGCTAACAAACAATCAACTATATGATCTTATAACATTAACCACCCATAGTATGCAAATATTGAACTCAATCTGAACAATCAGTATTTTTATTACCCCTGAATTAAGCCTAAAATATGTTAAGCATGTATTCCAATTATTCAATCTGTTTCCACGCCCAAAGGGAGTATAAAATAATTATTTTTAATCACATGTGAAAACCTGACACCTCTTAATACGATATTTATCGATATCTCAATGCATATTATTTAAAAATTTATAAGAATCTCTCTAAATAATCTCACCACCAATACATAAAATTGGTATCAACATTTCTCCAATTGCTCAAATTTTACATTAAATAGCCACATGAGATTTTGGATTAGGAGCTAATTACCATGGCTACTATCAGATCCCAAACTCCAATCCCATCATTAATAATTATCCATTTATTAATTAACAACTAAACTATGAAATTAACATTGAATATGAACTTAACGTCAATATTTTGACAGACCAAAATAAAATAATACAAACCACACACGGGATCCAAAATAAACCACATTTTATGGCTCTAATATCAACCCAATAGCGACGTCGGACCTTATATAAGAAATCATGCCTATCTAAAACGAAATCAGAATATACAAATGCTAAAATAAAAATCATAAACTATTTCTGACAGCTGATAATCCAACAATCAGATGAGCCAACAACCCGACATCATAAATCATATTAAACATAACTACATCCATTAACTTATGACATTTCATATACATAAATATTCTCCAAATAATATAAACATATTAACTATTGTTTGAAAAACTAAAATACAATATAAACATCTTATAATCTAAATTCTAATTCTTTCACATAATTCATCCTCCAGTCCTGACTTGATTTCTTTCACACAGAAATCAAATCATTTTGCTAGTTGAGATGAAAAATTATATTCACTATTTTGGCGTCATGGCTTAGCTGATATGGATAAAATATACAGTAAATAAGAAATGAAAAATGAGAATGTATTATTGAGTTTTGAATCATCTTCTTATAAATCTTCCTATTAATGAGTCATTTAAAAGTTTGCCCAATTTTGACATAATGACTTGTACAAGCGAAGGATTAAAGTGGATGCAGTGAAAGTTTGCATGATGGATGCAATAGGATAGAACCATTAATGTCCGATGAGCACCCAAGGTGCACGTTCATAGATAATTGAACGGGCTGAACTTAAGCGGGTCTAAAAGGCGCATGTTAGGCTTGCTAATGGAGCAGTCGCTAACGTGTGATTGAAGGGCAAATATAAAAACCCTCCATGATATTTAAAGAATAGAGATCATTTTCAACATAAAGGACACTACAGAGAGAGAGAGAGAGAGAGAGAGAAGAACAAAGTTGAATAAATTTAGCATCTAGTTGAAATCTGATTCGAATTTCATTACTTATCAAGTTTAATTATATTGCTCTAGGCATATTTCTAGGACGCATTACCGTCTGATTAATTTTTTTTTGTGCATTATTTTCCAAGAGATTGTTAGAAGTGTTAGAAGTATATTTAACACTTATTTACACAAATTGTTGTGAAAAAATATCAGAGACAGATATGTTTATAATTGAACGCTTTTATAATAGATTTTTCTAGGGCTGGTCCCACAATACTTCCCTTGATTAAGAACAATTTTTTTTATGTTAAATATTATTATGCAAATTTGTATACTTGATTGCGTGATTATTGTTCCTTTTGTTCTCACGTGTTTAGTAATTGACGATTGACAAGAGATTCAGGATTATTAGCGCTGCGCCAATTGTGTGCATGTTTCAGGAATCCTAATAGCGTCATCAAAGTATAGGTTATTCTGGTGTATGAAAACTACAATTCAATAGTGTCGAAGTTGAAGGACTTGTCAATCAATATAGAGTAATTTAATAAATAAAAAATTTTCATTCTTTGATAAAGTGATCAACATTTTGACTAGAAAATTAGCGGTCAAAACACTGATAAAGAAATAGGGCAAGCCAAAGAAGAAGTAGAAGAATGAGTGGTAAGATATGAACAATTCTACTAATTGTATAATCAAATTATAGCTTTGCTAACAACACTCTTTAATAAATCAACGGTTTGTTGATTCCAATAAAAGTCTAGTTGAAACTATATGGTGGTATAGGTACAAGTTTAAGTCGTTGATGATGAAATTATATGTCAAAAAGAAATTTTATAACTTCAAATGATCAGACGGAGAAAGCTTTACGAAACACTTAAACAACCTTAATTGAATTTTAATACAAATATCGGTATTTGATGAGAAGATTAAAGATGAAAACATGGCGTTGGTCTTACTAGCTTCGCTGTCAGCCTCAAACAATCATATGATTTCGTATTCTATTGTTCCGAAAGGGCATGCACATCTCCATGAAGTCATCGCTTCTTTTCTTATAAATGAGTCCAGGGTAAAGGGAAGTGATAAGATTTCGGGTGGCCAAATACCTTGGTGTCCACCAATGATTAGAGATAAAGGAAATAAAAGGAAAGAGGCAACAAGACGGAGATGAGCAACAATCATTCCAAGTTGAAGAACATCAAGTGCTTTTATTACGATAAAAAGGGTCACATAAAGTGGAATTATCTCAAGTAAAAGTCGGAGGATGGTAGCGAATGGCAAGATACGATGGATTATAACGACAATAATTAAACCTCAATCGCTATTTACGGAGACCTTCTAAACAAGGGGAAGAAATGGAAGCTCACGAATCAATAGACGAGTTAGGTAATAGATAGTGGATATTCATATCATACGCCATGATGTATTATTCACCTCCTATATACCTAAGAATTACAGGGTATTAAAGGTAAAGAACAATAGCTTGTCAAGAATAGTTGGTATCAAGACGTTTGCCCGTGGACAAACATCGAGGTGAAACTTATGTTGATGGGCATGCGACGTCCTCTTGATATCCTGTTGAATTTGATTTCAACTGATAAACTTAAAGATGACAGTTTTTACACAATATTTGCTAATGGAAAATGAAAACTCACCAAAGACTCATCGGTTGTCCCAAGAGGAAGGAAGTATTCAACTCAATAGTTGATGTATGTTTCGATTATCAATGGCAAAGTCAAAGTGGCTAACGGAATATTTGGTCAAGGTTACAGCAGGAAGAGTATAAGAGGGTATTTCAGTTGAGTAGAAGAGGATGTCATTAATACTTGTGGAGGTCGATGCCAATATTCCTTTAAAGGAAAAATTGCCAAAGGATAAAAGATGATAATTGACGGAGAAACGAGAAGTCTACCACAAGGCGATGAGGAAAAATTTGTTAGGTTTTGTATCACTCCATTATTTCTCCTAATGCATGGATTACCTAGAGATTTACTCGATTATGATGCACGAACACGCATGAGCAAATGATTAAAGTGGCATAGGAGACGATGCATTATGATCGCGCATAAGACAAATCATCAACGCCTGATGGGTGCTTGAGGAGATACATGTACACAGATAGAAGAATGGGCTCGGCTTCAACGAGCATAAAGGACACACATGCATGGCTTGCTAATGAGGCCGCACCTATCATGTGCCCGAAAGGTACACAAGCGCCAGAATTTGGTATAAAAATATTGTGCGATATTTAGGGAAAAAAAGATCATTTTCAACACAAGGGTCGCCATTCGACATAAGAAAAAAAGAAAAGAGAAAAAAATTCAACATCCAATTAAAATTTGATTCGATTTCATTCTTTGCTAAATTCAAGTACATTGCTCTAATCTTCTTTCTATAACGTGTTACAGTTTAACTTCTCGTATTTCTCATTATATTCTTTTCTAGTGGGTTATTAAAAATGTTAAGATTATATATGCAGATTGTTATGAAAAATCTCAAAAGGGATGAATTTTCTAACCAAACATTTATAGTAATTTTTTCAGAGCTTATACCGCCATTTTTCCTTTAATTGATAAAAATTCTCTAAATTTAATATTATTGTTTAATTTTGTATTCTTGTTTGTGTGATTGCTGTTCATTATACTCTCACGCTATTTAGTGGTAGAAAATTGATAAGAGATTCATGGTTTGTTCCCATTACGCCAGTTGCGTCCATATTCCGGGAATCCTAACATAGGGCAGCAATCAGGTTTTAACATTTACAAAAATAAAAATAAAAAAATGAGGCAGGCAATTAGCTGATGAGGATAACATGGGTCACACAGTAATTCATTCAATAACTAACGTTCAAAAAAAGGAGCAGGCAATCAGCAGATGATAATAATATAGATCACAGAGTAATTCAATATCTACTTTATCCTAACGCATAACAAAATCAAAAATAGATTTTTTTAAAAACGCTAGAAAAATCAATATTTGAACTTCATTTTTGGGAACCTGCCCGTAAGTGTCCAAAGAAAATCAATACAACAGATATAATTTTGCAGTAGTGACAACAATAAAATCAGGGTTAAAGGGCAATAATCATAAAGGTCAAGCAGACTACACACAATACCATAATTAAGTCTAATTATGCTATTCCCTTTGGCAATAAATTCAAATGAAAGGAAGAAAAAAAAAAGCAGCTCATGTCAAAAATAGCACAAACAAAAGGGTTTGAATGATCGATGCTAGGAGGACAAATAGAGATTTCAAATTAAGTCTAATTGCCTATCACATTCCAATATGAAATATTAAACATATTGATAACAATGCTTAGTCACAACCACCACAATAATTACTCTGCGCCAAGCATGCACAAACAGAGAAAACCCCAAATCTATCGATTTCAGTAGCAGGTACAGACAATCAGATCATAAAAAATTGAGCTCTATACCTTGCTTTCTTCTTCTGAACGGTCGCCTCCTATACCAATAACGAACCCAACCTGGTTAGTTAAGAGCCTCAAGAAGCCTGCAAAATCGATTCGATTATCAAACATAAAAGATGATGCTTAACCAAATAATGAATGTATTCCAATTAAATATCCAAAAGCCTCATGCAAGGCATCAATCCTCGGAGAGCTAAACATGCGCCCAGACTGAACAAACGCATTACACTGTTTCAAATTGAGCTTACTTATGCCATGTAACCTCTAAGATTGGGAAAACTGCATCTAAACATGTGTTTAATCCATATTTAAGCATAAAGGTTAACTTGATGATCACAATTATTTTATACTAAATTTGTGAATTATCATATTTATTTTGTGATGAAGAAATCAAATCCTTACTTCACAAAAAATCAGCTATATTATTACATTCATTTACATCATCTATGTGTTTGTCTTCTTCTTTTTTTTTTTAAATCTTGACTCTATATCCTTTAAAAATTTAGTAAAAAAAAAGCGCCGCCTATTACAAAAAAAGAAACCTCTCTTAACTGTGAGATATTCCTAAAGAGCGGAGACTATTGATAGAAATGAAAGATAGAGATACGATTTTAAGTTTCTAAAATTATAAAACAACCAACATTTTTTAACATTTACAAAATAGCCCATAACTTTTAAAAGAATTATAAAATTACACAATGTATCAACAGCATATTAGGACATGTTTAAACTACGTTCAAAATGTGTCAAGACATGTTCGAAATATGTTAGACAAAAATGAATAAATTAACACATGACATAATGGGTCAGACATGTGTCTCAGCATGTCTGAGGCATATCATTGTCCGAAATATGTCAGACACTGACACTGACACTTTGAGCCCAAAAGAATATCTCTGCTTCCAAAGCCAACATAACTTCATATACCAGACTACCATAATAGAGAGTAGCTCAGGATGGAGGACCTTATAGGATAGAGTAACTTTTTCCTTTCCCTATAAAAGAAAGTGGAGGCCAAATCCCTTTAGAGACGGTAGTGCTTTCCAAGGCCCTACTTTGGATTCATATTTAAGAAAATATTATATAAATTCAGAGGCTTATGCAATTGCATAAGGGAACCAGTAAGGCTGAGCAAGTCCATATAGCCCGTACAAGTTATTTTTAAGGGCTACATATCAATAGCATCGAACAGCTTCCCCCAGATGGAACTCGAGAAGCTTGGAAAATATAATTGGGTGTCAACACCATCAAAAATTAAGGGAAGATCATTATGTAGGTCGGTATCTAGCAAAATATGGAGGAAGAACAGTGGTGGATTTGGTTATCAGTGCAGGTAAAATGTGTATAAATTATGGATGAAAATATCAATATTGGTATCGGTACCAATATCAAAATTATTCGTGGCCATAATAATATCGGACATATTGTATCGATGTCGGATATATTGCAAGAAAAATATTTTCTTAAAATAGTAAGCTAATAAGGTCATATAGGTCGATATATTGCGATAAATGCTATAAGACGTCAACAAATCAGAATATCGTCACCTAAAACTAAATTGCATCTATTTTAACAGGAATCTTTCTATATTCACAGATAAGTCAGACCATAAACTTATCATGGAGGACAAGAAACTCTGGTTTTCGGATGTTATTAGGTCTTGACCCTTGCAATGGGGCCACCACTCAACTAATTTGTGCAAAAAAATGGTGTTTTACTATTTACCTCATGGTATTATCAAACACAAATAACACTCCATTAAATCCAAGCAAAACTTGTAAAGAAAAATGGAGGTTAGCAAAGAAGTTCCCGATGATACCTATCCCACAAAATAAGCAGTCATATGTCATGAATTTGCATTTATGTGCTAAAACCATTTGGATGACAGGACAATCATAGATCTGCAGACTATAAAGACAATAACTAATTGAAATCGCCTATGAATGAGTTCCAAGAAAGGGGCCGTTCACGTAAGGAATAGAGGTTATTGATGTAGTTGCTTGTAGGAGGATGATTTCCATGGCGGATCTCACTCATATCTTCCTATAGGAAGCCCATTGCCAACAATTAGAGATGCAGGTGGAACTGGACTTATGGATGGATACACACGAATGCATCCATGTTTGTTGAGCACCAAAATTATTTCGAGTTGTGATTGCCCCACTTCTTGTTATGTTACTTGGTCCAACAATACCTGATGTTCAAGTGAGAAAATAGCAAAATCAAGCCTTCTTTGGCAGTTAAGATACTTTGGCCGCAATAGCACCAGCACTAAGTGTAAAATCAACAACTTAAGCAGCAGTATCATATAAATCTAGGAAGGCTAATACAAATTTCATAAGAAGACCATTGAGAGAAGGCCATGCAAGTCCACAGCATCTGCCTGAATCCTACACCGCTACGAAGCGTGCTATTTGTTAGTTCAATTTTCACATCAGAAGATCACTGCCAAGCACACTGATGTAATCCAATAATAGCACATTGTAGGACAACTCATCGCAAATCTAAAACAGTGTTTTCAACACAAAAAATCAGCCAAGATGAACTGGCCTTATCCAATTCTTCATTATGAGGTCCAAGCATGATTTTTTCCAGGTCCATAGAAGAAGTAATAAAAAAATGAAAGGGTATTCTTATTCTGGATCCTAGTTCTGACATCCCTTCTCTCCCACTTCACGCCTTGTTTTGGTTGCGTATAACAAGTAGAATCAAACAGTTCCTTCCACGTTTGCTTTCTATGAGAGCTGAATTATGTCAAAGTGGTTTGATCACACAAAACACAAAAGCTAAAGATGATCTCGCTGAAGTGTAAAACAAATCGTAGATGCATTGCAACCTAAAAATGTAAATGCAAAAGAGTAAGGCAAAAAATAAGTGTTCAAGAGCTACAACAAATAGAAGATTATGTCAAAATATGGGGTTGATTGCATTAAACTAGAAGATGAGAGAATAATCAACAATTTCATCTTATATGGGAGTCAATCTGCAGAACAACATCATATCTGAATCACGGCAGTTGATATAATTGTGGGTACTCAATGGTTTTAGGATACAGTAAACCGTAGATTGTGGTTTTAGGATATAGTTACATTAAACCGTAGATTGTGGATATAGAAAAAATAGGGGCCAAAAAACTGAATTCCTCCGTGGAACAGTTCTAGGATAACCTCATGGTTTTACAATCACAACGTAGGATCTATACTCTCGGAAAATACGCATAGACACAATCACATTCTGCAGCAGCCGAATTTCTTGCTCGAGTTCAACCAACATTGAAACTTCAATAGTTGTTTTTATTAGCATGAAAACAATCGGAACGTTCTAGGCACACCCGAAATGAAAGATCCATCTACATTTCAAGCCTGCTTAACAGTGCGGACCGGAACTACGGGGCTGGAAAATGGAAGCGCTCTAGTAGTTACCCGTGGTGGTGGTGATGTTTTCAGACGCATGGAGTTCGGGTTGGAAATAACTATTTTGAAGGTTTTTCATCGGCGACACTACACACCATGATCTCGCTCTAGTTCGGATCGAGGCTTATCCTCATGCTGTCTTGCTCTATTTCTCAAGAGTATCGATATTCATCGCGCGCAATCCTAGGGTTTCGCTTCATCCTTGATTCCTCTTCATTTCTCCAGAGCCTCGATAGTCATCGCGCACAATCCTAGGTTCCTATTCAGCTTCTATCCCTCTCCAATTCTCCAAAGCCCCGATCTTCATCGCGCGCAATCCTAGGGTTCCCCTTCATCCTCCATCCCTCTCCCTTTCTCCAGAGCCTCGAGCTTCATCGAGCGCAATCCCAGTGTTTCTCTTCATCCTATATCCCTCTCCATTTCTCCAGAGCCTCCATCTTTATCGATCTTTTATCTTTCTCCTCGTCTTCAGCGGAGCTACAATTGAAATAGGAGAGGGAGCAGTCTTTTATAGGCATTCTTCGCGTGGATTTTAAGCAGTGGATTATTTTTACGCGGTTACAACACGTAAGATAGTTTTTTTTTTTTTTTACGCGGTCTTAAATCGGTTTTACGCGGTTTTAGTTTCACGCTTTTTCTCTTTTTTTAAACCTCCCTTAATTATTTTAATATCATTTTAAATAATAATATCCTGTCTTGGTTATAGAGCTAGAGCAATACTAAGGAACCTTTTGTACTCTATATATATTCTGTCTTTGCTCACTCTGACATGGTTAAATGGGCATAGTGCTTTCAGGAGAAACCTCCATTGTAAAAGATACTAAAATTATAACTTCTGAAACATGATCTTCATTTACGAGAATATATATTTCTATAAATCTGGCCCATGGTTGCCCTAGCGTTGGAAGATTTAGGAAAAGACTAGACTGGTTTTGTCATAGCATAGACAACAAAACATGAGCAATACAACATGCACCATGAAAATGTTAATAGGTCAAGAATCCTTATATACATTTCTGATAATGCAAAATCTATAAAATTTAAAAATAATATCCATCGATTGAGAAAATCCTAATTTCTGTTTTTATGCAGAAACCAAAATTTGTGATGTCGTTTAATCCAAAATGAATTCAACGTTTGTTTCTCGAAATATTAATACTAGCTAAAAGGACATAGAGTTAATGCAGTTAATATAAAATACACGAGGAAAACTACAAAATAAATAAGGGAGGGCAGGTAACAGTACCTTATAGAAAATATTTGCAATTGTAGCTGGTAAGTGTATATAGTAACCTGAAATCCCCTTTACTCTCAAAAAAATACAAAATGTTTTACACATTGCCTTTAAAAAAGGAAGATAATTGAATTTTTTTTTTTTTTTTGCCGTAAAAGAAATATTGATCTTAGCCAATTCTTCATTTACACGATAGGTTTCTACTCAAAAGATCTAGCCTTACCTTCTGTGTTTTTCTATGTTTCACCACATCAATATCAATAGATCATGTCACCTAAGACCTGCATGTAAATGTCATACATACTTAAGATTATTCTACCAAATATCTTATACATGAATTGGTTATAACAAACCTTGTACCACATGACCAACACAACCTCATTTAAAATATGATGCAAAACATAACGGGAGTTTTTCAATGCCTAGAGACTAAACTGCAACTACCTGTAATAGAAGTGGCCTGGGCAATACAAGTGAATGTCGTCCAAAATCTGCAACAGAATCGAAAACCCCAACTAATTTACTAACACCATAGAAAACTGCTGAGCAATCAAATGTAAAACTTGACAGTGACCCAAAAATAAATCCTTCATATTACATTGCCAAGCATCATACATGTTGGATCCGATATCACAGGCTGACCCGAAACCTAAAGCGTGACAAAGAAGCCTCACCAATGCGGGAAACATTTTCATTTTTGCAAAAAAGTTTCATTTGGCGGGAAATTGGAATTCACTTGGAGGGAAAATTTTTATCCATTTTATCAATAAATAGAAAAAAATGGAATGACAAAAGGGAAGGCCTAAGGTAGAAAGTCTGCCCAACAGGGGCAACCATTTTCCTGACCAAACAACCTTCATTCTTCATTTTCTATAGAGCTCTGAGCTCTCGGGCCAAGGGGCATCTCCCTTCTCTCTTCCCGTTTCAATCAAGACAGAGAACAAAACTCAACACAAGTGGAAGTCGGTTCCTTTTTAGCCGCCGTGAGCCAAACGGGGCATGAAGCCCCCTCCGTCTATGGCGTTAGGCTCCTCCACTCTCGCCTCTGGCAAAATAGAGCACAGGCACTTTTGACAATGGCGCACGGTCCTCCGTTCCCATTTTTGGGAAACAGAGCTTGATACCCACATCCACTGTTTATGTGGAGCTAGGCCTGAAGCCTTTCCAGCAGCGACGCCTAACAATTCCCTTCCAAACTAGAATCAATCGGCATATGAAACCCCTAACAATGGCAGTCGACTTCTCCCTATGGCAGTCGAGCCAAGCGGAGCATGGAGCTCCCCATCCATGGCATCCAGGTCCCTTTCAATCAATCGGAGCACAGAGGAACGCCCCATGAGTGTCGCCCAAAAGCTTCAACCTCAAATCAAGGAGGATGAGCCCAGTAAAGCTGCCGCCATGGCATCTGTGACTCCCTGAGGCTTTCGGCAAAATAGAGCAGAGAAGCTCTCATATAACAACACCCAACAGCCTCGTCTTCACATTAAGGAGAATAGAGTCAGAGCCCATGGTTCCCTAAAGTTCACAGTCGAACATGGCACCCTGGAGGCCTCAGAGTGTGCCGCCTAGCTGCGCCATAAGTGGAGACAGACGGAGCCCTGCAAGTGGCGCACTTCCTCCTCGGGCAGAAGAGGAAAGGGATTCCTTGAGAAGCAGCTAGCGCTAGGGCTTTGGCGGAAAGCAATATGGAGCTTCCCAAGGGGAAGCCATCCAGCGTCCTCTACGGTCAGACCGTCCTGTTCAACCCGTCAGGTTCCCGCAAGCTCAAGATCTATGCTCCGTCAAATCTCCAAACCGCCCTTCACGGGAGCATATCTAAACCTCCCTCCGCGAACGCACCCCAAATGGGGACATCTTTAAGCCATCATCAGCAGGCGCACTCCTAAGCAGGGACATCACTAAGCCGTCTTCCATGGGCGCACCCTAAGAAGGATTCTTCTAAGCTGCCCTCCACGGGAGCATCCCAAGAGGGATTCTTCTAAGCCGCCCTTCGCGGGCGCACCTCCAAGAGGAATTCTTCTAAGCCGCCCTTCGAGGCGCACCGGTAAGCTGTCTCTCTGCTGGACTTATCCTTGGAGCTCAAGCCTCTAAATACATCCCTCTCACACTCCCTTCATTCTTGCATCCTAAGCATACATTTCTCCGTTTATTACAAAAGGTTTGACTTGAGCGTCAAAGTATCAGCAGAGCACAGCTCCCGTCAGCCTTTGACCACTTATTTTTTAGTTGTATTGTGCAGATCTCAAATTAATAAAGACGGGAACTGGACCCGCTCGTGATCATCTCCAAATAACGAAGAATCCGAAGGCTCCTATCCGTACGACAACCGAGAATCCGAAACACAATAATACGTTAACAATTTAGCCATCAACTTCTTACAGCCTAATGAAGTCTGCACTGAGAGTGAACAAAAATCTTGCCATTCATCATTTATTTAATTAAACAACTTGAAAAAATTTCTGCACTAGTTCTTTCAAACCAGCAATTAGGAATCAGAAAAATGATTTACCTGTCAAGCCTAGGCTATCATACCAAAGCATGTTCAACAAGGATAATTAATATTGACAAAATGGATATTTCCAGCACAGTGATTGCTTTATTATTCAATATGGCGATTCATCATGCAACAAAAATTTGAGGGAAGATGCACTATGCAAGCCTCATCAAGAGAAAGGAATGATACAATATTTACAAATTCCAAGCAATCATAGAACTTAATTGCCAACATCACAACTTTTATAATCCATCATATACATATTTGTTGGTGCAGCTATCTTAAATATCAAATAATCCACAGCCATGCACCATGACATATGTATATGAAATTTAGTGGCTTGTTCAAATCAGGCTACCCATTCAGTAAAGACAAACTTTTTACAAATTTTTCATAATATTTATGTTTACGATCAAATCAGTCATGCGAGACAGACAAGTCTAAAAAGTCTTTACAGGTCAGTAATGGCCCTCGAGGACTTAGCTAATTTGGGCAATTCCTTGCTGCACTAAAAATATGGAAAGAATTATCCCAAAAGGGATTGGTTAATAAAAGAACAGAGTAGGATCAAGGTTTGCATTTGCTGAATCTGATGCTTACGATTCATTTATTATGGAGGAGGAAAGCCGTTGATGAGGTGGGTTCAAGACACTAAACATGGAAGCTGAATATAATGCAAAGATGCTTTGCAATCTGATGATGAAAAAACAGAGGAAACTCAGAAAATAACTGTCTAATAGTTGGTGTCAAAAGCAGAAGAGATAGATGTCAAAATCCAGGGTTGAATGCATTAAACTAGAATAATCTGCAGGTGCTTTGAAATCTGACGATGGAGAAGCAATAGAGCAAACTCAGAAAATAACAGTTCAATAGTTGGTGTCAAAAGCAGAAGAGATTTAAGTCAAAATCCAGGGTTGAATGCAATAAACTAGAACTTGAGAATCCTTAATATTCTCAAATTATATGAGGGCGAGACCAACTGAAGCAAAACTCATTCAATGGATATTGTTGAAGAAATTCCACTTTTCAATCATCAATTGCAAGGTTCTAATTTATTATATCCACAATTTGGAAGATCAGTTCTTGACTTAGAGGCAAGGTTCTTATTACTCAATTCTCAACTTTTCTATGCAGAGATGTGACAGAGGTAAAAATTGCTTCTCCACTCGTGATTCTCAATCTCTCAACCTGATGGTTTCAACTCATTCTTATAAGAGCAAAGAAAATGGGACACTCACATGAGTTGATGGCATGGTAGATAAGAGCCAACTCCATAAATGGCAGTTCCGAGGTGCACACCCAACAGAACATGATTTGGGACTTTGCCCTCTCTGCCTTACAGATTGGGAAAAAGAATATGAGATGGGCCATGAAGAAGCCTAAGCTGAAGAGTTCTACAATGGGGAAACTGTTGAGAATTACTGTTAGTGCCTTAACATAGGTTCCTAGAACTTCAACGGAGACAGCTGGCCAGTATGTTCGTGAAATATCACTTACAAATGAAGCCTAAGATCTAACAGCCAGATGAACGACATTTCTAACAGCCAGAAGAAGAACATCATTGGGAATTTCTTGATTCATCTCAATCAGCTTTCAAAGGCAGTAACGTCTAACATAATGTAGTACTTTTTCATGAAATGATTATTGGCCAGAGGAAATCAAAGGATGGGTATGTCACCAAGGGCAATGATTAAAATAGACCTCACAAAGGCCTATGATTCTCTTAATCTGGCCCCTTCTTCCTCCCTACTGTCTGAATTCTGTCTCTTTCACTCCACTGCGGGAGTTTTCCAACTTTGTGCTTGCGTCTAAAACTGTTTTTCCCAAAAGAACTGTTGGAAAAATGATTCAGTCGAAGCATTTTAGTGATAGTGGCAAAGAAGTGTACATATGTTTTACAGAATGAGAAAATATCCTGACGATGAATTAATGCATGGGTAGCATATATATTAAAACTGAGCCCTAAATTGACAGCATACCCTCATCTAAAAGCTGCTGAAAACAAGCCACAATATGCTTTTTCAAAACATGATGATCCAGTTACAAGACCAACAACAGATCCCACAAAAGAGGTACATAACTCCAAAATCTGCGGGACCCCATAACTGGAGTACTGGTTTCCTCATTGTCATGTCATAACTCTAAAATTTGCTCGGTCCATTAAGCACTGGAGAAAAAGGCAATGGGCCAAGAGTTAATCCAAGCACTTGAGTTCTTCTCCAATGGAAATCTGCTGAGGACTACAGTTAGTACCATTACATAGGTTCCTAAAACTTCAAGATACAAAAAACATCGGAAAAACAGGGCAACATCACCTTGAAATATCTTTTACATAATAATACATAAGCTAAATCAACAAAACATTGGGAAATGGTCAATCCAGCTCAACCAGCTCTCAAAAGCAGGAAGATCCAACATCATATTCTATCAAGAAGTGGCTAGAAGCTAGAGGATATAACTGTAAAGATATCTTACAAAGGTCAACGATGAGGACAGACCTTACAAAGGCATATATGATTCTCTCCAACTTGCCCCATACCCTTGAATTAATCTATCTTCAAAGTCCATTCCTCTCACTCTGATTGCCAAGCTGCCAATAAACCATGGTGGTTGTTAAACAATATTTTTCCAAGCAAATGTTGAAAAATGAGTATAATGGCCTCCACCGCCTTACTAATAGAAGATTTTGCTCCCCAACTATCTATGGCTCTTCACCTAAAGCCAATCATCATTTAAATGATTCCACAGCAGCAATTTAGTTACTGAAAATTAAAACCCTGAGCTACAATTAACTTGCATCATGGGTTCCATAACAGCACAAAATCTCCATTACACAGAAAAACCTGAGGGCAGAACCAAGCCTTAATCATCAAAAGTTGGAGGAGGAACAAGGAAGTAAAATTTTTGGGACTAGGTAGATCTAGATTCTGCACATATAGCTAATGATGCTTCTTCATTCTTGTCAATCTTTTTCCAGCCTCCAAATGAAAACTCCTAAGCAATCGTAAAGAATCCTTCATCAATTTCACAGAAGTAAAAAAACACGTCAAAAAGGAAGCAGAAGACAGACATGAAATGCAATTTTGGGGCAGTGATTACCCAAAAAAGGAAGAAAAAGATAAGGGATAGAAATGAAATGCAATTTTGTGCCAGTGATGTCCCTACGGAGCTTGTTAGCATATCTTCTGTCAATAGTTCAAGAAATGAGACAAATAAGGTTGCTAGTTGCCTCACAGACACCCAAAGCAAGACTGAATGTCAATATTAAGATGAATGAAAAGCAACTATACTATTTTATGGGGGAAAAAAAACCAACTTTACAACATTGATTTCAAGTTAAGGTGAACAGGCCCCGTTTAATTATTAAATATGAGGTCAAAGCATGATTTTTCCAACTCCATAGAGTACAGTAAGATGAGGTAACAAGGTTTTCCATGTTTATCTTCCATGAGAAGCTGCATTATCTCAAAGGGGATAGAAGACAATAAGAATGGCAGCTCAAGATGATCTTGTTAAATCTAGAAAAAATTGCACATGCATTTGCAACTGAACAATGAGGTTACAGCACAGCAAGCTCAGGGAAAACAAAGGGTTGAGTAGTTTCTCTCAATAAAAGATTATGTTAAAACTGAGGTTGTTTCCAATAGACTAGAAGATGAGAAATAATCAAAATTTTCATCTTATATGAATAAGGAGCAGTAGGATTTGAAAAGTACAGAATTCAATGGCTATTATGCAACTGCCCTTCCAATTGAATAGAAAAGGATCCCATGATCTCAAGGTTTTGAATCGATATTACTTGAAAATCCATTTCGAAATAGTACAGAATTTCCATTTCTATCAGCTTATAAATAGAAAAGAAGTGAAGTAATCTAAATACAAGCATTTCTTAAACAGTATGGAGATGCTAAGAAGATATATATTTTACATCCTAGAGGAGCAATAATTCGAGATTCTATTGTTTCTGGTATAGAAATTGCAATAAAAATGGCAAATAGATATTTTATGAAGTCAAACTCATCACCACCTTGTCAAAAGTGCTTCATTAATATGTCAAGGAACAAGCTCTGCCAAAGCTTCATTTCTTAGTTGAAAGGCTGTGAACAGTATTATTTTCTAAAACATTGATCATAATAAAGAAAAGGACGTTGTTAGCCTTAAGATTGCAAGTTCAATGAGAGAAAGATTAGGGAGATGCAGGTTTCTATATCAAATTAACAGAACTCATCTTATGGTCTCATAAGCAAGATTATCTTCCAAGAAAGTTGACAACCTAAATTCACCAGATAAAGATCTCGCAAATATGGCCCTCAAACATAAGTTGCAAAAAAATGGAACAGTGGCAGTAATTTACGGATCAAAAATAAAAACCTTGAGGTGCAGTAACTTGTTTTATGGTTCCATAAAAGCCCAACATCACCTTTTTTCTGAAAAATCGTGGAATGCACGAGCAAGTCGTAATCATAAAAAGTATGACGGGAAAGATGGAAGTGAATTTTTATTATAGCAGGAAGCTAGATTGGACAGAAATAGGTCATGCCCTTGCTTTATTGTTGTTGATTCTTTGCCATATTCACCAATGAAAACTGCTAAGAATTGTAAGGAATCCTTCACCAGTTCTGCAAAACCCTGCAATTGTACATCCCTCACAGTCCAAATGAAAACTAGAGATCAAAACTATCATGCCCCCCCCTACATGTCCAGTCCTGTCCTACATCCATGACCCGCCTCCCTATCTGATACTAATCTCATCACCCATTACAATTTCTTCCCCATTACGAAGTTCCCTCAGCAACCTGAAGGACCTAGCAGTTAAACTATAAATTCGCAAACACATGGAAATTTTTTTCAGATAAAATTAGACGGAACATACCCAAATAAACACTTCAATTGTTTTCCACACAATCAACAAATAATCAAGAAGGAATCCTTTTCTCAATCTAAAGGAGGAAAACCAAATGGTTTACAATCAGACTATGGTGTTCATCTATTAGGGAACCATGTAACACAGCATCTTCCAGAAGTAGTTTAAATTTCCTGCTCAGGGGAAACAATTACTGAGCCCTCCAATGACAGTTTTTTTGAGTCAGAAAACAATCAAAATGAAAGCTTCTGTTTATATTTCAAGCCTCGGCTCTACTTAGCAGTGCGAACCACAATTGCAGGTATCAATGGACTGCTAAAACAAAGTGGAGTTGAAGACCATAGTAGCTACCTTTTCAGGCCATGGTAGATCTTTTCAGGACACCTGAATTGGGATTTCAAAACAACTAAATTACTCATCAAAAAACTAGACATTTTTTTTCCACAAAGCCTTTATGAAACTTCACATAATTTTCATTTAACATCTTTCATTTAATAGTTTGCAAAGGAAACAAATTACTTAATTGACTTTATTCCTGAAGTATCAATATGTCGTAAATGGCACATGATATCATCCTTAATTTTAGAAAATTTGGAAGCCTTTCATCAAATTTCATTACAATTCTTTATTAATCCCAAGTATCTCTGCTTAGCTATCCAAACTAATTCAAAATCCTTAAAAAAGTAGATATTATTTGTTAATATCTATTCAGTTCACAAAAAATAAAAATTATTTGGAGAAAGTAATAATATTTAGACAAGAAAAAAGTTCATTTCTTAAAAAATGCAATAATAATTTTAGTTATTAAACATATATTTGGTCAAAAAAATATTTACGGCTTCAGGAAAAATCTAGTTTCTTTAAAAATGACACTTTCTAGTTATGAGTATTCTAATTTGGTAACAAGTTTATACCGCAAATTATTGAAGTGGTAGGATCCAGGGGTAATCGATTTCCTAATATTCAAATTACTTAAGTGGTAGTATGGTGTAAAATTCTTCCTAATGCTGATGCAGAAGATACAGCAGATATGGATGCTTCAATGACTACCAGGGCCATCACTGTGTCCAAAGCGGTATCAAATGATAATAAATCAACTTGCCTGTTCTTCATATAGCCAAAAAACTAAGATCTTGAGACTTAAAATATATAGCAAGTAAAAAGTTGAGGCAGCGATGTCCACGTGTCCAATGTTAGAGTATCTTCAACATTGCTAAAAATGAGAACAGGCGCAAGTCCAAAGCAAGAAATGAGGTCTACATTGAGACAGACAAAACCATGCTGGAAAAAGGAAGACCCTTCTTCCCTTCTTACCAATTTTGGCAGCAAAAGAGCACCACAAAAACGGGCCTGAATTGCAAGGCATATTCTGTGGTTTGACACTGGAAATCCATGCCGAGGACCGGAAAACATGATGTTTCACACAGACATGCATCATGTCATATGTATCTGAAATTTAGTGGCTGGTTCAAGTCAGTCTATCGATTCGGTAAAAACAACCTTTTACAAATTTGTCAAGATAATGATGTTTAAGGTCAAACCAGTCATGTGAGACTGAGAAGTCATGTTTAAGGAGTCTTTGCAGCTCGGTAATGGTGCTCAAGGACTCATTTGGGCAACTCTCTACTGCACTGAAAACATGGAATGAATTATCTCAAAGGGGTTATTGGTTAATAAAAGAAAAGAGTATGATCTAGATTTGCACTCACTGACTCCGATGCTTAGGACCCATTTACTGTGGAGGAAGTTAAGCCTTTGATGAGGTCGGTTAAAGACACTAAACACAGAAGCTGAATATTATTCCCTCAAAATGCTTTGCAATCTGACAATGAAGAAGCAACAGAGCAAACCAGCAGAGAATTATGTCAAAACCGGGGTTGAATGCATTGAACTAGAAGGTGAGAATTCATAATATTCTCATATTATATGGGGGAAGACAACCTAAAGCATAACTCATTCAACAGACATAGTAGAGGAAATTCCAATTCTCAATCATCAATTGCAAGGTTGTAGTTTACTGTACTGAGAATTTGGAGGATTGGTTTTTTGACTTAGAGCCAAGGCCCTTAAAACTAAGCCCTCAACCAAAGGTTTCAACTCATTCCTATAGGAACAAAGCAAACATGAATTGATGGCACGTAGATAAGATCCCACTCCTTAACCTTCCAAAGGCCTATGATTCTCTTAACATGGCCCCTTCCCTACTGTTTGAATTCTCCCTCTTTTACTCCAATGTGCCAGTTTTCTAACTTGTGCTTGGGTGTAATACTGTTTTCCCCAAAAGAACTATTGGAAAAATAATTCCATGGAAGCATTTTAGTTATAGTGACAAAGAAGTCCACATATGCTTGAGAAAATGTCAAAATATCCTGACAACAAATTAATGCAAGGGCAGCATATATATTATAATAGAGCCCTAAATTGACAGCATACCATCTTCAAAAAGCTGCTGAAAACAGGGGACAACACGCTTTCCATATGTATACTTTTTCAAACCAAGATGATGCAATAACACAACTAAGCAACAGATCCAACAGAAGAGGTACATGATTCCAAAATCTACGGGACCCCATAACTGAAGTACTGCATCATTCTCGGGTTATAAAATTGATGCAAATATCGAACAATACGACATATATAGGCCAATATATATATCTGTATCAAGGCACCCAATACCGCTATTTTCCAATACTGCACGACAATAGCATGATATGTTATAAAGAAAAACTGAAGACGATAAACCTCACTGCCACCATGGGGCACCAAATTACAACATGGCGCCAAAGTTATAAAGACAACACCAATTTATTCCAGGTCACACATCACTTTAGGTCCCTTTCCGATAACATCATTTATCAATTAAGAAGATTTGTAAGCCATATGAGGCAATAAACAACTGTCCTATGATTAAAAACACAAAGAACACAAATTTGAGTGTTGCGCACAACAATATTGATATTAAAAAACAAAAGGCATCCGAGTTTAATATAATTCATATCCCAATTTATTAATCTAAAAATCAAAAGACAGTTTTACAAATTCTCCACAAATAACTAGGGTCCAGTGATAGAAATATGGAGGAAATCGCCCTTACTTGTAAAAGAAAATTCTGAAGAGCAAACCAAATCAGCATTATAAATTCTAAAATGGCCTGAGGCATAACAACAATATACTCCAATGTGACCTGGAAGGTAGGAGTTCAAACATCAAAAATAGCTTCTCAGCAATGTAGTGGTAAGGCCTCGTAAATCTAACTCTCCCTAAACACCACAATATGATTCTCGCACATTGTCTCAACCTTTTAATCCTTAGCTACATTATTTATCTTTGACAAAACTCAAAGTTGGAAAAATAAGTAAATCTGCAGAAGAAACTATATTTTCTTGTCTTGATGATAAGTTCATGGTCAAATTTGTCCAACAAATATACCATGGTTTGTATTAAAATGCATTCCATAATAGTGCCATCCCTGTAGCCTATTAAAAGTTGATGAGGACGACACAACATGATTTTATGAAAAGATTCAATCAGTCGTGTTACCCGGGAAAACCAACTGCCGTCTTGCTAACTCAAAGTGGGCAGCTGTAGTAAGCATGAGTAGATCAAACAACTAAAGAATATGGACATCTAAAACTCTATGGCCCTGAGAAATAGTGTTCTCTTCAGAAGAGTATTAGGCATATTTATGTAACTAACCCCTAACTTTATCAAATTGATCCACATTACCAAACAAATCTCTAACAAGAAAACGACAAGTTATGGAGAATAGAAGGCATGGATATTATTGCAGTTTTCTGAAACACCCGCACATGCTCTTTAAGTGGTACTCATTCCTCTAATCTGCAACTATAAGCAAAACATCATCCAAGATGATCTCAGCAAACTTTCAATGGTTGCCTAAGAAGAAATCTTTTAGTAAGGTGCAAAACTTCAAGGGAGAATTTGTTAATAACTAATGGTATCCCCACCAATGCAAATGCCAGATAAATCATTGCACAGATTACCCTCACACATTGTTTTTGACAAATGCATTTACTAGGATCTACCCATAACACAACCCAATGAAGCGACCTTTTTCCGACCTTAAAAAAACCTGGTCAAAAATTAACTGTAATTCTTTTCGATGATTTACTAGGATCTACCCATAACACAACGCATTTATGATCTACCTCTAGGTTTTTCTCAACAACCAACAACCACTAATCATGCTTCATTGAATTTAAGCAAAACACTGAGCAAATATGGGGGCAAAAATGATAACTAACCCCAAAATAAGCAGCATTTAGATGTACTAAAAGCAGATGGAATCTACACAAGTGGACAAGAATATATGTTTATAAGCCGACATCAAAACATATGCACAACCATTTCAATGACACACGGACAGTAAAACTGCAGACTCAGAGCAAAATCTGACCAGCAAGTTGATTAGTTAATTCCTATTGGTGGTCCGGAGTTCAATACCCTAAAAATATTACAACATTATGATAAACAGTTGCATTAAGAATACAATTTGCAATTAGGGTAAACAAGAAAACATCATAAATGAAAAGCATATTGCACACCTTCTGTGGGACCTAGATTCCAAAAACGTCAGACATGAACTTAGATGCCTTCTCTTTAATGCTACAACATCTAACTTCAGTTAAATCAACCAACTCACATGTTGATCAAGACATAAGTAAAGATTCGCACTGACTTATATTATATGCATTTAGTAACACCACAAAATTTTATTGCATTTTACACATTTAGTAACACTACAAAGATCTATTGCATTTTATGCATAGTAACACTTCAATTATCTATTGGATTGAAATAAAATGCTTTATAAAACTTAATTCAACCGCATATCCAACAATAACAAAGACCTCGAACCTTTAACCTTTACCAGAGTTTAGCTCTTTAACAATGGAAGAAGTTTTTGAATAAACCATTCTCTCAAGTGCTTTTTGACAAGACAAACTAGTGTAAAATCTTGCATTTCAAACAGAATTAGGTTAAACAAAAAAATACTTGGCTCAAAGCCTCTTCAAGAAAGACCACTTCCATCAATTAGAGATGCTAGTAGAACTGGACTTGCGAGCGATGAACTTGAGATATAAATCAAAGCACCCATATTTATTAAGCAGCAAAAATAATGGACTTGTGATCCCCCCCTGTGGTTCACATTTCTTGGTTGCCAGTTCCCTGATGTTCAGGTCTGTAGTCAAGTGCAAAAACAAAAACATCAAACCCTTTCAAGGAGAAAAGGGCCCTCACCAGGACCACAAAAACTCCAACTCTTAATGCCAAATGATTAACTATACCAAAAATATTATATAAATCTAGATTGCGGAACCAGTGAAGTAAGGCTGAGCAAGTCCATATAGCTTGTATAACTCATTTAAGGGCTGCATATCAACAACATTGAACTGCTTCCCCCAGATGAAACTCAAAAAGACCGGAAATTATAATTGCAGGTGTCAGAACCATCAAAAGTTCAAGGAAGAGCATTATGTGGGTTGGTATCCAGCAAAAAATGGAGGAAGAACAGTGGTCCATTTGGTTGTTCGTGCAAGGAAAATGTGTATAAAACATGGATGAAAATATCTATATGTATCGGTATCAATATTGATGGCACCATAACAATATTGGACATATCCTATCGTTATCGAATATACCGGAAGGAAAAAATTTCTAACAATTATAATAAGTTAATAAGGTCGTATTGGTCAATATACCGAGATATATGCTAATACGGTAAATAACATGATATCGGATAATATTGGTATCAGCAGAATGGTATTGATAATAGCATCTATTTTAATAAGAACCTCAATATATTGTGAATAAGTCAGACCATCAACTTATCATGCAAGATAAGAAACTCTAGTTTTCTGATGTTGCTAGGTCTTTACCCCTGTCGGGGGGAACCAGTCAACTAATATGTGCAAAACATAAAGAGGCTTTTTCCATTTACCTAGGGGTATTATCAAACACAAATAAAGCTCCATTGAATGCAAGCAAAACTTTCAAAGAAAATTGGAGGTTTTCATAGAAGTTTCTGATGATATCTATCCTATAAAATCAGCATTTAGAAGTCGCTCAAAGGAGGTGGTACACATGCAAGTGAAGAAGAATTTACATTTATATGCTGAAACCACTTGGATGACAGGACAATCATAGATCTGCAAACTATAAAGACAAAACCTGACATGCAAGTCGATTTGCTAATATCTTCTATTTAGAAGTTCCATTTTGAAAAAATTACAGCACTCCTGATAACATGTTGCATTCAGAATTCAAGTTAATTCTAAAAAATCAGAATAGAAAACAAAGCACAACTTCTGTTTGACATTTTCTGAAAATACCAATCATCAAAGACCAATGCCTTCTGGCAATACTATAATTTTCAAACTTCTGCTGAATGAATGGATTCCCATGTTGGCAGACAATGGAGATAGCAAAAGCTGTGACCTATATTGTAAGCATGGTCATACTTCAAAGATCTATTGTATTTTATGCAATGTAATAATTCATCTACCCATTGGGATGAATAACGCATGGTAGAGAACTAAATTCAATGACATGCCAACAAGAGCCTGAAAGCTAGAAACTTCTACCCTCAGGTTTAAGCTCATTGACAAAACAACTATATGGATGTCCTAAGCTTTCCCATGCTCTTCGAACAGGCTTCGCTATGAAATCTGGCATTTCAACCAGAATTACAGAACAAAAAAAGGTTTAGGTTCATAACTTCCTATAGGAATCGCATTGCCAACAATTAGAGATGCAGGTAGAACTGAACTTGTGGTGACACAGGAAAGCACCCATGTTTCTTAAGCACCAAAATTATTCAGAGTTCTAATTCCCCCTCTTCTTGTTATGTTACCGGCAACAACAATTCCTGAGGTTCAAGTGAGAAAACAGAAAATCTAACCCCTTTACAGGAGTTAAGACACGTTGGACCCAATAACACCAGCTCTTAGTGCCAAATCAACAACTTAAGCAGAAATATCAAATAAATCTAGAAAGCTGGATGAAATTTCAGAAGGAGACCGCTGAAAGAAGTCAATGCAAGTCCACAGCACCTGCCTGAATCCTACACCATCAATATCGCTATTTGCTAGTTCAATTTTCACATCAGAAGATTGCGGCCAAGCACGCTAATATAATCCAACAATAGCACATTGTAGGGAAACTCACTGCAAATCTAAGTCAGTGTTTTCAATAGGAGATCTACAGTCAAGATGAACAGGAGTTACCCAATTCTTCAATATGAGATCCAATCATGATTTTTCCAGGTCCACAGAAGTAATAGAAAATGAAAGTCTATTCTTATTCAGGATCCTAATCATGGCATCCCCTCTCTCCCACTTCAAAACTCGCTTTGGTTGTGTATGGAAACTAGAATCAACAATGCTTTCCAAGATTGTTTTCCTTGAGTGCTGAATTACGTGACAACACCAAACACGAAAGCTAAAGATGATCTTGCTCAAATTTAAAACAAATCGTAGATGCATTGCAACCTAAAAACAGAAATGCAAAAGACTAAGGCACCAAAAAAAAAGAGTTCAAGAATTACAATCAATAGAAGATTATGTAAAAATCCCACGATGATTGCATTAAAGTAGAAGATGAGAGAGAACACTCCATATTTTCATCCCACATGGGAGTCCATTGGCACTATAACATCGTAACTGAATCATGGCTGTTGAGGACCATTGGCACTATAACATCATAACTGAATCACGACTGTTGAGGAAATTGTGGCTTCCAAAGATCAGTAGATGGAAAATAAAATGAATCCATAATTTTGACCGACAGATAATGATTCCAAGGATAGGTTATTGATGCTCGGAGCTTAGTTTTTCTAACCGTGACAAATAATGAAAGTATGAATTGATCTATTCTCCAAAATGATTCTCAATCTCTTAGCCCAGGGGCTTCATCTCTTTCTTAAACACATGAGGATGTATATTGGCTAATTAAATAAAATCACATCGAAAGAACCAAAATACAAAATACAACATACCAAATCATCGCCTCGATTATTATCCACACAATCACCACGGGCACAAATAATCAAAATTTACCAACACAAAGGACTGTAGATTGCGGATAAAGTAAAAACAGGGACCAAAAAACTGAGTTCTCCCGTGGGACAGTTTTAGGATAGACCCATGGTTTCACAATCACAACGTAGCATCTATGCTCCCGGAAAATACGCGCAGACACAATCATCTTCCGCAGCAGCCAAATTTCTTGCTCGAGTTACAACAAACATTGAAACTTCCAATAGTTGTTTTTATAAGTAAGAAACCAATCGGAACACTTACATCCGAAACGAATGATCCGTCTACATTTCAAGCTTGCTCAACAGTGGAAACCGGACCTACGGGGCATGTAAATGGAAGTGCTCTAGTTGTTGCCGTGTTGCTGTTGATATTTTCAGTCGCACGGAGTTGGGGTTTGGAAATAACTATTTCAAGGTTTTCCATCGGCGACACTACGCAACATGATCTCGCCCTAGTTCGGATCGAGGCTTTTCCCCATGCCCTGTCTTGCCCTATTTCCCAAGAGTTTCGATATTCATCGCGCGCAATCCTAGGGTTTCGCTTCATCCTCCATCACTCTCCATTTCTTCGGAGCCTCGATCTTCACCGCGCGAAATCCTAGGGTTTCTTTTTATCCTACATCCCTCTCCATCACTCCAGAGCCCCGGTCGTCACCTTTCTCCTCCTCGTCTTCAGCGGACCAACAAACGCAACCACCGAGAAGAAATAAGAGAAGGGGCAGTCTTATTATATAGGCGCCCTCAGCGTGGATTCTAAGCGGTGTCTAAAGTCGGCGAGCTTATATTATTATTATTATTATTATTATTATTACAACGCGGTTAAAACGCGTAACACAGCTTTTTAATGCGGACCTAAATAGGTTTTACGCGCTTTTGTTTTGACTCGGTCTTATAGAGCACAGCTTTAACGCGGTATTGTTTTTCTTTTTTTATTTAGCAAACTCCCTTAATTTTTTAAATATTATTTTAAATAATGACATCTCATATATTTACATTAACTGACCAAAATAACTGAATAAATAAACATAAACCTTATCAAAAAATATTAAAAATACAAATTGAAGTATCTTTAAAATATTTTTTATTGCCTAAATTTGTTTACAAAAAACAACAGATATTTTTACTCCTAAATTATTTTCACACTGCTCACTTTTATGTCAATTATCTTTCAAAAAATCATTTTGATCATAGACTAATTAAACATGACATAATTTGTGATAAAAAGGCAGCGTAAACTGCAGACAATTCCTCACAAATGGAGGAGACAGTAAAATGACAAGAGGTTTAATCGCCCGAGCGGCCGGAAGAAACACTCTGACTTTTCCCAGGAAGGCCCACAAGAGCTGCTCCATCTCACTAGCCCACGAGCTTGCAAGGAGTCTCGCAAACGAGGACCGCCAGTTCATAACCGGGAATAACGGTTTCCAAGAATCAATAAACAGTATCCAAATCCCGTACACCGACACACTCGAGATCGCCGCAGCGGCGCCATCGCGATGCGATCACCAAGGCCGTCTGCATGCCACTACCCACACGTCAGCAGCATTAAAGGGAGTCGATGGACCAGCTCCTCAACCGCCGGATAGACGCCACGTGTCTACTCCCTAACGGCCCGGCTTCCACTATAAATACCCAGCAAGACCCCATTCCAAAAGAGAGAGCTTTCCAAACTCTACAACTCTGAAGCCCTAAACTTCAACCGGGCACTCTCCCTCTCCAAGACCAACTCCCATGAAAGAGTAAAGCAGCTTCCTTAGGAAAAACACATAACCAAACCATCTGTAAAATCTCCAACCATATATGGTGCCCTCAGCCAAAGTTTTCCTCCCATTCAAGAGGAGGTTTTACGTAAAAGGTCTCAAATGTCCAACACTTCAAATACTTACTTGGATTGTAGGATCCCCCTCACGAGAGATCCGGTGGGACCTCGCCGACCTCTACATCTCTATGACTTGATTTAATTTCAATTGTAATGAATCAATAAACAGTAAAATCACACCATTGTTTTGAATAATTATTGAATAGACAGTTATTCAATCCATTCTATTCGATTCATCTACATGACAAGCATTACCAAACCATCTCAGTAAATGGTCCACAGCCTCTACAAGTGTAAATTGATACTTCAATTGTTTAAACAACTATAAGATTATTGATTTTTCTGAAAATACACTTCGGCCTAAAAGCATTTATGAAATAGTTGTTCATACATGTAGCACTGAAACCTATAGACACAAGTAAACCTGATTTATAAAAACATCTTATCAATTACAAACCCAAACCAAAAGTAGGTAATATAAATAAAAATTTATAAATTCATGAATTCATCAAATAAATTTTAACCCAAAAGACATCTAAATATGATATCCAAATTCGGATCAAACTTGACAAAACATCCACGTGATACTAAAAATAACAATTATAATATCATCAATCCAAGGATTTCTCCAAACTACCCTTTCAAGTAACAAAATTGAAAAAACCTATTCAAAATGTTCATAACAAAAAAACGACAAGCACACAATACAAATCACACCGCCCATCCAACATAAGCCAAAGACGTGCACTCACCTTATGCACCTTATGATAGTAGTTAGATGCTGGATAGATGACCATGGTTTTTTTAAACTCTCTCTTTCCTCATTTGATGCCTCTCCGAAAGAGATACTCGTAAAGGCGTGCATTCACCTTATGCAATCACATGTAACAGTGAGCAAGATACCATAAATAGAATAAGACACGAAGGCGCAGGATACGTATTTCAGTTCACTACTTGCTAGTTCAAATCTTCTGATGAACTAAAAAATCAGAACGAATGATTAGAATAAAAAAGCCATGACTAGTAAAATTAAAGAAACCCTGCGTGCTCTTTACAGATTCAATCCTTGGCCACTCTGGCGTGGTTTATTGGGTATAGATGCTTTCAGGAAAGGCTTCAATTGTGAAAGGCGCTGAAATTATTGAATCTGCCCTAACAGTGTTGGTGCAACTATCTTGAATGCCAAATAATTCACACAATCATGCATCATGTCGTGTGTACGTGAAATGCTTGTTCAAGTCAACCTATCCATTCGATAAAGATGAATTTTTACAAATTTTCCCAAATAGCATAAGAGTCATTCGGCTTTACCAATAAGTCATCCTTTACCTGATTCGGCCAACAATTGCCCCATTTAGGAATTCCCTCCCATATGCTAATGCAAAGTTATGTGAGCTCATTCATATAACTAGCCCTAACAACACTTTGGTGATTTGGCCTCGTTCTAAGGATTTCTCTCCTCCAGTACATGCTATGAGCACAAGAACCAAGTGAGCAGAAGATTTTAAAAAAAAAACCACAACAGTACAAAACTTAGCAGAAGAATAGCTTTAAGCAAAGGGGCAAAGAGGTAATAAGTAATTGAGAGAAATCATCGACATATAAACAAAGAATTCAGCATAAAAATTGGAAATGCAAATTCAACACATCACATAGCATCTTGTACCTAAATAGTACGAATGTAAACTTAATAAAGTTAAATATATGCGTGCAAATATCTAATCTAGAATAGCAGCTACTGAAAAATAAGAGAAAGAGCTCCAGTTGATTTTGCTAAGCTGTTGCCTAATTATGTGAAAACATTGTCAGAGGATCAAAAGGCCAATAAGAAATTATTGTTTTATATCAGCTATATCTGGCAAATCAAAAGATCCACTCAATTCTTACTTTAGATTACTTAAGTCCATCATCGTCCATCATAACATCTGCAAACCCAAAGAAAAATCTCACTGGCAAGTTGATTAGTTAATTTTATCACAGTTCTAGAGTTCATTACTCAAATAATAATAATAATAATAATAATAATAATAATAATAATAACCACGATAACCGGTTGCATTAAGAATACAATATGCGTTTAGAATAAACAATAAAACATCATAAATGAAAAGTATATTGCACTTTCAGCAGGACCTAGTTTCCAAAAGATTAAGACAACAACTTAAAAGCCTTCTCTTTAACGCTACAACTTCTAACTTGAGTTAAATGAACCAACTATTATGTTGATCAAGATGTAGCTAGGATTCATAGTAACTTATATTATATTCATTTAGTAACACTACAAATATCTATTGCGTTTTTTCCATAGTAATATTTCAATTATCTATTGGGTGGAAATAAGACGATTCATACAACTTACCTTAATTAAACCATATGTCCAGCAATAACAAAGAGCTCAAACCTTCAACCTTTACCATATTTCAACACTTTAACAATTGAATAAGTTTTTCGACAAATTAGGCTCTCAAGTGCTTTTTAACCAGGAAACTAGTATAAAATTTTGCATTTCTACCCGAATTAGGTTTAAAAAAAAATATACTTGGCTCAAATCTTCTTCAAAGAAGACCACTTCCACCAATTAGAGATCCAGGTAGAACTAGACTTACAAGTAATAAACTTCAGATATAAATCAAAGCACCCATATTTGCTAAGCAGCAAAAAATAATGGACTCGTGACTTCTCCCATCTCTGTGGTTCAAATTTCTCAGTCTGCCAGTCCCCTGATGTTCAGGTCTATAGTGAAGTGAGAAAACAGAAACGTCAGACTCTTTCAAGGAGAAGAGCACTCACCTGGGCTACAAAAACCCCAACTCTTAATGCAAAATAATCAACTTGACCAGAAATATTATATAAATCTAGACGTATATGCAATTGCATATGTGAACCAGTGAAGGCTGGCTGAGCAGTTCCATATTACTCGTACAACTTATTTAAGGGCTGTGTATCAACAGCACTGAACTGCTTCCCCCATATGGAACACAAGAAGCTTTGAAATTGTAATTCGGGATATCAGCACCATCAAAATTACAGGAAGAGCATTATGTGGGTCGGTATCCAGCAAAAAATGGAAGAACAGTGGGGTATATACTTGTTAGGGCAAGAAAAATGTGTATAAAATACAGATGAAAACATCTATACCGATATTGGTCACGGCCAAAACGTTATCGGACATATCGTGTAGGTATCTGATATATTGGAATAAAAAGGCACTCCCAAAAATTGTAAACCGACGGGGTCGTGTTGATCGAAATACCATTATTTACGTTGATACAACAACATACCAAAATATCGGATAATATTGGTATTGGCAATTTTGTACCGATAATTGCATCTATTTTAATAGGAACCTTGATATATTTGCAGATAAGTCAGACCATAAACTTATCATGCAAGACCAAAAACTCTAGTTTCTTGATGTTACTAAGTCTTGACTCCAGCCATGGGGTCCCCAATTAACTAATTTGTTCCACTTACCTCATGGTATAATCAAACACAAATAATACTCCATTGAATACATGCAAAACTTGCAAACAAATATGGAGGTTTGCATCGAAATTTCTAACGATATCTCTCCTATAAAATCAGCATTCAGATGTCGCTCAAAGCAGGTGGTATTTATGCAACTGAAGATGACTTTATATTTACTTGCTAAAGCCATTTGAATGACAGGACAATCATAGATCAACAAACTTGAAAGACAAAATGTGACATGCAAGCTGATTTGCTAATATCTTCTATTCTAGAGCTCCATTCTAAAAAAAATTACAACACTCCTAATAACAAGGTGCATTCCGAATTCATGTTAGCTCTTAAAAATTAGGAAAGAAAATAAAGCACGCCTTCTGTATAACATATTTTTCAAAAATATTAGTCATCAAACACAGATGCCTTCCTACAATGATATAATTTTCTAGCTTTTGTTGAACGAATTGATTCCTGTGTTGGCAAACAATTAAGATATCAGTCGCAGTGACCTATATTGTATGCATAGTGATGCTACAGGAGAAATCTGTTATATTTTATATCAGAATCTGTTATATGCATAATATCTATTTAGTTTACAAAAAATAAAAATATTTGGAGAAAGTAATAATATTTAGATGTAAAAATAGTTCGTTTCTTAAAAAATACAATAATATTTTAAGTTATTAAATATATATTTGATCAAAAAATTATTTATGGCTTCAGGAAAAATCTTGTTTCTTTAATAATATGACACTTTTAGTTATGAGTATTCTAATTTGGTGACAAGTTTATATCACAAATTATTGAAGTCAAAAGATCGATGGGCAATAGATTTCCGAATGTTCAAATTACTTAAGTGGCAGTATGTACTTAGGTGGTAGTATGGGGTCAAATCCTTCCTAATGCTGATTCACAACATATGGAGGCGTTTGGTAACATTTTTTTCAAAAGGGGGCAGGGGAAGAGGATACTATCATACAGCAGATATGGATGCTTTAAAGACTAAAGGGGCCATCACTGTGTCCAAGGCGGAATCAAATGCTAATAAATCAACTTGCTTGTTATTCATATGGCCCAAAAACTAAGATCGTGAGACTTAAAATATATAGCAAGTAAAAAGTTGAGGCAGCAATGTTCTCGTGTCCTATGTTAGAGTATCTTCATCATTGCTAAAAATCAGAACAGGCACAAGTCCAAAGTGAGAAATGAGGTCTACATTGACACAGATAAAACAATGCTGGAAAACGGAAGACCCTTCTTACCAACTTTGGCAGCAGAAGAGCACCACAAAACCCGGGCCTTAATTGCAAGACATAATCTGAGATTTGACACTGGATATCCATGTCGAGGACAGGAAAAAAACATGATCTTTCACACAGTCATGCATCATATCATGTATGTGAAATTTAGTGGCTGGTTCAAGTCGACCTATCCATTCAGTAAGACAACCTTTTACAAATTTGTCAAGATAATGATGTTTAAGGTCAAACCAGTCATTTGAGACTGAGAAGTCTAAGGAGTCTTTGCAGCTTGGTAATGGCGCTCAAGGACTCATTTGGGCAATTCCCCGCTGCACTGAAAACATGAAATGAATTATCTCAAAGGGGATTAGTTAATAAAAGAAAAGTGTATGATCTAGATTTGCACTGACTGCCTCGATGCTTAGGATCCATTTATTGTGGAGGAGGTAGGCATTTGATGAGGTGGGTTTAAGACACTAAACACGGAAGCTGAATATTATTCCCTCAAATATACAATAATCCAAAGATGCTTTGCAATCTGAAGATGAAGCAACAAAGCAGACTAAGAAAATAAGTGTCCAAGAGTTGGTGTCAAAAGAATAAGAGAATTCTGTCAAAGCCCGGGATTGAATGGATTAAACTAGAAGGTGAGAATACAAAATATTCTCATATTATATTGAGGGGGAGGACAAACTAAAGCATAACTCATTCAACGGATATAGTAGAGGAAATTCCAATTCTCAATCAACAATTGAAAGGTTGTAGTTTACTGTACCGAGAATTTGGAGGATTGGTTTTTTCACTTAGAGCCAAGGCCCTTAAAACTCAGACATCAACCAGAGGTTTCAACTCATTCCTATAGGACCAAAGTAAACATGAGTTGATGGCATGGTAGATAAGATCTCACTCCATAACCTTCCAAAGGCCTATGATCCTCTTAACAGGGCCCCTTCCCTACTGTTTGAATTGTCCTGTCTTTTACTCCAATGTGCCAGTTTTCCAACTTGTGCTTGGGTGTAAAACTTGTTTCCCCAAAAGAACTGTTGGAAAAATGATTCCATGGAAGCATTTTAGTTATTGTGACAAAGAAGTCCACATATGCTTGAGAAAATGTCAAAATATCCTCACAACGAATTAATGCAAGGGCAGCATATATATTATAATAGAGCCCTAAATTGACAGCATACCATCTTCAAAATGCTGCTGAAAACAAGGGACAACACCCTTTCCATTAGTCTTCTTTTTAAACCATGATGGCGGTTACATGACTAAGCAACAGATCCAACAGAAGAGGTACATGATTCCAGAATCTATGGGACCCCATAACTTAACTACCGCATTATTCTAGGGACATAAAAATGATACAAATATCAGCCGATACGACATATATAGGCCAATATATATCTGCATCAAGGCACCTGATACCGATATTTTCCAATACTGCACGACAATAGCATGACATGTTTCCATATCTGCCAATGCAACTGATACATTCCTTTTAGCTTACGATTTTTAAATATTTTTTTCATAAAATATATTCGATACTAATATGTATTGTATGATATATGTTATAATAATATAACCGCAACAAATACCAATACAAATATTTTCATCCATAGGTCTTAATTAAACGTATCTATACCTCAAAAAACAAGGTATCTTCAAATGTTTCCTAGCAAATCAGCATTTGAATTATCCTGGCGCCAAATTTTAGATGTGAAAATTGCAAAAACAATAGAAAAACAAAGGAAAACAAAACAAAAGCACTTGTAAATAATATATTTTACCTAAAGATTTCCAGTAAAATCAGAACAGTAGAGTGACTTTCATTACTCCAATATATCTACTTCTATAAATATTTGAGCGATCAGGCCTGTCCTACAGATAAATGACCATTATTAAACTTCTGTTACCCATTTCTTGAAATATTCTAGCGACATCAACCATTATATCCAATTATCATCCAATCAATAAATATTAAATGAATAAAATTTACCCTAATAGAGTAAGACATTCAAAGTGTAACTACAGCATGTCAATCAAAAAGCTCTCCATTCTCATAAACCACAAAAGTCTACTCACGATGTTTAATACAGCTTTATCAATAAGTCATCATTTTCCCCATTTGGACAACAATCTCCCCATTTAGGAATTCTCATCCACACTGCAAACATTTTTGAACCACATTTGGTGTAAAATTCTGCAGGCTCATTGGCAAAATTATCCCTAACAACATTTTGGGAATTTGGCTTCACTCTGAGGATTTCCCCTCTCCACTACATGCGGTGAGCACAAGAATCAATTGAGCAGATGGAAAAAAACCCCAAGAGCATAGATATTCGCAAGATGATAGGTTTAGGCAAAGGGGCTGAGGGATAATAAGCAATTCAGACAAATGATCCACATAGTAACAAAGTATTCAGCATAAAAATTCGAACACAATTTCAAACCCCATTCATCATTTATATAATTAAACAAACTAGAAAAATTCAGACGCATGATGTTTTGAATCTACAACTAGGAATAAGAAAAAACAATTTCCTTGTCAAGCCTAGGCTATCATACCAAAGCATTTCCAACAATGATAATTAATATTTACAAAATGGACATTTCCAACTCATGCACAGTGATTGCATAATTTTTCAATAAAAGCATTCAGCAATTCATCATCGAACACAAATTTGAATAAAAATGCAATATGCAAGGGAAACGAATGACATAATATTTACCAATTCCAAACAATCATAGAACTTAATAGCCAACATCACAACCTTTAAAATCCATCATATACATAGTTGTTGCTGCAGCTATCTTGAATGCCAAATAATTCACACAGTCATGCATCATGTCGTGTGTATGTGAAATGCTTGTTCAAGTAAGCCTATCAATTCAATAAAGACAAGCTTTTACAAATTTGCCATAATTGTGTAAGACATTCAAGGTAACTACAACATGTCTATCAAAAAGCTCTCCATTCTCATAAACCATAAGAGTCATATTAGTCTCATGACATTTAATACAGTTTTATTAGTAAGTCATCCTTTACCTCATTCGGCCAACAATCTCCCCAATTAGGAATTCCCTCCCATACACTAATGCAAAGTTATGTGAGCTCATTGGTATAATTAGCCCTAAAAACATGTTGGTAATTTGGCTTCACTCCAAAGATTTCCCTCCTACAGTACATGCTATGACCACAAGAATTCAATGAGCAGAAGATTAAAAAATACCACACAAGTACAGAACTTAGCAGGAGAATAGCTTCAAGCAAAGGGGTTGAGGAACAATGAGTAATTGAGGGAAATCATCCAAATAGAAACAAAGAATTCAGCAAAAAAATTGAAAATGCAAATTCATCACATCCCATAGTATCTCATACCTAAATAGTACCAATGCAAACTTTCTAAGGTTAAACATAATTGTACAAAAACCTAATCAACAATAGCAGCTACTGAAAAATAAGAGAAAGAGCTCCAGTTAATTTTCCTGACCTGTTGCTTAATTATGCAAAAACTTCACCATATGATCATGAGGTCTATGAGAAATTCTTATTTTATATAAACTATCAGATCCACCCGGTTCTTACTTTAAATTACCTAGTCCATCATCATTCATCATCACAACTGCACACCCAAAGCAAAATCTGGCTGGCAATTTGGTCACTTAATTCCCATCACCGTTCTAGAGTTCATTACTCAAAACAAAACAAAAACACCAAGATAACCAATTGCATTAAGAAAACACTTTGCGTTTAAGTTAAACAAGAAAACATCTTAAATGAAAAGCTTCTTGCACACCATCTGCACAGCCAAGTTTCAAAAAGATTTAGACAACAACTTAGATGCCTTCTCTTTAATGCTACAACTTCAAGCTTCAATTGAATGAACCAACTACAATGTTGTTCAAGATGTAGTTACGATGCAAAGTGACTTATGTTATATTAATTTAGTAACACTACAGAAATATAATGCCCTTTTTGCATAATAATACTTCAATTATCAATTGGGTTAAAATAAAATGCCTTATACAACTGACCCTAATTAAACCACATGTCCAGCAGTAATAAAGAGCTCAAACTTTCAACCTTTACCAGCTTTTAACTCCTTAACAATTGAAAAAGTTTTTGGACAAATTAAGCTCCCGAGTGCCTTTTGACCAGGAAAGTAGTGTAAAATCTCAAATTTCTAACAAAATTACGTTATAGAAAATACTTGGCACAAATCTTCCTCAAGGAAGGCCACTTCCACCAATTAGAGATGCTGGTAGAACTGGACTTCCGAGTGATGAGCTTCAGATATAAATCAAAGCACCCAAATTTGTTAAGCAGCAAAAAATAATGGACCTGTGACTTTCCCACCTTTGTGGTTCAAATTTCTTGGTCTGCCAGTCCTCTGATGTTCAGGTCTATCGTGAACTGAGAAAACAGAAACATCAGCACTCACCCGGGCCTCAAAAACTCCTACTCTTAATGTGAAAAGATCAACTTGACATTATATAAATCTAGAGGCATATGCAATTGCTTATGTGGACCAGTAAAGCCTTGCTGGGCCGGTCCATATTACACGTACAACTTATTTAAGGGCTGTATATCAACAGCATTGAACTGCTTCCCCTAGATGATGGGACACAAGAAGCTTTGAAATTGTAATTGGGGGTATCAGCACCATCAAAATTAAAGGAAGAGCATTAAGTGGGTCAGTATCCAGCAAAAAATGGAAGAAGAACAATGGTGTATGTGGTCGTAAGGGCAAAAAAATGTGTATAAAATATGGACGACAGTACTTATATTGGTATTGGTATGGTCGCGGCCATAACAACATCAGACATAATGTATCGGAATATAATATATTGGAAGGAAAAAATTCCAAAAAATCGTAAGCCGACAAGGTCTTGCAAACCGATACATCAAGACATACATTGATATGACATGTATAAATATCAGATAATATTGGTATCGGCAACCTTGCACTGATAATTGCATCTATTTCAATAGAAAACCTAGGCATATTTGCGGATAAGTCAGGCCATAACTTATCATGCAAGACCAAAAACTATGGTTGCCTGATGTTACAAGGTATTGACTCCAGCTGTGGGGTCACCAATCAAACAAATTTGTTCCACTTACCTCGTGTTATTATCAAACACAAATAATACTCCATTGAATCCAAGCAAAACTTAAAAACAAATATGGAGGTTTGCATAGATGTTTCTAACGACATCTATCCTACAAAATTAGCATTCAGATGTCACTCAAAGCAGGTAGTATTTACACAAGTGAAGATGAATTTATATTTACGTGATGAAGTCATTTGGATGACAGGACAATCATATGTCTACAGATTATAAAGATAAAATGTGACATGCAAGTTGATTTGCTAATAATGTCTTTTCTGGAACTCCATTCAGAAAAAATAACAACATCCCTAACAACTGGTTGCAGTCCGAATTCATGTTAGCCCTTAAAAATTAAAAAAGAAAATAAAGCACACCTTCTGTATAACATTTTTTTCAAAAATACCAGTCATCAATCAAACACAGATGAATCTATTTTAATTTTCTAACTTCTGTTGAATGAATTGATTCGCATGTTGGCAAACAATTAAGATAGCAAAAGCAGTGACCTATTTGCATGCACAGTGATACTTCATGATGAATCTGTTGTAATTTATAAATTGCAATAATTCATCTATCTATTAGGATGAATAAAGCATCGTAGAGAATTAAATTCAACCACATGCCTACGAAGCCAGGGAGCAAGAAACTTCTACCTTCACGTTTAAGCTCATTGGCAAAACGAGTGTGTGGATATCCTAAGCTTTCTTGTGCTTTTTGACCAGGCAAAGCTATGGAATCTAGCATTTCAACCAGAATTAGGATTAAAAAAAAACAGAAGAAGAAGCTTAGGTTCATATCTTTCTATAGGAAGCCCATTGCCAACAATTAGAGAGGCAGGTAGAACTGGACTTGCAGTAACACATGAAAGCACCCATGTTTGTTAAGCTCCAAAATAATTTGGAGTTATGATTCCCCCTCTTCTTGTCATGTTACTTGGTCCAACAATCCCTGATGTTCTGGCAAAAATAGCAAAATCGGACCCTTTCGGGAGTTAAGCCACTTTCGACCCAATAACACCAGCTCTTAGTGCCAAATCAATGACTTAAGCAGAAATATCATATGAATGTAGAAAGGCTGATGAAAATTCATAAGGAGACATTGAAAGAAGGCTATGCAAGTCCACAGCACCTGCCTGAATCCTACACCATCGATGTAGCTATTTGCTAGTTCAATTTTCCCATCAGAAGCACACTGCAAAGCATGCTGATATAATCCAATAACAGCACATTGTGGGACAACTCATTGCAAATCTAAATCTGTGTTTCCAACTAAAGATTTCCAGTCAAGGTGAACAAGCCTTATCTAAATTGAGGTGCAAGCATGATTTTCCCAGGAACATAGACGTTATAAAAAATGAAAGGATATTCTTATTCTAGATCCTAGTTATGACATCCCTTCTCTCCCACTTCACACCTCGTTTTGGTTGTGTACGGCAAGTAGAATCAACAGTGCTTTCCATTGAGAGCTGAATTACGCCAAAGTGGTTCGATCACAGTAAACACGAAAGCCAAAGATGATCAGGCTCAAATCTAAAAGAAATCGTAGATGCATTGAATTCTACAAATGAAAATGCAAAAAGGCAAAAAAAAAAAAAAAAAATAGAGTTCAAGAGTTACAATCAATAGAAGATTATGTCAAAATCTGAGGTAATGCTTAGAAAATGAGAGAACACCCAACTTTTTCATCTTATGTCGTAGTCAATCGGCACTATAACATATTACTGAATCACGGCTGTGAGGAAATTCTGGCTCTCAATTATCAGTAGATGGGAATTAAATTGTATCCATAATTTTGACCAACAAATAATGATTCAGCGACAAGGTTCTTGATGCTCGGCTCTGAGTTTTTCTAACTGTGACTGACAATGAGGTAAAAATTGTTCTATTCTCCAAAATGATTCTCAATCGCTCAGCCCGAGAGCTTCTTCTCTTCGTTGAACACATGAAGATGTATATCAGCTAATTAAATAAAATTACATCGATGGAACGAAAAGAGAAAAAGATAAGATAGAACATACCAAATCGTTGCTTCACTTATTATCCACACAATCACCTTGAGCACAAATAATCAAAATTTTGCCAATACAAACGACTGTAGAATGTGGGTAAACTAAAAATTGGGGCCACAAAACTGAGTTTCCCCGTGGAACCGTTTTACGATAACCTCATAGTTTTACAATCACAACGTAGCAACTGTACCCTTGAAAAATACGCGTAGACACAATCATCTTCCGCAGTAGCCATATTTCTTGCTCGACTTCAACCGACACTGAAACTTCCGATAGTTGTTTTTATAAGTAAGTAAACAATCGAAACACTAAAGCACACCAGAAACGAAAGATCCGTCTACATTTCAAGCCTGCTTAACAGTGCGAACCAGAACTACGGAGCTTGTAAATGGAAGTGCTGTAGTTGTTGCCATGTTGGGGTTGCTGCTTTCAGACGCATGGAGTTTGGGTTTGGAAATAACTATTTCAGGGCTTTCCATCGACGACACTACACACATGATGTCGCTCTAGTTCGGATCGAGGCTTTTCCATCTGCCCTGTCTTGCTCTATTTCTCAGGAGTTTCGATATTCATCGCGCGCAATCGTAGGGTTTCGCTTCATCCTCCATCCCTCTCCGTTTCTCCAGAGCCTCGATCTCCACCGACCGCAATCCTAGGGTTTCTCTTCATCCTATATCCCTCTCCATTTCACCAGACCCTCGGTCTTCATCGATCTTCACCTTTCTCCTCGTCTTCAGCGTACCAACAGACGAACTCAGTGAGAGGAAATACCAGAGGAGGCAGTCTTATGGCGGCGTCCTTCGCGTGGATTTTAAGCGGTGTATTAATTATTATTATTATTATTACGAGATTAAAACGCGTAAGAAAAATTTTGACGCGGCCTTAAACAGATTTTACGCGGTTTCGTTTTATTTTAGCAACCTCCGTTAATTATTTTAATATTATTTTAAATAATTATTTCTCATATAATTATATTAGCCTACCAGCATAAAAATAATTAAATAAATAAACATTATTTAAAATATTTGAAACACAAAAAACTTCAAAATATTTTTTTTATTGACTAAATTTGTTTACAAAAAAAAATTAGATATTTTTATTCTTAAAATATTTTTACACTTTTCACTTTTCTATCAGTTTTCCTTTCAAATTATTATTTAGACCATAAAAATATTGAACGTCACGTAATTTGTGCATATTACCAATGTCAATTATAAAGAATGAATTAATAAACTGTAAAATCGTTTAATTATTTTAAATAATTATTTAATTATTCAAAAGTACTTGATTCTTTACCTTACCCGTTGAGAAACTTCTCCCTGTAAATCAAATAGCAATGTTTCCCATGATAGGCTTCATTTCAAGCCATTATCGTTCAGTTCGAATAAATTATCCCTTTCATCGGTTCCTTAGGTAGCCTTCCCTTCCCTTTGCTAACATTTAGAGTTATTCTGAGTTAAAAAGGGAGTACCGGCAAGACCTTCAGAATTGATAAAAAATTGACAACAGAGTAAATCAACGATTTTATTAAATTGAGTTAAATCGATGACATGTCAACTACGCAACAGCGTTCAACAAGAATTGAGAAACAATGCCCTTTTAACCGAAGCAGGCCTTCCAGTTAAACAACAAGTGCTAGATCAGGCTCAGAGTAGTATATACCGTTCGTGAAGGAAATACACTTCTTATATTAAATGAGGTTATGCTACAATGGCTCTAGATACTACTTCAATCTTATTAGCCCAAATTAGTCTCCAAATGAAAATGAAAATTTGATGCCACTGAACGCACTTTAGATATCAATATCAGCTACTCAACCATCTCATATCATTATTACTATTCAGCCATCTTTTATCATCATCAACAATATTTTAGTTCGGCAATTGCACAACCATCTTTTATCATCAGATTACAAATCGGCCAATCAGGATCTCGGACTACAATGGTCCCATACATATAACGGCCTATCAAGGTCTCAAACCACCAGGATGGCACACACATATTGACCCAGCAGGGCCTCGAACTATCAGGATCCCACACACACATCAACCCACTAGAACATCGGACCACCAGGGTCCCACACACATCGACCTAACAGACCTCAGACCACCAAGGTCTCACACACACGTCAACCCACCAAGACCTAGGACCACAAGGATCCCACACACACATCCACCCACCTGAGCCTCAAACCACCACAGCTCCACACAATAGCTACTTCGACCATCGACAGCATGTACGTGAATTGATACATAGGCGAGTCAATGCCAGTCTCTATATAAACATACCAATACAAGAACATATAATGTCCTAAAATTTTTTAAACTTTCATAAAAATAATAAACCCTCCAAAAATCATACCCGCATAAACCAGTGAAGTTGCCCTCAACTTGAAAAGTCTCTGGAAAAGAGACAAGACTGGTTTTCACCATAGCAGACACACAAAAATATGAGCAATATAGCTCGCACCATGAAATTGTTAACATAGAGACTACATACAGGAGGTCTAAAACAGTCAACTATATCTTCGATAACACAAAAGTTTGTAAAATTAAAAAATAATGTTTGTTGATTAAGAAGACTATAATTTCTGTTTTCATGAAGCAACCAAAAATTGAGTGATATTTTAACTCAAAATGTATTCAACTTGTGTTTCTTGAAATATTAATGTCAGCCAAATGGGCACAGAGTTAATGCAGCTAATAGAAAATACACAATGGGAAAAACTAGAAGACAAATAAGGGAGGACCGGTGACAGTACCATATAGAAGATATTCTCAACCACAGCTGGTAGAGACAGCATAGTTACCTGAAATCCCCTTCACTCTCAATAAAATATAAATTCTCTACACACTCCCTCCGAAAAAGAAATGTAAATGAATTTTTTTTTTTTTTGTCATAACAGAAATATGATCTTACCCAATTCTCAATTTACAAAGTAGGATTCTACTTGAAGATCTAACCTTATCTTTTGTGTTTTTCCATGTTCCACTGCATCAAAATCAATAAATCACGTCACCTAAGACATGTAGGTAGATGTCTTGCGTACCCAAGATTATTCTGTCAAATATCTTACACTTGATTTGGTTATAACAAACCTCATACTACATGACCAACACAACCTCATTTAACATATGATGCAAAACATCAAGTAACTGAAGCTTTCAAAGGCTTGATATTAAACTGCAACTACTGCAACAAAAGTGGCCTGAGAATACAAGCGAAGGTCGTCCAGAATCTCCAACATAATTGGAAAACCCAACTAATTTACTAGCACAATAGAAAACCACCAAGTAATCAAACGTAGAACTTCACAGCGACCCAAAAATGAATCCTTCATATTATACGACCAAGCCTCATATACACAAACAATAAAGCCATCGACTTCCCCTCAAGGCCTAATGAACTCTTAACAGAGAAGGAACAAATACATTCTCAAAATCCATTCATCATTTATCTAATTCAACAAATTGGAAAAATTCAAAAATTCAGACGCTTCATGTTTCAAATCTACAACTCGGAATCAGAAAAAACATTTTCCCAGTCAAGCCTAGGCTATCGTACCAAAACATTTCCAACAATGATAATTAATATTGACAAAGTGGACATATCCAACTCATGCATAGTGATGGCTTAATTTTTCAATATAAAAGCATCCAGCAATTCATCATCAAACACAAATTTGAATAAAAATGCACTTTGCCAATTCCAAGCAATCATAGAACTTATTTGCCAACATCACAACCTTTATAATCCATCATATACATATTTGTTGGTGTAGCTGTCTTGAATGTCAAATAATACACACAGTCATGTGGATGTGAAATTTAGTGGCTTGTTCAAGTCGGCCTAACTATTCAATTTTGTCCTAATAGAGTAAGACATCCAAGGTAACTACAACATATCTATCAAAAAGCTCTCCATTCTCAAAAACCACGAGTCATATTAGGCTGTTCAATGCAGCTTTACTAATAAGTCATCCTTTACCTCATTCGGCCAACAATCTCCCCATTTAGGAATTCCCTACCATACACAAATGCAAGTTATGTGAGCTCATTCGTATAATTAACCCTAACAACAATTTGGCTTCGCTCCAAGGATTTCCCTCCTCCAGTACATTCTATGAACAAAAAAACCAATTGAGCAGGAGCAGGAGACAAAAAAAAAACCATAAGAGTACAGAAGTTAGCAAAGCTTTACGCAATGGAGCTGTGGGATAATAAGTAATTGAGAGAAATCATCCCCATAAAAACAAAGAATTAAATCAGCATAAAATTGTAAAAGCAAATTCAACACATCGCATGGCATCTTGTACCTAAATAGTACCAATGCAAACTCTGTAAGGTTAAATATATGCGTACAAAAATCTAATCTAAAATAACAGCTTCTCAAAAATAAGAGAAAGAGATCCAGTTGATTTTGCTGAGCTACGGCCTAATTATGCGAAAATATCATCAAAGGATCACAAGGCCTATCAGAAATTTTTATTTTATACCAGCTATATCTTGTAAAACATAAGATTCACTCGATCCATCATCATTCATCATCACAACCACAAACCCAAAGAAAAACCTGACCGGTTGATTAGTCAATTCCTATCTCCGTTCTAGAGTTCATTTCTCATATATATATATATAACCATGATAACCGGTTGCATTAAAAATACAATATGCGTTTAGGATAAACAAGAAAACATCATAAATGAAAAGCATATCGCACACCTTCTACAAGCCTAGTTTCCAAAAGATTAAGACACCAACTTAGATGCCTTCTCTTTAACGCTACAACTTCTAACCTGAGTTGAATAAACCAACTATTATGTTGACCAAGATGTAGTTAGGATTCATAGTGAATTTTATTATATTCAACCCTTCAACCTTTACCATATTTCACTGCAGGAGAATCCTTCCGCTACATTTCTGTAATACATGCTTTAAACTTTACACATGCACATCTCATGACATCCCTATCCACTTCAAGAACAAGCACTGTTTATACGGAAGTGAAGATGAATATATATTTATGTGCTGAAGTCATTTGGATGACAGGACAATCATAAGTCTGCAAATTATAAAGACAAAATGTGTCATGCATGTTGATTTGCTAATATTGCCTTTTCTGGAACTCCATTCAGAAAAAATTACAGCATCCCTAATAACTGGTTGCATTCCTAATTCATGTTAGCCCTTAAAAATTAGAAAAGAAGAGAAAGCACACCTTCTGTATAACATTTTTTTCAAAAATACCAATCATCAAACACATATGCCTCCCTACAATGGTATAATTTTCTAGCTTCTGTTAAATGAATTGATTCCCATGTTGACAAACAATTAAGATAGCAAAAGCAGCGACCTATATTGTATGCACAGTGATACTTCATGATGAATCTATTGTAGTGTGTGCATTGCAATAATTCATCTATCCATTGGGATGAATAAAGAATCGTAGAGAATTAAATTCAACCACAAGCCTACGAAGCCAGGGAGCAAGAAACTTCTACCTTCAGGTTTAAGCTTATTGGCAAAACGAGTGTGTGGATATCCTAAGCTTTCTTGTGCTCTTTGACCAGGCAAAGCTATGGAATCTAGCATTTCAACCAGAATTAGGAATAAAAAAAAACAGAAGAAGAAGCTGGACTAGCAGTAACACATGAAAGCACACATGTTATAAATTCTATTGGGATGAATAAAGCATGGTAAAGAACTAAATTCAACCAGATGCCCACAAAGCCAAGGAACTAGAAAATTCTACCATCAGGTTTACGCTCATCGACAAAACAACTGTATGTATGTCCTGAGCTTTCCCGTGCTCGTCGACAAGGCTTAGCTATAAATCTAGCATTTCAACCAAAATTAGGTTAAAAAAAAGAAGCTTAGGTTCATATCTTCCTATAGGAAGCCCATTGCAAACAATTAGAGAGGCAGGTAGAGCTAGACTCGCGGTGACACATGAAAGCACCGACATTTTGTTATGCTCCAAAATAATTTGGGGTTGTGATTCCCCCTCTTCTTGTTATCTTACCTGCATGAACAATCCCAGATGTTCAAGTGAAGAAACAGAAAATCTAACCCCTTTATGGGAGTCAAGACACGTTGGACACAATAACACTAGCTCTCAGTGCCAAATCAACAACATAAGCAGAAATATCATATAAATCTAAAAAGGTTGCTGATATTTCATAAGGAGATCATTGCAAGAAAAAACAATTTCCCCGTCAAGGGTAGGCTATCATACCAAAGGATTTCCAACAACGATAATTAATTTTGACAAAATGGATATTTCCAACTCATGCACAATGATTGCTTAATTTTTCAATATAACAGCATTCAGCAATTCATCATAGAATATAGTTTTGAATAAAAATGCAATATGCAAGAGAAACAAATGACATAATACTTACCAATTCCAAGCAATCATAGAACTTAATTGCCAACATCACAACCTTTATAATTCATCATATACATATTTGTTGGTGCAGCTATCTTGAATGTCAAATAATTAACATAGTCATGCATCATGTCGTGTGTATGTGACATGCTTGTTCAAGTCAACCTATCCATTCGATAAAAACGAACTTTTACAAATTTGCCCTAATAGTGTAAGACATCCAAGGTCACAACAACATATCTATCAAAAAGCTCTCCATTCTCATAAACCACAAGAGTCATATTAGTCTCATGATGTTTAATGCAGCTTTACCAATAAGTCATCCTTTACCTCATTCGGCCAACAATTTCCCCATTTAGAAATTCCCTCCCATACACTAATGCAAAGTTATGTGAGCTCATTCGTATGATTAGCCCTAACAACACCTTGGTAATTTGGCTTCGCTCCAAGGATTTCCCTCCTCCAATACATGCTATGAGCACAAGAACCGAGTGAGCAAAAGATTAAAAAAAAACCACAATAGTACAAAACTTAGCAGGAGAATAGCTTTAAGCAAAGGGGCTAAGGGGTAATAAGTAATTGAGGGATATCATCCACATAGAAACAAAGAATTTAGCATAAAAATTAGAAATGCAAATTCAACAGATCGCATAGCATCTTGTACCTAAATAGTACCAATGTAAACTTTCTAAGGATAAACATATGCGTACAAACATCTAATCTAGAATAACAGCCACTGAAAAATAAGAGAAAGAGCTCCAGTTGATTTTGTTGAGCTGCTGCTTAATTATGCGGAAACATTGTCAGAGAATCATAAGGTCTATTAGAAATTCTTATTTTATACCAGCTATAGGATCCGCTCAGTTCTTACTTTAATTTAATTAGTCCATCCTCGTTCATCATCACAACTACAAACCCAAAGCAAAATCCAACTGGCAAGTTGATTAGTTAATTCTCATCTCCGTTCTAGAGTTCATTACTCAAAAACAAAACAAAACAAAAACACCATGATAACCAATTGCATTAAGAATGCAATTTGCATTTAGGATAAACAAGAAAACATAAAAAATGAAAAGCATACTGCATACCTTCTGCACGGCCTAGTTTCCAAAAGATTCAGACAACTTGCATGCCTTCTGTTTAATGCTACAACATCTACTTCAGTTGAATGAACCAACTACAATGTTGATCAAGATGTAGTTAGGATTCGCAGTGACTTATGTTGTATTAATTTAGTAATACTACAAAAACCTATTGCCATTTTTGGCATAGTAATACTTCAATTATCAATTTGGTTGAAATAAAATGCTTTACACAACTTACCTTAATTAATCCACATATCCAGCAATAACAAAGAGCTCAAACCTTCAACCTTTACCTGATTTTAACTCTTTAACAATTGAAGAAGTTTTTGGACAAATTAAGCTCTCGAGTGCTTTTTGACCAGGAAACTAGTGTAAAATCTCGCATTTCTACCAAAATTACTTTAGAGAAAATAATTGGCACAAATTGTTGCGTCCTGTGAATCTGGCCGTACGTTAGATTGAGTGCGAGCGGCTTTTCAAGCGCGCAGTCGGGCAGATCGGAGCAACACAAAATAAGTAGAACCCGAGTAGAGAGAGAAAAGTACGGGGACAGTGGGAGAACGCGCCTGTTTACGTGGAAAACCCCTTAACCTGACGAGGGGTGAAAAACCACGGCAGCGGATGAGCAGTCCGAGAAATCTCACTATAGTAAAGAAAAGATACAATGGATGCCTGGGAAGCTTTCACGTTCTCAGGATGTTACAGCTTAAGGAAGATAGACTTCTCTCTTTTCTCTCCTCTCTTTGTCTTTGTTTTTCTCTGGAGGGTTCTTGCTCGAACATGAGTATGGGTAGACCGATTCAGAATCAAGATCCTTTTTCAGTTGCTAAAATAGGGTATTTATAGGGAACGTGATGCCGTAAGGGATACGACACGTGGCGCTGGCGTGTCAGGGTTGCCTGCCACCATCGCCACTCTTTGTGAATGCTTGGTACATGAGAGACACTGTCACGGTCTGCAGATCACTGTATATGAGAGACACACATCACGGTCTGCAGATCTGGCGCTCCAAAGAGGCGCATGGCCTGCAGGTACGGCGTGTCAGGAGCCGTTGGTCGCTCGTGGCAGCATGCGCCGCGCAAACTGTCTGAGCTGGCGCCTGGGTCATTTTGGTTTTTCTGGTGGTCCCCGTCCTCAAACGGATCTCAGTGTCCGTTCGGGTTGCCAGGCGCTCGGAAGCAAGTTAGCCATCGGGATTTGATCGGGCTTGTGGGCCTTTTGGGCCAGCCTTCTTATGTGACTCTTTGGGCCTGCGTCTGCGATTTTGGGCCTAGAGTTTCAGGACCCATCACGAGCCCCCCATGTCAAGCGGTTCGAGGACTCAGCCGTTTGACATACCTTGCAAACATCTTCTTGCCGTGATAGACCGCGGTCTTCATCTTCTGCCGGCGTGAGAGATGTCCGAGGTCTTCTTGCGAACACAAGACCTATCTTCCGCCGCCGTTTCACCTCCTCGTGGAGCATTGAATGCGATGGGCGATTGATGTGACGTCGCCTCGGGAAGCCCTAAGGCCTGCGCTCGCCTACTGCGTATGGGGAGCTGACACGTGGGGTGGTCATGATCAGGGCGCCTTTTCACTTGTTTGAAAATTTCTTTAAATCCTTCGTCGCGTTCTCATTCATTCCTTGCGTTTTCTTCTTTCTTCCCTTGGCGTTCTTCGAGAATCTTCACGGCGCTTTGTTTTCCTTGCTTGCTGCCATGGCTCCCGGCGTTAAAGATATTGCCTCTTCCCTTTCTTCTCGGGATCTCGGCGAGATCGGGGCAAAATACTGACATCCCGTCGACTCGATGGTGGTTCCAGGAGCCGCAGAGAGGGCGCGCAGTCCGCCGAGTGGTTACATTGCCGTATACGAGGTTCACCTCAAAGGTGGACTTTGTTTCCCTGTTCCTGCCGAGCTCCGCCGTCTGATGAAGGAGTTGGCCGTTCCGCTCGTGAGGCTTGACCCCAACGCCATCAGTACTTGGTTTTGTGTGTCTTCGTCGTTTGCCATAGCAAGACTCTAGGGCGGTCGTGGTGAAGGTCATGTTTCGCTTCAATCATAACCTTGATCGGATCGCCATGACCCCCGCCCGAGTTCGGTGAGATGAGCGGTGGGAACCGGACTCCACCAAAAGGTGGAAGGACAGGTTCTTCTTCCTTAAGGTGGCTGAGGACTGGGAGCTCTCCTCCGCGTGGGGAAACGCCGCTAGCAAATATGGCTCCAATATCACTGACGAGGAGAGGAAGGCCGCCAGGGAGGTCACGGACTTAGTGCCGCTCGGGTTGGCGCCCAAGTTTTGTTTGTTGGAGATGACCCGCCTTTCACTGGTAGTATTTCCTTAGGTGAGCGGCGTTCCAGGTCCGGGGTATCAGCTTGCCATCTTGGGTGCGTAGCTTATAAGCTCCTCCTCGAAGGATAGCCGAGACCAAGAACGGCCCTTCCCAGTTTGGTGAGAGCTTGTTCCTTCCAGCTATTTTTCCCGTGGCTTCCACTCTTCTTAGTACGAGATCCCCGACCTCGAATGGTCACGCCTTCACCTTCTTGTTGTAATAGCGGGCCACCCGTTGTTCGTAGGTCGCTACCCTAAGTCTCGCCTGGTCGCGAACTTCCTCGAGGGCATCGAGGCTTTCTCGGAGCCTTTCGCTGTTATCCGTTGCGCTAAAGCACCCAACCCGGGGGCTGGTGAGGCATACTTCTATTGGGATGACAGCTTCGACCCCGTAGCAAAGGTTGAAAGGGGTCTCTCTTGTGGGCTCTCGTGGCGTTGTCCTGTATGACCAGAGGACTAAGGGCAATTAGTGTACCCATGAGCCCTCAGATGATTCCAGCCTGGTTTTTAGCCCATGTAGGATTGTGCGGTTTGTCACTTCCACCTGCCCGTTGGCTCATGGTGCACGCCAGCGTGTGCACCAAGTTGATCCTCAGGCTTGTGCAGTACTTAGTGAACCGCTTTCCAGTGAACTGCGTTCCGTTGTCAGTCACGATGCACTCGGGCACTCCAAACCTGCACACAATGTTCTGTCGGAGGAACTCCGTCGCGTTTTGCTCTGTTATTTTGGCCAGCGGTACTGCTTCCACCCATTTGGTGAAGTAGTCAATTCCCACAATTAGGAATTTCCTCTATCCGGGAGCGAGAGGAAATGATCCGACGATGTCAAGCCCCCATTGGGCGAACGGCCATGGGGATTGCAGCGCCGGAGATCCGTGTGGGGCGATGGCTCATGTTCTTTGTGAAGTTGGCAACTCTCGCATTTGCGCACGAAATCCATGGCGTCATATTTCATAGTCGGCCCGGTAGTACCCTTGCCTCATAAGCTTAAAAGCTAGGTTCTTTCCCAAACATGGGATCCGTATATTCCGAGATGTACCTCTTGCGGGCGTATTCGGCTTCTCTGGAGTGAGGCACCTTAAGTAAGGGGCCGAGAAAGCCCGTCGATCTGACCCGGCCGTCCACGATTGTATACCAACCCGCTATCTTCTTTATCTTCTTGGCCTCGCTCGGGTCCTCGGGCGTGAGCCATCGGACAAAAACGGGTAGTAGGAGTCATCCAGTGCTCCCGTTCGCGACTGCATCACCTCTGCTCGGGGTCTTGATCTTGGACTGCTCAGGATTTCTCGCATCCCCCTGGCGTACTGTTCAGGATCTCCCAAAGCCGCGGCTCGCGCAAGCGTGTCGGCTTTGGCGTTTTCCTCCCGCGGGATGTAGATGAACTCGGCCGTCTTGAATCCCACGATCATGTCCCTGACCTTTGAAAGGTACTTGGACAGCTGGTCGTTGTTGACGTCGAAGCTTCCGCGGACCTGATTAATGACCAACTCGGAGTCACTATAGATGACCAGCTCTCTAGCCGAGCATTCCTTGGCGAGTCGGAGTCCGGCTAGCAAGGCTTCATACTCTGCGACGTTGTTTGTGGCCGAGAACCCCAACGTTAACGAGTACTTTATCTCCATCCCCTCAGGTGTGCGCAACACAATCCCTGCTCCGCAGCCTTCCTTCATAGAGGAGCCGTCTACGTGCAAGGTCCAAGCGGAGGCTCTGCTGAACTCGTCCGTGGTAGTCTGGTCCTCGTCGCAAGTGGGCGGTGCCGTCGTCTCAACAAGAAAGTCCGCGAGCGCCTGTCCCTTTAAGGCTGGTCTCGAACGGAACTCTATGTCAAATTCCCCCAATTCGATGGCCCACTTGATCAGCCGGCCAGAGATCTCGGGTTTGTCCAAAATGGCCCTTAAAGGCTGATCCGTTAGGACTATTACCTTATGCGCCTGGAAGTATGGCCTGAGCTTCCTCGCGGAACAAACCAACGCCAAGGCCACCTTCTCCGTCAGGGGATACCTGGTCTCGGCGCCCGCGTGAGTCTTGCTGACGTAATACACGGGCTGCTGCTTGCCATGCTGCTCTCGTACTAAAACCGAGCTCAGCGCTGCGTCGGACACGGAGAGGTACAAGTATAGTTCCTCGCCCTACTGAAGAGAAGCTAAGAGGGGCGGACTCGAAAGGTAGCTCTTGAGTCCTTGGAATGCCTCCTCGTAGTCATCACTCCACCGGAAATCCCGGGATTTTGTTCCCCTTAGGGCTTTGAAGAATGGCAGGTGCTTCTCAGCCGACTTTGCTAGGAAGCGGGAGAGGGCGGCCACTCTCCCAGTAAGCTGCTGAACCTCCTTCACTGTTCGCGGAGACCGCATGTCCAGGATCGCTTGGATCTTTTCTCGGTTTACCTCAATTCCTCGGTGTGATACTATGTAGCCCAAGAATTTTCCAGAGGCAACACCGAAAGTGCACTTACTGGGGTTGAGCTTCATACCGTGGGTTCTGAGCACATGGAAGGTCTTAGCCAAGTCCCTCACGTGGTCGCTGCTCATCTTGCTCTTGACGAGCATGTCGTCAACGTATACCTCCACGTTTATGCCCATCTGGTCTTTGAACATCTTATTCACGAGCCGTTGATAAGTCGCTCCTGCGTTCTTGAGACCAAAGGGCATTACTTTATAACAGTATGTCCTTGGTCCGTCATGAATGACGTGTGCTCCTCGTCCTCAGGGCTCATTTTGATCTGGTTGTACCCGGAGTATGCATCCATGAAACTTAAGAGTTCATGGCCGGACGTCGAGTCCACAAGGTGGTCGATCCTGGGCAACGAGAAGCTGTCTTTGGGGCACGCCTTGTTGAGGTCGGTGAAGTCCACGCACATCCTCCACTTCCCATTGCTCTTTTTTACCATGACAACGTTGGCCAACCAGTCCGGGTATTGGACCTCTCGGACAAATCCAGCGTCCAGGAGTTTCTTGACCTCCTCGCGGATGGCTACCAACTTCTCTATGGAATAGTTTCTGCGCTTCTGTCTGGCCGGCTTATGCCGAGGATCGACGCTTAACTTGTGGACGATGACCTTGGGTGAGATCCCGGGCATGTCACTGGGGGACCATGCGAACACGTCCGAGTTCTCTCGTAGAAAACTGACGAGTTGGTCCCTTACTGTCTCTGAGAGTGAGCTCCCTATTTGGACATACTTCTCCTGATCCGCGGGATTCAACGGGACTCGGACTACAGGTTCTCCGGGCTGAGCGTGTTGCAGTGTTGCCTCGTCCCTGAGGTCGAGGTCTTCCATGGGCTGCGGAAACGTCACTTGCTCGGTCTGCGCCAAGTAACACATCCGTCCGGTTGACTGGTCCCAGAGGACCTCTCCTACCCCACATGGGGTGGGGAACTTCATCTTGAGATGTGGGATGGAGGTTCTTTGCGTTGACGCGGCCCGAGCAAGGCCGTCCAAATATCGCGTTATAGGCCGAGGGCGAGTCCACGGCGAGGAAGGTGAGGACCTTCGATCTTTGTCCTCGGATACGTTCCTGGGTTACCTCCAGTGGATGATACCTTGGGCCGACGCGGCTCGTTGTCCCGGCCGTAGAGTGGCCCTTAGGCGCTTTTATTCGATTCTTCTTAAGCCCTAACTTCAAGAAAGCATCAAGATACAAAGAAATGCGAGAGCTTCCATTATCAACAAATACTCGTTTCATCGGTAGTCATTTGCTCCATCTAAAACGAATACGGTTACAACCAGGGGGCGGAGTGAGGAGAAGTTACATGGTCTAAGTCCCTACTGCTAAAGCAGATAACATCGTCTTCACTCCCAAGCCCCGTTTTGGCCTCTTCGCCGCTGCAAGCTCACTCCCGTCTCCCCCAGCCGGTCCGCTGGAGATCATGTTCACGACCCCCGCAGCCACTCGGTTCCTAGGGGGCTCTGCGTCTCCACCGTCCTCGGGCCCTGAGGCCTGTCCTGGCCTCTGAAGGAAGCGGCTGATGTGTCCTCTCCGGATAAGCTCTTGATCTCCCCTCTGCGGGTCTCCCGCAGTCCCTCATCTTTGTGACCCCGGAGCGGTAGAAGTCATGATATTTTGATTGGTCCCCACGGTCAAGGTTCTTGATTGCTTGGGCCACTTGAGAATTTTCTCCTCGGATCTGCATGAGGACGTTGGTGCGGGAGTCGTTCGGCGGCGTGAGATGGATCGGGCCGCGGCTCTCTCTCGAGAGCTCTGCTCGGCCTTATGGTGTTTCTTTGACGTCAGGGACTTTGATAGTCCCAGATTTCCTTTTTTCCCTCGCGGCCTTCTGCCGAGGTGCTCGTCCCTCTCAGGCCTTTTGGCGTCGTTGGCCTCTTCGGCCGCGATCTAAGCTCTGGCCACAGCTTCAACCTCTATGAAGGTCTGCGGGCTCCCCTTCGAGGGCCAAGATGAAGGCGTTTAACTTCACCTCGTCGGTCAGCCTTGGGATCTGCCTGGCTTCCGCTGCAAACCGTGCCAGGAATCCTCCCAAGCTCTCCCTGGCCCCTTGCTTGATTCGAGTGAGGTGCCGTGGTCATTTCTCCACTCTTACGCTAGAGGCAACCGGGACAGGAAAGCCGTCGCCAGGTCTCCAAAATCGCGGATAGAATCCGCGGGCATTCCGTAAAACCATATTCGTGCATCCCCCTTTAGAGTCAGAGGGAAGCACTGGCACATGGTTGTCTCGTCTAGGCCCTGGAGGCTCAGGTGCTCCCTGAAATGATTAAGGTGGTCCATGGGATCAACGCTGCTGTCGTACAACTCCAGGTTGGGCATCTTGAACTTTGGGGGGAGCGTCCTCGTCCTAATCTCCGTGGAAAACGAAGATTGGAGTGCGTTAGCCCCTCCTCCGCTGCTCTCACGAAGCATCAGATTCCATCCTCTTTCCCGTCTGGCCTCCACTCGGGGTGGGGCAGCCGTCCTTCTTTCGTTCAGGTAGTGCCTTAACTCGTAAGGCTCCTGAACTGCACGGCGCTCTGGGACCGTGCGGGCTCCTCTTGGGAGGGCATCTCGGGGAACGGCCTCTTGATCGTCGTGGTCGCGGCGGTTCCGTTGGGCCTCAGAATGGCGCCTCTTGGGGCTTTCTCCTTGAACCCGAGGACCTGGTTGGTCCTCGACCCTTCGTGGTGCTCTGCTACTGGAGGCCACCTGGGTCCTCGGGTGTTCTCGTCGACTAGGAGGTTTTTCGCGGCGACTGCCTCCTTCGTTCCCGGCTTGTGGCGCCTCAGCCTGGGAGGCCCTGTCGGGAGCCACCGGCCTAAGCTGGTCAATTTTGGAGCAAAGGGCAACGAAGGCCTGCGACATGCCGGCTACTTGGGCGGCCAAGCCCCTCACCACCGGATCGGGATGATCCTCAACCCTAGCACAGGGGTTAGCGCCACCGCCTTGTGAGGCCACTTCTTTGGAAATTTGCGCTGCTGCGCCCTTGTGTTCACCATTTGGAGATTTGAAGCTTGCGTTGCTGTGTACTTGTGGAAAATGTGAAAAGCGGACTTTCAGTCGCTTCCCACAGACGGCGCCAATGTTGCGTCCTGTGAATCTGGCCGTACGTTAGATTGAGTGCGAGCGGCTTTTCAAGCGCGCGGTCGGGCAGATCGAAGCAATACAAAATAAGTAGAACCCGAGTAGAGAAAGAAAAGTACGGGGACAGTGGGAGAACGCGCCTGTTTACGTGGAAAACCCCTTAACCTGACGAGGGGTGAAAAACCACGGTAGCGGACGAGCAGTCCGAAAAATCTCACTATAGTAAAGAGAAGATACAATGGATGCCTGGGAAACTTTCACGTTCTCAGGATGTTACAGCATAAGGAAGATAGACTTCTCTCTTTTCTCTCCTCTCTTTGCCTTTGTTTTTATCTGGAAGGTTCTTGCTCGAGTATGAGTATAGGTAGACGGATTCAGAATCAAGATCCTTTTTCAGTTGCTAAAATAGGGTATTTATAGGGAACGTGATGTCGTAATGGAGACGACACGTGGCGCTGGCGTGTCAGGGTTGCCTGCCACCATCGCCACCCCTCTGTGGATGCGTTTGTGATGGGGACACTGTCACGGGGTCACAGATCTTGGCGCTCAAAGCGCGTGGCTGCAGTACGGCGTGTCGAGGCCGTTGATCGCTCGTGGCAGCATGCGCCGCGCAAGCTGTCTGAGCTGGCGCCTGAGTCATTTTGGCTTTTCTGGTGGTCCCTGTCCTCAAACGGATCTCAGTGTCCGTTCGGGTTGCCAGGCGCTCGGAAGCAAGTTAGCCATCGGGATTTGATCGGGCTTGTGGGCCTTTTGGGCCAGCCTTCTTACGTGACTCTTTGGGCCTGCGTCTGCGATTTTGGGCTTAGGGTTCCAGGACCTATCACAAATATTCCTCAGGTGGTAGAACTGGACTTACGAGTGATAAACTTCGGATATAAATCAAAGCACCCAAATTTGTTAAGCAGTAAAAAATAATGGACTTGTGACTTTTCCTCCTCTGTGGTTCAAATTTCTTGCTCTACCAGTCCCCTGATGTCCAGGGCTATTGTGAAATGAGAAAACAGAAACTTCAGACCCTTTCAATGAGAAAAGAGCACTCACCTGGGCCTCAAAAACTCAAGCTCTTAAGGCGAAATGATCAACTTGACCAGAAACAATATATAAATCTAGAGGCATATGCAATTGCATCTGTGAACCAGTGAAGGCTTGCTGAGCTGGTCCAAATTACGCGTACAACTTATTTAAGGGCTGTATATCAACAGCATTGAACTGCTTCCCCAAGATGGAAAACAAGAAGCTTTGAAATTGTAATTGAGGGTATCAGCAGCATCAAAATTAAAAGTAGAGCATTATGTGGGTCAGTATCCAGCAAAAAATGGAAGAAGAACAATGGGGTATGTGGTTCTTAGGGCAAGAAAAATGTGTATAAAATATGGATGAAAAGTATCTATATCGGTATTGGTATTGGTCTCGGCCATAACAGTATCAGACATAATGTATCAGTATCTAATATGTCAGAAGAAAAAAATTCCTAAAAATTGTAAGCCGACAAAATCATATTAACCGATATACTGAAATATACGTTGATAAAGCATGTCTAAATATCGGATAATATTGGTATCAGCAACCTTGTACCGATAATTGCATCTATTTTAATAGGAACCTTGGTATATTTGCAGATAAGTCAGACCATAAACTTATCATGCAAGACCAAAAACTATAGTTTCTTGATGTTACTAGGTCTTGACTCCAGTTGTGGGGTCACCAATCAACTAATTTGTTCCACTTACCTCGTGGTATTATCAAACACAAATAATGCTCCATTGAATCCAAGCAAAACTTGAAAACAAATATGGACGTTTGCACAGAAGTTTCTAAAAATATCTATCCTATAAAATCAGCATTCAGATGTCGCTCAAAGCAGGTGGTATTTATGCAACTAAAGATGAATTTATATTTACGTGCTGAAGTCATTTTGATGACAGGACAATCATAGGTCTACAGACTATAAAGACAAAATGTGACATGCGAGTTGATTTGCTAATATTGTCTCTTCTGGAACTCCAATCTAAAAAAATTACAACACTCCTAATAACAGGTTGCATTCAGAATTCATGTTAACCTTTAAAAATTAGAAAAGAAAATAAAGCACACCTTCTGTGTAACACTTTTTTCAAAAAAACCAATCATCAAACACAGATGCCTTCCTATAATGGTATAATTTTCTATCTTTTGTTGAATGAACTGATTCCGTGCTGGCAAACAATTAAGATAGCAGAAGCAGTGACCTATATTGTAGGCATAGTGATACTTCACGATGAATCTGTTGTATTTTATGCATTGCAATAATTCATCTATCTATTGGGATGAATAAAGCATGGTAGAGAATTAAATTCAACCACATGCCTACGAAGCCAGGCAGCAAGAAACTTCTACCTTCAAGTTTAAGCTTATTGGCAAAACGAGTGTGTGGATATCCTAAGCTTTCTTGTGCTCTTTGACCAGGCATAGCCATATACAATCTTGCATTTCAACCAGAATTAGGATTAAAAAGAAGAAGAAGAAGAAGAAGAAGCTTAGGTTTATATCTTCCTATAGGAAGCCCATCGCTAACAATTAGAGATGCAGGTAGAACTGAACTTGCAGTAACACATGAAAGCACCCATGTTTGTTAAGCTCCAAAATAATTTGGAGTTATGATTCCCCCTCTTCTTGTCATGTTACTTGGTCCAACAATCCTTGATGTTCTGGTAAAAATAGCAAAATCAAGCCACTTTCGGCCCAATAACACCAGCTCTTAGTGCCAAATCAATGACTTAAGCAGAAATATCATATGAATCTAGAAAGGCTGATGAAAATTCATGAGGAGACCATTGAAAGAAGGCTATGCAAGTCCACTGCACCTGCCTGAATCCTACACCATCGATGTTGCTATTTGCTAGTTCAATTTTCCCCATCAGAAGAACGCTGCAAAGCATGAGGATATAATCCAATAACAGCACATTGTAGGACAACTCATTGCAAATCTAAATCTGTGTTTTAAACTCAAGATTTCCAGTGAAGGTGGACCTGCCTTATCTAAATTGAGGTCCAAGCATGACTTTCCCAGGTACATAGAAGTTATAAAAATTGAAAGGAAATTCTTATTTTGGATCCTAGTTATGACATCCCTTCTATCCCACTTCACACCTCGTTTTGGTTGTGCACGGCAAGTAGAATCAACAGTGCTTTCCATTGAGAGCTGAATTATGCCGAAGTGGTTCGATCACACTAAACACGAAAGCCAAAGATGATCTTGCTCAAATCTAAAACAAATCGTAGATGCATTGAAACCTAAAAATGAAAATGCAAAAAGTAAGGCAAAAAAAAAAACGAAAGAGTTCAAGAGTTACAATCAATAGAAGATTATGTCAAAATCTGAGGTTTAATGCTTAGAAAATGAGAGAACACCCAACTTTTTCATCTTATGTCGTAGTCAATCGGCACTATAACATATTACTGAATCACGGCTGTGAGGAAATTCTGGCTCTCAATTATCAGTAGTTGGGAATTAAATTGTATCCATAATTTTGACCAACAGATAATGATTCAGCGGCAAGGTTCTTGATGCTCGGTTCTTAGTTTTTCTAACTGTGACAGACAATGAGGTAAAAATTGTTCTATTCTCCAAAATGATTCTCAATCGCTCAGCCCGGGGGCTTCATCTCTTCGTTGAACACATTAAGATGTATATTAGCTAATTAAATAAAATCACATCGATGGAACGAAAAGAAAAAAAGATAAGATGGAACATACCAAATCGTCGCTTCAATTATTATCCACACAATCAACTTGAGCACAAATAATCAAAATTTTGCCAATACAAACGACTGTATAATGTGGGTAAAGTAAAAATTGGGGCCACAAAACTGAGTTTCCCCGTGGAACCGTTTTACGATAACCTCATAGTTTTACAATCACAACGTAGCAACTGTACCCTTGAAAAATACGCGTAGACACAATCATCTTTCGCAGTAGCCATATTTCTTGCTCTAGTTCAACCGACACTGAAACTTCCGATAGTTGTTTTTAGAAGTATGAAAACAATCGGAACACTAAAGTACACCAGAAACGAAAGATCCGTCTACATTTCAAGCCTGATTAACAGTGCGAACCAGAACTACGGGGCTTGTAAATGGAAGTGCAGCAGTTGTTGCCGTGTTGATGTTGGCGTTGGTGTTTTCAGATGCATAGAGTTGGGATTTGGAAATAACTATTTCAGGGCTTTCCATCGGCGACACTACACACCATGATGTCGCTCTAGTTCGAATCGAGGCTTTTCCTCATGCCCTGTCTTGCTCTATTTCTCACGAGTTTCGATATTCATCGAGCGCAATCCTAGGGTTTCGCTTCATCCTCCATCCCTCTCCATTCCTCCGGAGCATCGATCTTCACCGCGCGCAATCCTACGGTTCCTCCTCATCCTATATCCCTATCCATTTCTCCAGACCTTCGGTCTTCAACGACCTTCACCTTTCTCCTCGCCTTCGGCAAACCAACAGACGAACTCGGTGAGAGTAAATAGGAGAGGAGGCAGCCTCATGTAGGCGTCCTTCGCGTGGATTTTAAGCGGTGTATTTATTATTATTATTATTATTATTATTATTACGCGATTAAAACGCGTAAGAAAGTTTTCCATAACCGATATTACGCGGTTTTGTTTTGACCTGGTCTTAATGCAGTGTACGGACCCAGGGACGTCATTCTCTCTTATAAAAAAGAAGGATCATTTTTCTTCATTATTTAAAATATTAAATATAAAATCTAATAGCCTATAAATTTTAAATGGATAATATAACGTAGGCCGTTTGATTTTAATTTTAATCATTCAAAATACGTAATTGTCGAATTTTACGTCCGACGGTCCAGATTAAGAGAATGACGGTCCTTCTCCTCGGGGGAGAATGACGCCCCCTCAATCCAAATAAACACGCAGTCTTATGTTTTCGTTTTTTTTTTTAAGCAACCTCCGTTAATTATTTTAATATTATTTTAAATAATAATTTCTCATATAGTAATATTAACATACCAACATAAAAATAATTAAATAAATAAACATTTTTTAAAATATTTGAAGTACAAATGTATTCAAAATATTTTTTATTGTCTAAATTTTTTTACAAAAAATATCAAATATATTTATTCTTAAAATATTTTCACACTTCTCACTTTTCTAACAGTTAATATTTTAAATTATCATTTGAATCATAAAATCATTAAACGTGATATAATTTGTACATAGTATCAATATCAATTATAAACAATGAATTAATAAACAGTCATATCGTTCGACCATTTAATAATAATTATTAAATAATTATTTAATAACATAAATGATATTATTAAAGTATCTCAATAAATAGTCCAAAGCCTCTATAAATATAAAGATCTTTAATATTTTAAGACATTTGATGCTTCAATTGTTTAAACAACTATAACTTTATTCATTTTTCTAACTACATATTTCAGCCTACAGGCGTTTTTAAAATAGTTGTTCATATACAGGACATGTAGCACTAAAACCTACATACACAAGTCATCTTGGTACGCAGTATGCATCAATTTTAGGTAAAGAGCGTTTTCTTATCTTGTTAACTATTGTAGTCATTTTAAATTGATAAAGAATAAAGATTGATATAATATTTTAATAACATATTTTAATCTTAGTTTTTATTTTATGTGAAAAAAACAATGGTTAAAATGATGACCAAGTGTTCTATTTAAAATGACCATAATATATATATATATATATCATATCAATAAGAAAATCATAACTTAAATATAGCATAGATTAATTTTTTCTTTATTTCATTAATTAAGATAGCAACTGTTGCATTCGCGGATAGTTGTTATAGTCAAGACAAAGATTAGACAATAACATCAAAGGTTTGTGTATCCAAAAATTGAGAGAGTGTAAAGACGGAGATCAAGTGATGTGACGAGGACCAAAATAAACGAGAGGGGGCGAGGACTATGACACAAGGATTTTTACGTTGAAAGTATTCTCTTGAATGAGAATGAAAAATTACAGGATTTTAGTTCGATAACTGCTTCCACTATCTTGTGTTTAGTACAGAGATTTTACAAAATGCACTTGCAGGAGACAAGCTGTGGACCTGGTGTTTGGAAACTTAAAAAGTCACTCTTACAATACGAGCCCTCTTGCCTTACTTTTTTTTTTCTCTCTCTCTATACTCAAGGCAGTAAGAATTAATACGAAGATTAATGTTCAGTCCCTATTTTATAAACAGTTAAGGTATTTATAGTGATTGAGTTTCCTGTAAAATCTATCTACGTGATGCTATTGTGTTTCGGAGACCTGCCATCAACTTTGCGAGTTCCCATTGTCTAATCAAATGGGTTGCATGTACAACTATTTCCTGTAACATCCATTCTACTAGTCGTGTGCAGCACAGATCATCATTCTTTCTATAATTTGATTGGCCAGCCGCTAAATACCTTCCACTTGGACCCTATAGGCCAAGCGGTGCCTGAGATCCATCATGAGCCTATGGCCCATAGTGACTTTAAGGTCTATTACATCCCATTGGCCGGTCCACGCACCTGGACTTTCTGGACCTTCGTGACTTCTAGGCCTATTTCCCAGGAAATGGGGATTCAATGTGGGCCTTTGGGAATCTTTACCCATCAGTAATCTCTTTTTATTTTTTTTTTTTGGTAGAAGCTTCTTCTTCTTTATTTATAATTATTTCTTTAACGAATCAATGATACAATATAATTCAAAATCTAAAACAAATAAGTATTACTTAGTAATATCTAAATAATTTATTGTTGGGTGCCGATTTTTCTTGAATCTTAACCCATGGATCAATCAATCTAATGAGCCTCCTCGTCTAGGCCTCGGTTCAAGAGCTGAAGCAATACAAAATGCAAAACAAAGGCTATGTGAATAGAATGCATTAGCACCTGATAATGAATATTTCATATTGGCTCATTTTATCACCAATAAAAGAAATCAAATTTGACACATCTAATATGCTAGAATGATGTTTGGTGGTTCTAAAAAGAAGATTACATAGAAAATATATAATGAAGCAAAATGACCAAATTACGAGAAAATCACAATACTCATATAATATCGTTTTAACCCTAAATAAATTGCCAATTAGACAAATCTCATTCCTAATTGCTACATTTGGTATTGGATTTATAGATACCCCACCCCCCTTGTTTATGAAAATCTTATTTCCAATTCTTCATTTGATTTATTTCAAGCTCTCAATCAAAAGTAAGAAAATACACTTACAACCTAAAAAAAAAAAAAAGTACAATTAGCAAATTTTCTCTCTCTTTCTCCCCCCAACTTAACTATAATTAAAAGCAAAACTCTCATTTTTCAAAAAATATGGGCCACAACTAACTTTAAATTAAAAAAAAAAATAAACATATTTCAAAATATTGACTTCATTTCAGCACCAATAGTATCAGGGTCAATTTTTTCAAAAAGTCACAGTAATTTTGCCAAGCTTATAGTAACACTCAACCCTTATAATATATTCTACCTAACATCAAAAGTTAGATGGCAAAGCCCAAGAAATCAATAATCTCTTTCATTTCAGTATTTACCCCAAGTTTATACATATATATATATATATAATAGTTTACGGAAAAAAAGTATTAATAAAAGCTAAAAAAATATCTTGTTACTTTACATACGTGGGACTGTTTTTTGCTCTTGAGTATTCTCATTTTGCAATTATTTCTCTATGACAAATTATTAAATTATTAGCATCCAACCAGACAATTAATCTAACTAAATAGTTAACTCAATTAAGAAATTTATATACTCTACAACTGGTATTGGCAAGAGTTTCCAAACTATTTAATATCAATTACTCATCATCAATTTAAACTTTAGTCATTAGCTATTTTCAAACAATACCACGATTAAAATAGATGATGAATTAATTAATTTTTAATAGATCTAATCATTTAAATTATAACTAATAATTAATTTTTAGAAAAATCATCATCAACTGATAATATGATTATAAATACTTTCACTTTTGTTGAAAAAGAATGATTTAAAAAAATAAGAATAGAGTCTAGTTTTATAATGCAATATTTTATAAAAAAAAAATGGAGCCTAATCCTTCATTCTTATTTCCCTCGTCATCTTAATCTCTCCCACATTTAAAAATCTGTGAAGTTTATTAATTTAAATGTCTAAGAACATATCAGAAAGCAAGTACTGTCTACCTTAAACCCTCATTTACTATTGTAATATATAAAATTTGGATAAAAAGATTAATAATTAATTTGAATTTATTTAAATCATACCTAGATGTTAGGTATATCGAAAAGTAATTATTACCAAATAATCGATTTAAATTTGCTTACAAATTTAGTGTTACAAATGCGCCATAAATCATATGATATTCAGTATCAACTTATAGCCATTCTAACATTTTTGAAATACTAATTTTCTTTACAAAAATATATAATTTCATGCAATCTAAAAAAAAATTGATATCCGAATTAAAGTAGCTAAATTTGGTCGTATAATTTTTAAAAATTATATAAATATAAAATTTTCAAGATGAAATCTGAGGCTAAAGAAATTTTTTTTGACAATCTTTTTGATGGATACGACAAATCATGGGCTAGCTTAGAACAGAAACTATTGGAGTAACAGCGGCCCAGCTAATGTTTTATTTAGATCAAGGCCCGAAAGGCATGACAATAGCTTGTTCAGCTTCTCAAAAAGAGGAAAGTCCAAGTGGCAGTGGCCCATCCCATGACCTGTCAAGCCCAATGTTCAAATAGAAGTATGGTTGGCCCAAATGAGTTAACTAGAAACCATTTAATAAGAAGTAAGCGATTAGAGTTGCGTGCAACACTGTACACATGGTTGTCCCTCCTACACAGCTATCGGTAGCATAACATGAGGCAAATAGGCAGAACTTAGTATAAGACGGTCAGAACAACTGTCCTAACAACCCAATAAATATAGAATATTCGCTTACATAGCGTCTCACTCCAAAATAGTAATCACAGCTCTGTAATATTTTCAAAAAGCAATGGTTACCATATATGCCTTCCTTCCACGATCATTGAGATAGTTTAGTAGGTCTGTCAATGTAATTGACATTTGTCACAAAACCCAAAAAAGGCTACAATAGTTCTAATCTATAAATTCTTCTTCACCCTGTAGGAAAAAGAGACCAGAAAAATCTCTTGCCCTTAAACACCCCAGAAGAACTACAAAAGCCATCACTCACCATGCTTTGTTTGCGAGTGTATCTACTCATAAGTCACTCCACCTTTGAGTATATATTATTTGTCAAAGTTGTTCTTGGCTGAATGCATCAATTGGAGTCTAATATTCCAATCAATACTGAACCCCCTTCCTGCATGTATTTACACATATTGCATCATCAATTTTTCTTTAATTAAAAAGAAAAAGTTTAATTTAAATATCAGACAATATATTAAAAAGTAAGTCCTATCATCCTTTAACATTTCGTTTGTCAAACCTATCATTTATTTATCTAACCTATTATTTGTTTATTGTGATGTATAGAATTTAGATTATTAGAGATAGAAATCGGACTCATTTTAGTTTAATCCACTGAGAATGATCAAGCAACTCCCTAATCCGTGTAGTAATTCGGATCTAGAGATACACTACTTTTATTTCTATTTATATTTCTCACAATGCTTATAAATTGTATTGTATGTATCCAACATCATTCATTATATTTAAAATTTAACAAATATTTTTAAAATAATTAAATAATACTTAATTATAACTTATAAAACTGTAAACTCCCCAATTACATCAAGTAAAAGGAGAAATTTTTGTCAAACTTTCATATCAATTTATTTTGGGAGCTACACTTTTTCGAATTATTAACTTGTCCTTTGAGTGTTTTGTTATAAAGTTTTAAGTATTTATTTTAGGTGTTTTATCTTTTTATTATATCCTATTAACATAGTTGAGATCTACTTAATTTATTTTATTTTTTTCTAAATAATTATTAGTTTTTATTTTCAGTTTATTTTTATTGGTTTTTCTTATTGTTCGATCATAGCCTTTTTTGTCTTATAATTGATGTTTGGGACTTTATAAATATTATTTTACAAATTGATATAACATTATTGTAAACTTTTATTTATTAATTCAATTCTTTTATTAATTATTAGAAAAATTATATATGAATCCATTTCCGTTATTATATAATTTCCTCACTTTTCACCTGCTGGCGTGGCAGGTGCCTACTGGCTAAGATGACTCATAACACGTTTTCTGTGTCTACGGGGAGAACTTTCGCCGGTCACTTTGAAATAGAATGCTTCATAATTTCGGTTCCTGTCGGTGTTGCTTCTTGCTAAGAGAGATTCAGGGCGATGCCGAGATAACGAGAGCGCGCGCTGATGGCTGAAAATTCCGATACTCAGTCCTCAACTACTCAAATTTCGACGGAGAACCCAACCGGACAAGTTACGAAGAAGTCTTCGGTTTCAATTACGCCCTCTCATTCAATTTTTAATATCTATATCCATTATCGGATTATATATCCGTTTTCCTCCGCTCTGTTTACAGATTTCAAATTGACTTAATTCCATTTAATTACTGTTTTATTCACTTGCTTTTGTTGTTGATTTTTAGATTTTCTGTGAAAGATCTGCCATAGAGCTCGCCTTTTTGTTTAATTTCTATGTTTGTGCGTATGTGTTGTAATCAAGGATGGATATTAATGATTTAGCTGAGCGTCTTGTTGTGGTTCGGTCCTCCTAGACCTTTCCTGCACAAAGCCGAAAAGAATTTTCAGAAGCCCCTTGTTAGAAAAACAGAACCCCTGATCCTGTGAGGCACTATTCCCTCTCCATTGAACAGTAAGTAACAAAAAACACAGAAGCATACAAATTACACGTGGAATCTTTTTCAATTAAGAGAAAAACTATGGGATCTACGCCCATGATATCTCCATTATAGAGAGATTTGGTTATAAATAACCACTATTGAGCTAACTCATTCATGACAATAACCCACGTCAAGAACCGGTTATCAATAACCCCAACACACCTTGATCAACAACATTAGAAGCGTGCAAACCCTTACAACTGAAAAAGAATAAATGCAACCGAGAAAAATATAACCAACTAGTAATACTTTTTATGACATAAGCTGGAACACCATACCTCCTGGGAGACACTGGCATCGGCATTTTCTCATGCTTCACTCACCGAATTTCACAGTGTCAAACCTCCCTTTTTGAATGTGGTTAAGCGCCATTCGTATATTGGTGAAAGATGGAACACGAATTGGATAACAAACAAATGCCCAAAGCTTTCCCCTCTTATTTTCTCTCATTTCTCTCTCCAAGTCCCCCCTTGTGTTTGAAAAATGGCTATTTTTTAACCCTAAAATCTGAACAAGGTATATAGCTTGCGTGGTTGCTTGAGCGGCCATCACAGGGCTCACATGCAGCTAGACACTAAAATTCTTTCCGACCCTGCAACTTGAAGCCCCTAGCCGGCGACTATCTCGTGGAATATCTTCAAAAGACATTTGCTCTACCTTGACTTTTTTAGAATTTGAAATCAACATATTTAATGGGCGTGAGACTTATAAAGGAGCAACTCAAACCTAATAAATTTTCCGTGACTATCATTTGGGGGCATATCACCTCCTTGATGAGCAGCAGTTATCTCGTGTTTATTGGAAACTTTTCCTCCACCTAGATACAAGTGTTGGAATGCACGAGCTTAAATGAAACTCTTTTTTGCTCTACCATTTTAACTTGAGTACCACTACTCTCGTTTGACATCTTTTCATCTGTCAGAACACTCTTCTTGGCACACCACCTTGGCATCCTCACGCCGCAGTGACCAAATATCTCATTTGTTCCATTTGTGTTGCCCTAGGAAATTGATGTCTTCATCAAGTATCTTCTTGAATGCTTTCTTCTTAGTGCCATAATCGAAGAGCCTTTTGTGAGCTTCTATTGTCTTTTGCCGAACATCACGTAAAAGCTCTCTTTATCAAACTTTCTTATTAAAATCAAATTCATTCAAACATCTAGTACATGCCACACACCTTTCAACATCAACTTTGTCCAATTGCTTATCCTCAAGCATACGTTTCTTTTGCCAATGACCTTTGGTGAGCCGTCATTACCCACCTTTAATACCTTATAATCCTCAGGCATAAAAACATGAATAAACACCTTTTTTTGTGGCGTGGAGCAATGACCCCTATTCATCACCCAACTCATACTGTGGCCTATGAGATTCCTCATCTTCTCATTATCAACAATGAGAAGGTCACCATAGGTAGAAGTAGAGACCCAATCATTGCCACTATGATGTTTCTTCTATTGTTGTTCACTACCTCCTTCCTTCTCTTGCCCCCTTAAAGTAGTTTCATTTGATGTGTCCCCTCTTGCAATAATAATGGCACTCAATGTCCTTATACTTGGATCGACTGTTGCTTCTCTTTGAATTGTTGTCTCTCTTTGTTGATCTCCCCTTCGCGTAACTACTACTTGAGACCAAGACACATTGCTCTTTTGAAACATCATCACTTCCTATCCACTAAGACTCATTAATAAGCAAAGAAGTAACGACCTTATCAAAACTAAGTGTCTCTTTTCAAAAAATTAGAATTGTCACAATATGATCAAATGAACTTGGCAACAAAGTCAATGACACCTAAGCCATGTCATCCTCCTTGATCTTCTTACCAATCGCAGACATTTGCATCAAAATGCAATTAAACTCATTCAGTTGCTTCCCAAAGCTCATGCCTTCTGCCATCCGAAGGCCATAGAATTACTTTTTCAAATGCAAACTAGTCACCAGTAACTTGAATTTATATCGCCTTTCAAGCTTTATCTATTCATTTACTGGATTTGACAAACAAATTACCTCTTGAAAAGCATTATTTGCATGAAACAATTTGATCATATAATTCGCTTAGCCTCTCATGTCTTATTGCTATTACTTCCTTGCTCAAGTTTTTTGGTTTGTCCACTTTCTTTCTTAGGGCTTTAATGGTTTCCCCCTGCGTCAAAGCATTCTTCACTATTTCTTACCAAAGAATAATATTGTTTTGCCCATTAAAATGTTCAATGGATAATGACAAACTCTTCCACGATGACACCATTTCAAATTATTTCTACAAGTTTGATCACCACAAACTTGACTCTCTAATACTACTTATTAGGATTCGATTCATTGATAACTTTTCCACATAAAGTGGAGAACGTTTCTTAGAAACCTCTTGTTGGGAGAATAGAGTCCCTAACATCGTTGGCCACCATTCTCTTTCAATTTAATTGCGAGGAACAATAAGCACACATAACCAATCATATAAATTGTACAAATGATTTTACTTGGAAACCCTTATTAACTACGGAAAAAATCACGGAATCATACGCTCAAAACTATGTTCACTATAATGAAATTCGGTTACACTAAGCCAACTTCTTCATAACAATATGTGTGAAGAATCAGTTACCAATAACTCTGAGCACACCTTGGTTAAAGACTCAACAAGTTTACAAACGTTAGCAACCAAACAAGAGCATATACTACCAAGAAAAATACAACTAGCTGGTGATATGTTCTATAACATAATCTAGAACAATGTATCCAAGATTAGTTAATGACAAAATATGAATTGGACCTCAAACGGATGCCTACAGCTTCCCCTTCTTCTTCTTTTTTTTCTCTCTCTAAGTCAGTGCCCCTTTGTGTTTGAAAAATGTCTCATTCTTACCCAAAGAACAGGTTATTTATAGCACGTAGGGCCACTTGAGTGGTCATCATCTGGCTCACCTACAGCTAACCATTGGATTTCTTCCCAACCATAAAGTTAAGTCCCTAGCTTGCAGCTATATCGCAGAATCTCCTTAAAGAGTTTTGCTCCAGTGAAAACTTGCACAAACATTGCCTAAAACTTTCTATAAGCGATAGATGCAAAATCAAAATGTTCAATGGGTGTGTGATTTTCATGGGTGTGATCCAAAACCCTATGCATTCTCGAAGGAAATACTCATGGAAACCCAAGTTTTCATTTGTTTTAGTGAGGAATCTAACGGATTTTATATCAATCAGAGTTGAAAGATTGGTTTTGCGCCATTTATCTTTTATATGTTGACTACCTTGTAATTTTAAACTGTTGACAAAAAATAAATTCACACTTGTTATTAGATGGGTGTCAGTATTTGTTACCAGATATTTTTAGTTTATCTGAAAAGGCTGCTTACTAGGAGGAAGCTAGGCAAGTTCTGGTGAATCAATGGCCGGCATTTTTCAGGTTTATTTGTTTCTGGTTCTTTCAGCGGATCTTATTTGATACATCTGGCATATAAGGGACTTGGCTTGGAGTTTCAGAGTCTGCAAGACTCTCTTATTTGATCTAGGTTCATGGTCTCATTTTTACTTTTTTTTTGGGTAAGTACTCGTTTTTATTTCTTGTATTGTGGTCTATTCCCATTTTAAAATATGGGATAAAAAGTAAAAGAAGAAATGCTGATGTTGTTTGTTTTTACTTCCTGGATTGCGGTCTATTCCCATTTTAGAATATGGGATGAAAAGTAAAAAGAAGAAATGCTGATGTAGGTTTGCTCTTTCTCATTAACGAAAACAATCAATATGGTGAAGTACCTATTATTTATCGGTTATGTTAACAAACCTCTCCTCTTTTTCCTTGGATCATGTAAAGAGCGACGAATTGCTTGGCAATATCAAATGAATGTGGATTTTAAGTAACATAGTAGCAGTTCGGGTGGGTGGGAGGCAGATTCAGGGTTCTTTTTGTTAAGAGTTCTTTTTCCTTGAATTCTTTTGTTTTTTTGGTCAGTGTTTTCTTTGAATTGTTCTCCTCAAGAAAAAAAGTTGTTTTATTGTTTACTTGCTAAAAGAATTAACCGTTGTTTTTGTTCTAATATCTGAAAGCATGAATAAATCATAGTGCAAACATTTTTTTCCTGTCAGATTCTGTATTCAGAGGCAATTACCGTTAAGGAAGATGTAATTGATGAAATAGCATTATCTTCTGGGTATGCCAGTTTTATCAACTATGCTACTTATTAGCTTTTTCTTTACCTCTTCATGCTTTAAAAAATTGGTCATATAGTGACACTCTTCTTCTTGGAAATGTAGTTTAGTGCGTGATGGAAACACATCTCATGTGTACAGTGTAGAATATGCATTTCTTCTTTCTCATTTCACCAATACTTTGCCTCAGGTACCATCATTTCATGGTTTTCCATGTTCAGCAGATGGCAATATTAAGATGTTCCCTGTGATGTACCCTGTTCTAGTTCCAGGATTAATTGCTAATCCAAACCACGAGCAGAGGAACCGTGGAGCAGGCATTTATGCTGTTCCAGTCCTGCCATTTACAGGATCAGTTGCTGGAATACCATCAAATACTCTTATTCCTCTTACATACAGCATACCCACGTAAGTAGTGCTACTGTTATAACAATACCATGTATTTAAGCAATACGGTTTTTTCATTTGTTGTTGTGTATTTTGACTCTTCTTTTGTTATCACTTGATTTCTATTTATATATTTGACTAGTGTCCTTGCGTGGTCTGGCTTTCGTGTCTGTTGACTGAATGTCATTGGGTGCTTGTTGTGACCAATGTCTATATCCCTGATGCTTGGGCGCAGAACTCGATGAAATGCCTAAAGATATTAGAACTCTCTTATCTTAATCTTACTGCTTATACTTGCTTGGGAAGTGAGAATCTGTGGACATAAGATGGTAATTCAATAGTTCAACTTCAACCTGAACTTGTCATGCATTCCATGGATGAGAGTTAATATCATCAGATGCTTTTCATGATCTCAACAAATTGGAAAATTTTATAGCTTTGCCTCCTCTGCTTATTTGACCACTTACCTCGTCATGCATCTTCATAATTTGTGAGGGTATTTTCTCTCCTTCCTCCCCCCTCTTTCTTTAGATGGTGGGGCAGTTTTCAGTTTTATAACTTTGCTATTTGTTAGGTAGAATATATTGCAATTTGTGAGACATGGATGTTATCAATGGAGTTGATTTGTTGGTGGTTTTATCCATGTAAATTTGGAGGTGTCAAATGACGGCCTAGAATATTTTGAAGGCAACACAATCATAGAATTATTCATGGCTGTATGCTGACAGCAGGAGACCAAGTACTTCAGACGCTGGAGCGGGGGGTGGGGAACAAAACCAGTTGGGCCAGCAACAGCAGCAGATTGCCCCTCAAAGACAGATTGTTGTACGCAGATTTCAAATTGCATTTCAGGTTGACTTGTTGCTTATCTTGAAGTTGGCAGCTGTGATCTTTTTGTTTAATCAAGATGGCTCGAGGCAAAGGCTTGCTCTCCTAGTATTTCTTGCTTCACTTGTCTATCTGTAAGTACGAATGAGTCATTTCAGGGAAAGATTCGGCCTTAAAAGTTAATCTTAAATGTATTTTCTATATGATTTCTCACCGTGTTCATTTTAAGGCTTTATCTGTAACTCATTAAAACTGAACAAAAGAAGAAAAAGAAGGAGAATCATTTGGAAGTCTACCTGGAGTAGTGGAGGAGAAAGAAAAGAGATCTTATTTGAATGTCTTGGGACAATCCTCATCCTTCTACCTTCGTGGCCTGCCACATGATTTCCAAGTTTTGAACTCAGCTTATATTCTAGTGTAGGGACTGATGAGTGAATTTGAAATTCTCTCTTTACTCAATTGGCGCGGTAAGGTACGAGATTCAAAATTTTTAATTTTTATTATGATTAATTAAGTTATGATAAATTAAGTTATGAAATTTGAAAGCTATGCGTATGTGTTATGGAAATTCATAATCTTTCTTACGAAATTTTGATCATTGTCTTCATAGCATGATTTAAGGTAAAATGTACATTGATTATACTAAATTTATATGCACCACTGAGCATTCAGCTCACTTTTACTTTTATTTTTCGCTAACTCCCTCCAAATTAGGCGGCTTGGACACTTGTAGGTAAGGATTATGGCTAGGAGCTGGTTTGAGGAAATTAGACTAGGAATTGGAAGGAATTGGATGCTGTATTTTGTTTCAGAACAGTAGTCGTAGGACAATTTATTTTCATTTCGGTTGATTAGTTCTATAACAACTTAATTATTGTGATGTTTCTATGAGTAATGTAGTTGGATTTCGATTTTCTTCTATGGTTGTTTGGTTACTTTGATTTTTGTATAAACATATCTCCTCATGCATGTATTGACTCCATGTTGCAGTCGTTATGTAGAGCCACTTTCGGGTATGGTAATTTCGGGTTCTGTATTTTGGTTGATTATTGTATTTTTGGGTCGATTGTTATTATCGACTTATAGGTCACGTTCAAGGTCGATTCAAGATTTTAGAACTTGTGACAATTTTATTTCAAGTCTTAAGTTTTAAAAATGGATCAACCTAATAATATGAGCAATTAAGATAAGATAGATTGATTCGATTAATAGTTCGGGTTAGGTAAGGAGATGTGACAAACACTGTCATCCTAAGCACAAATACTTAACCTCCCTTCCAATGAATTTGTTGAAGAAAATGATTAGGAGGAGAAGGATCCTTTTGTGTGTGTGTGTGTGTGTGTGTGTGTGTGTGTGTGTTTTTAAATGATAATCTATAAACTAAAAGAAAGATTTATAATGGTAATTGTCAAGTTCTTGGTTCTAAACCATTAAATAATGACATAAAAGGAAACTCAACTTAAAAGCTAAGACATGATCCCGCAACAAATATCGTAGGGCAAATCCAATAATAAATAACAAAGTCTAAGATCCAAAAGCTACATCCGTAAGTAGCCTCAAGATAAACCAATATCTGATCAATGAAAATCCAGAAGGAAAGCATTTCATACCCGATAACCAAATATCTAACATTCAAACCAAAATATAAGTTAAAGGCCCACGACCACCGATACAAACAGGTTCAAAACCGGATTAGCAATTTCTAATCAAAATAATGAAAATACATAAAATGCAACCTAAAAACTATTCCTCCATGAAAAGCCTTCCATCTAATCCTTCAAGAGTATTTAGGCATGTTAATATGAAAGATTAGCAAAAGACGACAAGAGTTAAACTGAACGCTCAGTAAAGCATGTAAAATTTATATTTTTGGATGTACATGAACAAATATGAAATGGACAATGATGATGGTAAAATACGAAAATGTCAAAATTTGTAAATACGTTGATAATTCTATTCAAAACACAAGAACTAAGGATTAATGAAAACTCTCCAACAAGAATCGAATATAAAAAATTGGACTATGATTATTTTTACATAGTCAAAGGTTACATATTATATTTATGACCTGTAGGTGTGTCAATTACTTATTATTCTATATGGACAGAGTCAAATGCAACTTTTTTGCTCATAGATGCAAAGTTCAATTTTTCGGTTTATAAATAAAATCTTAAGACATGTCCGAATATATTTAATTAATTCTCTACAATAGTCTTTATTGAGTCAAAATGAAAAACTTTATATCAAATAATAAATATACAAAATTTTCAAATATGAGGATAAAAAAATAATTTTTACAAATTTCAAAATAAAGTATTTTGTTAAAATACTTAAATAAAATAACATGTAAGGTCAAATAGTTAAGAATCTCAATAATATGAACAATGTTATGACATTAGACACAAACCTTCGAAAACTTGAGGTCCTTTAACAAAATAAACATGCATGCAAAGAGATGCATGTAAATATGACGAAGAACAAACTGAATAATAAAAAATAATTTTAACAAAAAGGAAGAACATGCTTAACTACACTTGCCGTAAACAAAGATTTACCCGATCTAACACGAACTAGTTCTAAAATCCACTTCCTTCACTTCTTTCTCCTCTTTTGTTTCTTCTTTCTTCCTCTTCTCTCCCCTTCCTCCATGCAAATGATCCAAAAATAGGCGAGATACTATAAATAGGTAAGTTGGTGTATGAACGCCAATCATACTCGCATTAGGCACATGGTTAAACATATGCACGCACAAGCATACCAGGCTCTTGCATGATCACACCAAGCTCTTGCATGAGTGCCGCCCTCGCTACCAAACCAAATGCATGCACGCACAACTGCAACCCATATTGCTAACCCATGCACAAGCGTGCCTCTCCCACACATGAGCGTGACCCATTTTGCCAGAACAATTGAACCACGCATGAGTGCCGCAAAAGTGTCCATTAGATGTCAACCCTAAATTCTCCAAAACTTGATTTTGTTTTTTTAAATTTTCATTATATAATTATTTCCAATACATAAAAGTTATGGCATCATAAATGCAAATTAAGAAGTCGGGTGTTACAACAATAGATCAGAACCTCTTGTTTGTCATAGGAGCTCTGCCATTGCTTCAAATGAGCTAGAGGTTTATAAATATTGCAGTATCTGTTGCGACTTTTTCTTTATCAAGTTCAGAAAGGGGTATCCATTTTCTTGAGGTTTCTAAAAGATGGCCCATGCATCCCTCTCAAATGGAATGTAACCAACTCAGGTTATCAACAAATCTATATAATTTGTGGTTTCACCTAACTTTTTGATCGTAATTACACCTCCTTGCATCGCGCCTATGGTTGGAATTGTGCCTATTCCCGGAAACTCTAGTAGCTGCTGAAGAATTTGTTTTATTCACTTACAACCATAGCTACTTCAACTCTTCATCTAATGGCAGCTGCCGCATGGATTTGAAGATGGATCAATTCAAATATACAGGAAATTGTGAATAAAGTTGCGAAGTAGCCAAGTCCAGCCTTTGGACCACCTCTGTTCATACTGTAGTAGATTCCTAACAGACATGCAAGCAATATATACATACATTATTACTTGTATTACTTTCATATCTAAACTGAGAGGGTAAGCCTTGGTGTGACGGTAATAATACTACATTATGGCATAGATGTCATGGTTACAAACTGCAGAAGAAACCTTATGTTGTGGAGGGTGAACCTGTGTACATTTACCCTACCTAAAGCCCACAATACAGGAAGCCCTGTATATTGGGCTAATCTTTTTTCAACACAGTCGTACAGGATTTCCTAGTTTTATAAGCCTCCTTGAACTCAATGAGAGAAGTCTTCCTTGACCAGAAATCTTATAATACAAGTAAAAAAATCCAAGTGATACCAAACCTAATACCTGCTATGTGTGGAAGAGTAAATCACAAGCTGCTGTCTCATTCCATTGGCAAAAAAAAAATAAAATTCTGAAGCTCTGAAGCCTTTTCCAAATAGAGAAGAAACCGTAGATACTGAAACTAGTACCTTAGTTTGTATGGAACAGTAAAGCACATGCCACTGGTCGAGTTCGTTGAAAGAAAATCTGAATCCTTGATACTGAAATGGGCAAGAAGCAACACTAAAGTGAAAACGGCAGCAAACTATCAAAATATGTCCCCAGCTTCCATCCTAGTACACTATTTACTTGTCCCATATGTTTCTTTTCTTTTATCTTTTTGTTCACCAATTCATATGAGCTCTGAATTTTGTGCTAATATGAAACTTCATCAATACCTTGTGAACATAAAACTGAACTGTGTTGAGATGAGATGCTATAGATATCAAACTGGGGCTCTGGCGCCCTTTGTTCGATGGGTTTCACAAGCAATGCACAGGGCAGCTGCTCCTCCACGGCCACCAAGGCTTGTTGCTAGAGCTGAGGCGAATGTGCAACCGGAGGATGAGAACGTCGCTGCTGCTGGTATTTACTCTCCATGCTTTTGATATATATTTAGATTAGATGAAAGCACCCTTATTTATACAGTGAGTCTAAAATTGTGTCTTGAACGCATGGTATCATTACAGGGTAATTTTACTATTGTGCCAAGACTTTTGTAGAAATGACCATCTAATAATGCATCCTATATTTCATAGTTGCATCTGGAATGGCAATTAACACCATTGATTGATGGCTGTGCTGCAAGGATTGAACATAGATAGTCTTGGGATAGTCTTGCTCCCAAAGCAAGCACGTGTCAATAGAACACCAATTTAGTTGAAATCCCAGCAGAGTCCAATTCTGGGTCATCTCAAGTGGTGAACTCGCTACTCCTAGTAATTATTATGATTCTGCAACATTGATCATGATCCAGCTCCAATGATAGAAAGAAATAAGAGCATGTGACTGGTAGGGTTGTATTTTGTGGGCATGGGAACTGAGAATATTTTCCTACTTAAATGTTTTCGGTGTCTACTCTTCACAATGGAAGCCCTGTTGGTTATGGGGTTTTTGATTAAGATGAAGGCGTCCCATTTTCCTTCAATGATGCAGTGTGTTTGATGGATGCTGGAATCTCCAAGGAGCGGTACATTTGTTAAGGGAGTGAGTCTCTCTCTCTGTTTGGTCTCTGGTGGAACCTTTGATGACAGTGCTTCTATCTGATATTCTGATGGTTTATGACTAGTGGGTTTGCTTCAAATTTTTTATTTATATTTTGTTTCCTACACTTCTTTTGGCAGTTAATTTTGAAAGGCTCTTCTTATTTTGGATATTTTGCATGCTTTAAAATAAAAAATCTTGATCAAAAAGGATGGACTTCTATTCTCAATATGAGGTCTGCCATCAGTTTGCCAGTCTGAGACTGGAAGGATTATTTGAGCCTGCTGGTGCTGTTTGGATGCCTTCATACTTTCTGTTTGTAGGAATTGCGTCATTATAAGGTTATTAATAGCAATATTCAATAGTAGATGTTAGGTATATGGTCTAGATTGCTGATATTAGCGGAATTGTGATGATTTAAGCCTGGCCTCTTCATCCCTAAGTAGCTCAAGAGCATGAAACATTCCCCCTTCCAGTGAGACAAAATCTGTCTTTTTCAGCTGCCAGTGAATCTTGTTTGCGTAGAGCAAGTTTGGATTGCCCGTGTTTGATAGGCTTTGAACATGGCGATAATTCTGATAACAGAAGTGCTGATAAGGTCATCCCATTGCTGAGGTTTTTATTTCGACTTAACGTTTAGGATTAAAAGTTGGATGGGTAAATGGTAGAAATCACATCAAATGATTTAAAGGGATATTTAATCTCTATTATTTATCAATCTAACTTCTAATTCTGACCATAGTGTAAATATAGGAGCCTCTCCATTTGAAGAATCATAACAACTCCTCGGAATTACATGCAGTCATTATTTTTAACAGAGGGGTGACATGTTCAAACTTTAACATGAAATTCCAAATGGTTTTTGCTTGACTGTGTTGCAGAAGGACTTGGAGCTGAAAACGACAATCGGACCCAGGACGATGCCAATGGTGTTGCCGAGAATGATGGTGCTGGAGAAGCAGGAGCCAATGGTGGCAACGGCTGGTGGAGAATGGTGAAGGAGGTTCAGATGATTGTTTTTGGCTTCATCACTTCCCTGCTCCCTGGCTTCCATAATGTTGACCATGCTTAAAAGCTTAGTATATCCAGCACCGTTGATCATGCCTGTGAAAAAGTGGATATTTTCTCTGTTTTTCTTTTTCGTTCTTTTTTTTTTAAAAAAAAGAAAAACGGTTTTCCTCCATCTGGGTCCAAGAATTGCAGGAAATGATACATTAAAAGTGGAAATTTTCCTTCCAACTTTCTTTTGCTTCAAAATTTCCCTGTTGAGTAGTGTTGCATTTGAATTTTTATAAGTATTTGTTGTCTTACTGTTGATTTTTTATTTGGCAATTCCATTTTCTGCCCTTTTCACGAATAATATAAACATTATATTATTTTATAACATTATTAGTTATCAGTAGATATATGTACTCACATTTAATATATGGGTTGTATTTAATTAGTTATTGATATGTATAATTGTCATTATATTTTTATTAAATCATTATTTTTAACGATTGAAATGATACTCAAAACGTATTGTATAGTTTTTAATTTGGTTGCCTGACTTATGGATTGGGGATCCAAGTATTATAAGGAGAAAAATTATCAATTTTTCATATTATTTCAGTTTTTTTTTCTTATTTTTCTACTCTACAAATATTCTTTTTATTTTTTTGACAGCCATATGAGAAAATATTTTCATTAGAAAATTATTTTTATTTTAATTTTTTCAAAATTTCCTTGTCTTTATTTTATAAATTTTGTTCAAAATCAAACGTAAGGGTTAAAGAGTTATTATACGATACAATTCTTAATATTATCTATCAACCAATTAATATCAGCACATCAGCTGCCCTAACCGGAGTTAAAGTCGCCGGTGATTAGTCTCACCGGAAAACGATGGAGTGGAGACGGCGGGCGGGATCCTTTCCCGGCTGCCGGCGCATCACTTAATTGTTCGTATTGTAATTGAAGATGGGGAAGTAGGGTTTTTTTTTTTTTTGGTAATTAAAGTGTTGGGTCGTGTCCCGCCCCTACGAGGATGGCAGGAGGCCTCGAAGCGGTCGCGGCCCATAAGGAGACACGTGAAGCAGAAGTAAGAATCAACCCAACCCAAGGAATGAAAGGCACAAGCCCACAATGGAGGAAAGCGGCGGAAAGGCGCAGGCGCATTAAATGCGTCGCCGGGAGCAGTAAAAAAGACGAAAAGGCTAGCTTGATAGGCGTGGGTGGCTTGGCGCAGCGCTAACGCCGTGCCGTTTGCAGGTAGCCAACCAATCCCCGTTCAAAGGAAAAGCGGGCGTGGTCAACGCTTTCGGCGTGCGCAGCACGGCAAAGCAGGGCAGACCGACGTGGCCGGCGGTCCACGACAATGACCGGCGGCGCGATATGGCAGCAGGCGTTTTGCCGCCCAAGAGTCCAATGGGGTGAGGCGTATAAAAACCCTCACACCCCACAGAGAAAGGGATCTTCTTCCTCAACCTGGAACTCTTTCGATCAACCTTGGATCTTACTGAACATTGCTTCAAGCATCCTTGATCAGCTTCCCTCTTCTCTAAAAACACGAAAGTGACGAGTCAAGACAGAGCATTGCCTCATCTAGCTGACTCGCTCACCATCCCGGCATCCTTTGAGATCACGGAAAAGTTAGCCACCCGTTGCGGTGCACTAAGGAAGTCAGGCCTTCCATCACCTGCTCATTGCATTTCTCTACATCACCGCACAAGCACTTCTACGCTTCACAACATTTCTCTGCGCACCCCTTTAGCGTGCGCCATTTTCGTTTATTGCGGGAATTTGCTGACTTGAGCGTCGGAGCGGCCTCGGAGGGAGAAATCCTGTCGGACCCTTCACCTCTTGTTTGTCGTTTGTGTTGTGCAGGTCCAGGTTAACAGGGACGGAGACTGGACCCTTCTTCCGAAGCAGCCGCACGCTAAGGAATCCGAAGGCTCCCTAATCCGTACGACAACCGTGGGCCCGGGACGCAACATTGGCGCTGTCTGTGGGAAACTGACAATAAGCCAAGTGTCTCTTTCCTATCCAGAGGTGAACCAACAGAAAATGGTGAACACCCGAGCACAAGTCAGTGCTCCTGCGGTGGAAGTCACCGTCCAAGGCGAAGTTCCCCCCGCGGGGAACCAAACAAACAACCAACCGGAGCCCGATGTCCGCCGCCTGGCTGCGGACATAGATTACCTGAAGGAGATCCTCCTCGCCGTATGCGCGAACACCAGGACTGCCTTGCCTGGGGCCGCTCCTCCAGCAGCCCAGGCCTCCACCTCCAAGAGAGAAAGGCGTCGAGAGGCCGCTCGCAGGAGGCGAGCTAACCGTCTCGACCGCGTGGCAGCCCAGGCCGCACCAAGCGAGGATGGCCAGAACGAGGCGGAAAGCCATCCCGCCGACGACGACAGGAAAGACAGCCCCGAAGGGCGGAACCCCCGTAACTCGCGTGGCAATAGGAGGCCACCCGCCGCAGGCTCCAACGGCGAACGCGCCTCCCAGGCGGAGAGTCGCCACCCTCGACGAGCCCAGACGCACCTCCAGGGTAATACGGAGCTCCGTGACGTCCTCAATGCGCGGAGAGGCTCTACGGACCCTTCGATGGAGGAGAAAGTCAAGGTGTTGTGGGACACCTTGCATAAGGAGAAACCCACGCCCTCCTCCGCCGACCTCCGTAGATCGCCCTTCGCCATGGACTTGCGGACGCAGCCTTTGCCGAGCAAGTTCAAAATGCCGGTCCTGGAGGGATACGACGGAAGCAAGGACCCGATGGACCATCTCAACTGCTTCCGCACCCACCCTCTCTCTGCAAGGGGCGAGCGAGGCCCTGATGTGCCAGTGCTTCCCCGTCACCCTTAGGGGTGACGCGCTGCTCTGGTTCCACGGCCTCCCCCCGAACTCCATACGCTCGTTTGATGAGCTTGCTGACAGCTTCTTGAGCCAGTTTGCCTCCAGCAGAAGGGAGGAAAGGCAACCCTGGCACCTGGTCCGCCTCCGACAAAGGCAAGATGAAAGCCTGAAGCAGTTTCTGGACCGTTTCATCAATGAGGCGAGGCAAATCCCACACCTCTCCGACGAGCTGAAGCTCAACGCCTTCGTCGCCACTCTGGCGGCGGGGATTTCTTTAAACACCTGTCGCACCAGCGCCCTCAGACCTTCCGAGAGGCTGAGACCATTGCTCGGGCGTACATCACGGCCGAAGAGGCCAATGAGACGAAGCGCCCCGAGCGAATGGACCGGCCCCTGGAAGCCCCTAGAGCTTCTGGAGGGAGAAAGAGGGACAATGACGACCCGGCGCTTCTTGGGAGCGAAAGCAGCAGCCTGCCCCCGGGGCCCAAAAGGGATTACAAAGCAGGACCTCTCGACCCCACCGAACAGCGGCCGCGCAAACATCGATGCGAGATCCGGGATGAAAAATTCTTCAAGTGGCCAAAACGCCTAAGGGTCAGCGGCGGCGGCTAGACGAAATCTTGCCCGGTACCACCGTATGCAGGGCACTCGGCGAGAACTGCCGCACCCTACAGCAGGAGATTGAAGATCTGATCCGGCGCGGACACTTGAAGCGGTTCGTGAAGAGTTCGGGGCAGGAGCCTGCTCCCTCCGATGGTGAAGCCAGCGAGCCTTCGAGAGCCCGCACGGCTGCCGGCGTAGTCTACATGATCTCTTCCGCCGACGCCGCGAGCGCCAGGCGCGGACAGCCAGGAACGGCTTCCAGCAACAAGCGGGCGAAGATAGGGGTTAGGAATGATATCATTAGCTTTAGTAGCGACGATATGGCTCATGTAACCTCTCCCCACACTGACCCCCTTGTTATATCGGCCCTTATTTCAGCTGGTGGTGATGACTACCAACTGAAACGGGTCTTCATTGATAATGAAAGTTCACAAAATTTGCTGTATCTCACTGTGTTCATTAAACTTGGACTAAAATGGAACCGAATGAAGGCTACAAACGGACCATTGTACGGCTTGGACAACGAGCCAGTTCCAGTGCAAGGGATAGTGTGACTGGAAGTCACGGTGGGAACCCACTCGCGCTCTATGACGCGCGAGTTGGCATTCCTTGTCGTCGACCTCTCGTCCGTCTACAATGCCATATTCGGCAGACCCTTCCTGACAGCCTTCGAGGCCGTGACGTCCATCCCGCACCTGAAGATAAAATTTCCCACCCCCTGGGGCGTGGGAGAAGTTCTTGGAGACCAAGAAATGGGACGGACCTGCTACCTGTCCCAAATCGGCCCCGTGGCACCATGCAAACCAAGCAAAGACCTGGACCTCCGCGACGAGACGTCGCTTCAACAGGCCCAGTCAGGGGAGGAAACTGAGGCAATCCCGCTAAATCATTCCGATCCGGAACGATGCGTCAACGTGGGAAGATCCCTTCAACCTGCAGATCGCGATAAGTTAATTACCTTCCTTCGGGCTAACTCCGACGTGTTTGCCTCGGTCCCCGCTGACATGCCCGGGATATCGGCCGAAGTCATAGTCCCTGGTGGGCCTTGCGCGAGCGTAAAACCCGTCCGGTGAAGCGGAGGAACCACTCCGTCGAGAAGTTGGTCGCCATCAGGGAAGAAGTGAAGAGGTTCCTAGACGCCGGATTCATCAGAGAAGTCCAGTACCCGGAGTGGCTGTCCAACGTCGTGCTAGTGAAAAAGAGCAGCGGCAAGTGGCGGATGTGTGTCGACTTCACGGACGTGAATAAGGCTTGCCCCAAAGATAGCTTTCCGCTCCCAAGGATCGACCAGCTCGTGGATTCCACATCCGGGCACGAACTACTGAGCTTCATGGACGCATACTCCGGATACAACCAAATCCGGATGGACCCAGAAGACGAGGAGCACACCTCGTTCATGACAGATCAAGGGACATATTGTTACAAGATGATGCCCTTTGGTCTCAAGAATGCAGGCGCAACGTACCAGCGCCTTGTAAGCAAAATGTTCGAAACTCAAATCGGGTGGAACGTGGAGGTGTACGTCGACGACATGCTTGTAAAAAGCGAAGTCGCGAGCCACCACGTCAACGACCTAGATGAGACCTTTCAGATCCTCCGACGGCATGGGATGCATCTCAATCCTGTCAAATGCGCATTCGGGGTGACCTCCGGGAAGTTCTTAGGCTTCATTGTGTTCCAGCGCGGAATAGAAGCCAATCCAGAGAAGATCAAAGCCATACTCGACTTGAACTCTCCGCGAACAATAAAAGAAGTCAGAAGCTGACGGGACGGATAGCCGCCCTCTCACGGTTCCTAGCCAAGTCAGCCGAGAAGTATTTGCCCTTCTTCAAGGCACTAAGGGGCACCAAGTCGCACGGGTTCAAATGGAATGAAGAATGCGACGAAGCCTTGAGGAATCAAGACTTACCTCTCAGTAGCGCCGCTTCTAAGCTCGCGCGCGAAGGAAGACCTCTATCTCTACCTGGCCACATCGGCGTCAGCCCTCAGCTCCGTACTAGTAGCGGAGCACGAAGGCAACCAACAGCCGGTGTACTACGTGAGCCGGGTACTGACTGACGTAGAGGCTCGCTATCCGCACGCTGAAAAGATGGCGCTCGCGCTTGTCTATGCGGCGCGGAAGCTGCGACCCTACTTCCAGTCTCACCGGATCGTCGTGCTGACCGACCAGCCGCTGAAGTCGATCTTGCAGAAACCAGAGACGTCAGGCCGGCTGGTTAAGTGGGCCGTCGAGCTAGGAGAATTCGACTTAGAATTCCGCCCCGCCACCGTGGAAAGGACAGCTCGCGAGACTTTATCGTCGAGGCGGATGACGCCAAAGACAGGCGAAGACAGCAGTCCAGGAGATACAGAGCATGACAATTCACCTGTGTGGACCCTGAACGTAGATGGATCGTCTACCCAGACAGGCAGCGGAGCTGGTATCGTGTTACGGACGCCCGAGGGTGTGGAGATCGTATACTCCGTTACTCTGGCCTTCCCGGCCACGAACAACGTTGCGGAGTACGAAGCCCTCCTTGCGGGCCTACGACTGGCGAGGGAGTGTTCCGCGCGGTCGTTGGTCGTACGTAGTGACTCTGAACTCGTGGTCAATCAGGTGAAGGGGAACTTCGAAGCCTCGAACCCACAACTTGTGAGGTACCTGGCGAGAGTAAGGGCCCTGATCCCTGAGTTCAGTCGATTTGGGATCGAGCATATCCCGAGATCGGATAACGAACGCGCTGACCGACTGGCCCGGGACGCGACCGCCAAAACTGTAGAGCAGTACGCAAGGGAGCCCAGGGAAGTCCAGAACGTACCCAGCATCGACGCCGAAGACAAAGAAGTCCTTCATGTCAACACGAGGGACAACTGGATGACGCCCTATGTAAAGTTCCTCACTGAAGAAACCCTACCAGAAGACGCCAACGAAGCCAAGCGAATCAAGAAGACAGCAGGATGGTACACGGTCTTAAATGGGAGACTATACAGGCGAGGATATTCCACCCCTCTCCTGAAGTGCCTTACCCCGGAGGAAGCCGACCACGCGTTGGCAGAAGTACACTTGGGGCCGTGCGGATCACACATTGGCGGGAAGAACCTAGCGTTCAACGTCATGCGGCAAGGGTTCTACTGGCCCACCATGAAACGGGACGCCATGGAGTTTGTCCGCAAGTGTGAAAGCTGCCAGGTCCATGGCAACATGACGCACCAGCCGCACACCGAGCTGCACTATCTCCAATCCCCATGGCCGTTCGCACAATGGGGGCTCGACGTACTCGGACCCCTACCAATGGCTGCCGGACAGAGAAAATTCTTGATCGTTGGCATCGACTACTTCACAAAATGGGTAGAAGCCGTCCCACTACGAAGATTACAGAACAAAACGCGACGGAGTTCCTCCGTCAGGGCATTGTCTGCCGCTTTGGGATTCCTGAGGTTGTGGTAACCGATAATGGAACCCAGTTCACCGGCAAACGCTTCACGAAGTACTGCCGCGACCTTCGCATTAAGCTGGTGCACACGTCAGCGGCGCACCCTCAAGCAAACGGACAGGTCGAAGTCACCAACCGCACACTGCTGCACGGATTGAAAACCAGGTTGGAAGACGCAGGGGGCTCCTGGACTGAGGAGCTACCGTCAGTGCTATGGTCGTACCGAACAACTGCGAGAGAACCAACAAGGGAGACGTCCTTCAACCTTTGCTTTGGGGCTGAGGCTGTGGTACCCATAGAAATGGGAATGCCAAGCCTGCGGATCGAATGCTTCGACCCAGCCACCAATGAACGAAGGCTTCGGGAAAGTCTGGACTTGCTCTCGGAAGTTCGAGATGCCGCACGACTCAGAACTGCGGCCTACCAACAACGAGTCGCACGGTACTACAACAAGCGAGTGAAGGCACGCCCACTGGAAGTTGGAGATCTGGTTCTCCGGAGCGTAGAGGCGGCGGGAAGGACCGCAAATAGGAACAAACTCTCCCCCGGGTGGGAGGGACCGTTCCTCGTCTCCGCAATCCTCCGGAGCGGAGCGTACAAGCTACGCGCCCAGAACTGCAAACTGGTCCCGCGGACCTGGAATGCCGCCAACTTAAGAAAATACTATCAGTGATGCAACTCTGACTCAGGTAAGTCGCACACGCATACATCATAATGAGTGCTTGAACATAAGTTTTATCTTGGATTATCATAATTGCTCTATCATGCTGCATATTCAGTTGTGTGAGTTAATGTCATGCATTGCATTCCTAAATCAAACGACCTAAATCGCCCCTAAGTCGGGAGGACAAGTGTCCGTCCAGAAACCGATCCTTGGCTCGGTGCCAGGCGGTCCAAAGCAGACCGTCTCAGGACTCCGTCCTCACGCCAGGTGGCCTGGGGGCGGCTTTACTCACCATGGCTCCGCGCCAAAAGGCCCCAGCGGCCACTCAGAAACTAAGCCCCGTGCTAGGCAGCCCGGAGGCGTCCAGCCGTAGGCTAGGACAAAGGATCCAGGCGATCCATTCCAAAGGCTACACGCCAACGACCCGTGCGGTCAAAACATTAGGCCTGGGGGCTCCCCGAGTCCCCACTCTACGGCCAACAAAACCTTAGGGGGCAAAGAATCGCAGGCGTGCGGCGACCTTCTTCAACAGAAGAGAGCACCCTCAGTCTACAATGGTCGTGGGCTCGACCTCAACTTGGTGATTATAACGCTTTGAGCAGGAGCGACACACCTCCCGCAATCATACGCGACCAAGTCCTAGACCCAGGAGTCCGGTTACCTCGGCCTGACCGCTGCGCTGACCCTCGTTGTGGCTCCAGGGGCTTGGCGACGACATCCGCTTCACCGGATCGAGCCCCCCAAACGTGTGAGCTGTGATGACATCCTCTTACGAAAGACGAGCACCACGCAAGAAGGCGCCTGGATAGGGCCTTAACAACAATGGCTCCAAAGAGCCCAATGCTCAAACACGAAGCATGATCCAACGAACGGAAACAAAAGCGAAAAGTAAGCAACACTCTACGAAAAGAAAAAGCATGGACACGACGTGTAAAAAGACGCTTCTCATTCATGCAAAAAACAGATGTGGTACAAATACATAAGCCAATCTCAGAACTCAACAGCAACAAAGGCTAATCAGGAAGACTCGATGGACCCGCTTCCTCAGGGAAAGTCTTCAGGCGCGACGCCTCTCCTACCCCGGCGTTCCCTGGATGGAGACGCCAGCTGGGACATGAGGAGCCGCCAGGGAGACGATCCTACGACACAAGCGGATGCAGTCCCAATAGCGAGTATCCATTGCCAGCCGCCACTCTGATGGAGAATGCCGACCAACCACATCTCCGACCAGCCTGGCGATTCTTTCCTCTGCAGCAGAAAGAAGGCCCTCCAACTGCTCAACTCTCCACCGCAGCTGCCCGATCTCCCCTGTAAAAGATGTGATTTGGGCCAGGCCGCCGTGGACGAGTTGATGCCCGCTGATGATGGCCCGCTCCAGGTCCCCGCGAAAAGAGTCAGCTTGCACCTCGAAGGGGACCGCATTACCAGGAACCAGCATGGAAGGAAAGATCAGAAATATTACCAAAATAAACAACAAAGGAAGAAGTCCATAAAGAAGCAACCAAAATCTAGGAAGAGGGGCGCGCGGGAAGCGTCTTAAATCGCCGGAAGAGCCTCTCCACGGGGCTCGGCTTCCTCCGATCGCAGGGGAGGGCTGCCTGGAAGGCTGGTTGCCGTAGGAGCGCTCGGGGGCTCTTACCGCGAGGACGTCCCGGCTGCCCCTTCGCCAGCCTGTACCGCATCAGCAGCAGGAGCGGTGCCAACCTCTGAACATGCGGCCCGCGCGAGTTCATCAGAAAGAATCTCTCCCTGGGGCTCGGCTTCCTCGATCGCCTTGATGAGGGCCGATGGAAAGGCCAGGCTGCCCCGAGGGAACGCTCGGAGGCTCTTGCCACGAGGACGTCCTGGCTTCCCCTTCGTCAGCCTGAGCCGGATCAGTCCCAACCTCCGAAAGTGCAGCGAGGTCTTCGGGAGGCCTGCACACAGAAATGGGCTCCACAAGAATACCGGCGACCCCACAGATCCCCGGGCCTCCGGCGCTGACTCAGACGCAGCAGTAAATGGCCCCTTTGGGCTCTCCAATATGACGACGTCGTCCGTCGCCTCAGCAGCGCCGCCAGTGGATGGATCCACAGCAGGTAGAGACTCGACCTCGCAGAGACTTCGTGAGCGGCTAGCTCGCAAATCGAAATCGACGAGGGTGCGGCGATTTCCCTCGCGACGGCCGGCGGAGTCTCTCTTGAGCCGGACTTCCCGCAACGGAAGGACCGGCAACTCGTCTACGGGACCTCCTCAAAGGGTCTCTTCGGCTTCCCTTAGCCGCTTAAGGGCAGCCGCGTCCTCATCGTCGCTCGACGACACCAGCAACGAGCCGCTTTCCTCCTCGTTTTCCCCGGGCGGAAGGGAGGTGGCTGTCTCTCCAGGAAGATCCTTGCCGGGATCGACTATCGCCCAACCAGCAGGAGGTCCCCATCTAGCAATCTCGAACGTGACAGATGTGAGGAAATAACCCTAGACCGAGAACCTTTTTTCCTCCGACTTAATGGTGCATAGCAGCTTCGAGGATTCTGCAAGGTCTTCGTCGGTGGGCTTGTCCCGGAAGTACTCCGAAATCGGGCCCCACGCCCTCGGAATCTCACAGTCAGAGGGCTCCTGCAGGAAGAAGAAGCGCTTCTTCCAGCCTTTCACGGAGTCGGGGTTGGTGCCGCGAAGGCTGTACCCCAGCTTGGGGGAAAGAGATATCCAGTCCTCCGACTCCGTGGCCCGAAAAATTATCCTTGCCGCCTTCGCATCGAAGGAACACTGATGCATAAGAGCGAAGACGCACATAGATACCAGATAGTGCAAGGCATTGGGATGAAGCCTTGCCATTGGGACTCCAAGCGTTTCTACCACTGCGTCCAACGAACAGTTCAGCGAATTACGAAGCCCCCCTTCAGATGATGCTCGTACACCGTGATAAAGCCCTCGGGGGGAGCATTGGCTCTATCCTGTGCACCGGGAACACGGGAACTTAGGTCGCCGGGAATCGCATAGTCTACCCTAAGAGAGGCTATATACACCTCAGTCAAAACCGACCTGGTATTGTGGACACCATGACGCACAATTCTGGGAACGTGAGAAGAGGAAGAGCTCTCAACCTTCGCTGCCATTTGTCTCTTGAAAACCTCAGGAATAAAGGGAGAAGAAATCAGCGGAAGGAAGGAGACGATCATCGTTTGGTTTAAATAGACGACGCCAAGCCAAGAGGCGGGAAACCAAAACGCCACCGCCTCCAGAGATTGAGACAAGTGGTGGCATCAGGGCGCACCGTAGAATCTCAATCGATTGCAATGATGGCAAGGCGCCAGGCTAAGGGGCGCGACCCTTCAGCAGCATGGCTAGGGTCCACGCTGGCGCCGCCGCATTAAATAGGGGCTCACGATAGCAGAACCCCTGAAGACGCGCACGGAAAGCGCAAGATAAAAAAAAAGAGAAGAGAAACAGCCAAGAAACAAGAAAATTCGGCAGACGAGACGAAACGAAAGACAGATTCTCATTACGGCAAAATAGTCCTGTTACAACGCTAGCAAAGAAAAGAAAAGAGCACAACGATAGCAAAACGGTTAACGATCCTGGTGGCCGGTGGAGGAACCTTGAACGGGATAATCCACCAACTGATCACGGGTCTTGGCGGACGAGTTACGAGGATCTAGGACACTCACGCGGAAGCCTGGATCCTCCAGTAAAGCAAGCCTTCGGCAAAGCCTAACGGCGTCAAAATAACTCCGCTCCAAGGCCGGGTTCACTTCTTCCAACCGAAGCATCGACCTCAGCTCCGTCCGCAGCGCAGCAACTTCAGCCTTGTGTCGCCGCCAAAGTTGCTCCGTTTCTTCTTCAAGTGCCAATATGCGGCCCTGCGCCCCCACGTTCGCACCCGCCAGCCATATGGCCCTGGCCTCCGACTCGGCCAGAGCGCTCTCTAAATGTGCGACGCGGGCTCTCAGCCACTCCGTTTAGATTGCCGCAGCCCCCCGACGCAGTGGGACCCCCTCGAAACCCGGAGGAACTCCCAGACTCTGAGAAGGGCCAGCGACCGTGGCTTCAGAGCGAGCCCCTCCTGAGGTGTGGGTTCCGGAAGACACGGGGGCGTTAGAGCCGAACTCGGACTCGTAAGAGGTGCGCTCCGTGTTACTAGAGGAGTCTCCCATCGATTTCGCAACGAAAAAACACGCAGAGGAAGATCGAACGGCCAGTGGATGAACAAGTACAAAGACGTGCCAGATTTCAGGAGAAAACGGCGTGTTTATATAGGCAAGTTTTCTCCTGAAAAGGCGGCAATTCCAAAAGGCGAAAAGCATTTAAGGAAGGGCCAATGAGGGTTCACCACGTAGGAGGCCCCTGAAAACTCGCGCGTTTCCAAGACGGAATGACGTCCCCTGGCCGCGCAGAAATTAAATGCGCTGGCTGCCCAGGGAACGTGACGGTTGACAGGGACCCCACAGGCTCCCAAAGGATGACGCGTGGATCCTCAGGGCAAAACGCCCGACAACAGAAAAGCATTTACTGAGACAAGACAAAAATTGAAGACAAAAGAGGCTACTTCTTTTATTAATCAACGCTTTCTTACAAAGTACAAGATCTACAACCATGAAGCTGCGAGAAAGACGGAAGAAGACTGCGGTGCGAAGCCCGGAATGCTCCCGTACCTCGCCCCAGGAGAGCCCGGCAAACACGATCTGCACCAAATCCCGACGGCAGAAGCAGTCGGTATTTCGCCAGGCGAACTGGGCGGGAAGCAAGGAGCATCCCCCGATGGAAGTCTCAAGCATTCAATCCACCAGGGTCCAGGAAGCACTGAAGTCAGGCACTCCGCGAGAGACGGGCAATAAGCACAGCTTCCACGGAGGGCTACTGACCTCGCACCCCTTCCGCGGTTAGCGCCCTGGCATGGCTCGCGGAGTGGACACCTGCGAAAACCGTCGCCTAACAAGCGAAGGCAGCCGCGAGGGTAGTCAAAGAATCCGCTCAACCTAGCTACGGCCACAACCCGGAAGGAAGCACACGACGACGGCGGAATGGCCAAGCCACTCTCGTTAGCAAAGAAAGCAAGCCACAAGGCTTGGACTACAACGGTCTCCTCCAAGGATCTCGGGCATGCGAGTGGTCCATCCAACTCCTTCTCGAATGACCGCCAAGGGCGGGAAAGGCCAGAATCTTCTCATTGCTTCTTCGGTTCGTTGATAAGGGATGGACTCAACTCGCTCAAGTGCCCTTCTATTTATGGGCAAGACGCAGGCTATCCCCTCACCTAGCGCAACACGGCATCCAGCAAACGTCTTTCAGGCAACAGCAGCGACCACTGGTCAGACGCAACCCAAGGCGCGCGAATCTCGCCTGGTGAAATGACGGGCCACGGCAGCGCCTGAAAAGCCTGCCCTGGCTCCTGGGAAAGGCGCGAACTTGGAAGATGACAAAATGGCGCGGCACGAGGAAGGGTATGAGGCCATGGAAATGGGCCCAATGGACATGCCAGGCCCGACCACTGGCCGGCCCAGGCATGGGGGGCTAGTGTTGGGTCCCATGTCCTGGCCCATGAGACAGGCCCAGGCCCACGAAGCAGGTCGCGGCCCATAAGGAGACCAGAAGCCCACGAGAAGTAATCAGCCCAACCCAAGGAATGAAAGGCACAAGCCCACAATGGAGGAAGGCAACGAAACTGCAGCGCATTAAATGCGTCGCCGGGAACAGGCGAAAAAGGCGGAAAGGCTAGCCAATAGAGGCGTGGCTGGCGCAGCGCCAACGCCACCCGCTGCCGTCTGCAGGTAGCCAACCAATCCCCGTTCAAAGGAAAAGCGGGCGTGGTTAACAACGCTCAGCAGCGTGCAGCACGCAAACAGAGAGCCGGGCGTGGCCGTGGCGGTCCACGACAAATGACAAATGGGGCGCGATAGCCCAAGCAACGAGCGTTTTGCCGCCCAAGAGTCCAATGGGGTGAGGCGTATAAAAACCCTCACACCCCACAGAGAAAGGGATCTTCTTCCTCAACCTGGAACTCTTTCGATCAACTCGGATCTTCGAACATTGCTTCAAGCATCCTTGATCAGCTTCCCTCTTCTCTAAAAACACGAAAGTGACGAGTCAAGACAGAGCATTGCCTCATCTAGCTGACTCGCTCACCATCCCGGCATCCTCTGAGATCACGGGAAAGTTAGCCACCCGCTGCAGTGCACTAAGGAAGCCAGGCCTTCCATCACTTGCTCATTGCATTTGTCTACATCACCGCACAAGCACTTCTACGCTTCACAGCATTTCTCCGCGCACCCCTTTAGCGTGTGTCATTTCCGTTTATTGCGGGAATTTGCTAACTTGAGCGTCGGAGTGGCCTCGGTGAGAGAAATCCTGCCGGACCCTTCACCTCTTATTTGTCGTTTGTGTTGTGCAGGTCCAGGTTAATAGGGACGGAGACCGGACCCTTCTTCTGAAGCAGCCGCACGCTAAGGAATCCAAAGGCTTCCTAATCCGTATGACAATCGTGGGCTCGGGACGTAACATAAAGATTTGTCTTTTAATATCAAAGAAAAATCGCAAATGGCCACCGATGAATTCCACCACTCTATTGGATCTTCCTAATCTTCAGAACAGGTGCCTATTGATCGTGTCAAATTATTATAGACAGAAAATTTTTTTCATTTTTCATTTTTTTTTTTGAAAGTGGTTGATGTAACATATAAGATGTATTGTCAATTGATTTCTCTCTCTGTATAATGTAATGTTTTACGAGGAAGGACTTTTTTTAATGAATTGTTAAATTATTATATTATTTTATAATATTAAATATAAAATTAAATATTATATATATATATAGTTTTCTTGTCTTAAAAATTTTAGAATCCATTTTTCCTCTATTTAATTCTTTCAAGAGTTACAAAAATTTTACGTGGAATAAAAAAAATTGATTTTTCTAGAAAGTTAAATGCTTTTTTGTAGAAGAAAAATAGATAATTGAAGATAAGAAACTTTTCTTTTTGTTTGAATTAGAAATAAAATTACTCATATATTATTTTAAAAAATTGTCTTATTTATGTATTATGGTTATTAATATTATCGTTTATATAATAAAAATATGGCTAATTTAACAACAAAAATACTCTATATGTTGCTTTTCACCCATAGGTGGTTAAACATAGTTATCATGACTGGATAAATAAATAATAGTACGTACAAAAATTATGTAAGTTCTATGATAAAAATATTAAGATAAGTAGGATAATCCTAATATATAATAATATATATTATTATATTGATGCGTTCCTACATTCAAATTATTATACAAATTAATAACTTTTTTGATTTTTTATGGGGGGGAAAACTCAGGTTGGCCTGATCTTCATATCTCATGACCTAGATCTTATGTAACACAATAAACAAATAAAATGTCAAAGAATTGATGAAACTCACTATTTGATTTATTCTTTGATATTTAAATTAGAAATTTTTCTGAAATGAAAGAAAAAATAGATGATGCAAAGTATTGTGATTCACGAGCAAATGGAATGAAAGTAATGGTAGAGGTCTTGGTTTCAACAATTGCACTCGACGGAGTGCAAATTGTAAGTGCACTCACAATGGAGCGACCATGAGAAAAGAAGAGAGAGATGGAAACTCTTAGGATCGATTGCTTTGAGAGTAAGGGAGAGGTCTTTCGTTTCGTTTGGATAATCAAGAGCCAGGACTGTTCTCTTTTTCTTTCTTTCTCATTTTTCTCTTTTCATCAGTTAGTGTGAGGGGTATTTGTAATATTGTAATTAATGTGACTTTGGCGCTAAAGTTGGTGACAATTATCTTACCAGGATTCGCTCGACTATTTCGGGAATGGTAAAGATTATCGATGTTAGTTGTCATTTTAGGACGATTGTGTAACAATTGGTAGTCATCGTCAAATATTTATCAGATTGTCTAGTCGATGACTATAAGTGTTGCCTGCATGCACATACTGCTACAATCAAATTGTCAACTGTTAGGTTTGAGAGCTCACTGTGTTGTAATTGACTAGCCTACTTAGGCTGTTTGTTGGACCTACTTAGTGTTTGTCTTTGTCCACTTATCACTAGTTGAGCCACGATTGGACCAGTTGTGGCGCCTCCTAGGTTTCATGTCTCATAGGATCCTGTTGGGCCTCAATCTCCTTAGAATGCTGACGAATGGGCTGGTGCTGGCTTGACTAACAATGTTATAGGACCCATTATATATAAATATTTATAAATTATATATATATATATTATATTAAAAAAATATCATTTAAGGTGATTCTAACTAAAAGCTTGATAAATGAATCACCATTAAAAAATATAAGCTACTTGTGGATGAAAAATATATATATATACCTATAAGATTTTAAAATGATATGATAATAATTATTTAAAATTATCTAACTCAAATTAATTCTATACATTATATAATTAAACTCGAATTGATGAACATTTAATAAAAATATTATTTTTTTATGATTAGAATTATTTAAAATTATCTATATGTTTGAATGATACTATACTAAATTGAACATAATAAAAAAAATAAATTTATATGATTATTTAATGATACATAATATTTTATACAATTTTTTAAAATAATTCTGAGAAAATATCATACAATATATCTATAAGCTTTTTTTCCCATTTTCTTCACAGATGTGAAAAAAATATGGCTAATATTTTACTATATAGGTGGAGTAATTTAGAATTTTTATATTATACATAAATATAATATGAAATAAAATATTATAAATTCTGTAAGTCCTATTATATAAAAAACAATCCTTATTAAAGTTAAGGATAAAATATTTAATATTTTAAAACTCCAAATATTTGATATTTTAAAATACATTAAAACTCCAAAAGTTAAGGATAGAATATTTATAACTTTAAAAAAAGATAATATATATTCGATATTTTCCATCCGTACATGCAAGATGAGATTCACTTTTAATTTTATCATAGAAATTATTATATTTTAATTTTAATAAAATGAAATTCGCTATCATCCTCTTTAAAAAGTGTCAAATAAATTTATCAATTATATTAATTACATAAATATAATAATACCTAAAAATTATTATTTTTGCCAACATGTCACATGGTTAAGATTTGGACTTTATTGATTCATTCATTCTACATTTAATAATACGATGCAGTCAATATTTACAAAATAAAAAAAATATTTAGCAGAAAATCAGAATTTCGAGGATTGCAGGGCGCTTTCGTCTAGGCATGGCTGCCTCGGTTCACCTGGGAGTTTGTCAGAGAGAGAAGAAAGCGAGGCAGAAGTGACTGAGGAAGGATTGCGATTTTGCTGAGAGAGAATAATCCTCCGTATAAATCCGCCTCTTTCCCCTCCTCCCTTTTCCTCTCTCTCTCTCTCCACTCTGCTGGGGATTTTATACTCTTCATCGAAAAGAAGAAATAGTTAGACGACCCAGTTCAGAATTTTGTGAAGTATACCGAGAGACCAAGGCAAACTAGAAAGCTGGAAGCGTCTTCTTCGGCTTGTCTGTTGTAAAATTAGTCTCTCCCTCCCACCTCTCTCTCCGTGATTGGGGTGTGTGTGTGTGTGTGTCTCTAGTGCACCACATATCTCGAGCGCAATTGATATTGAAGACTGTGGATCTCCGAATCGCTATTTGACTTCACAAATAGGGCTTCTCAGGACCTGGTCAACAGGTATCACCTCTATAATTTTCATCGATTGGTGAAAGATTTCGTTCCGTTCTGTATACAGTTGTTCGATATTGGAGATTTGGTGATGAATTAGAACGTATTGGTCGCCAGTTAATTGAATTCTCTATACAGCCAACGCCCGAGGCTGACATTGTGTCTTTTTTGACGGGTTGGTTTGACATTGACAGCATGGGTCTTCTTCGCTGTTTGTTGTGCGTAATAATTGGTTTTAGCTGTTGGGCAAATGTTTTCCTTTTCAGTAGTTGATGGGCTGTTTTCAGAAATCTCGTTCGGTCTAATTCATTTTTTATTTGTGATTGAGAAAATAGAAGCCATCTAGAAATTACACTTCTGAAGGGGCTTTTTTGCTTGCACTTTTAGTTTCAGTATCATGGTTGCGGTCCTTTTTTCGGGGTTTTGCTCGCAATTGTGCGTTGCCATTACTGTTGATGAACTTGTGCAGAACATTGGCCGAACAATTAAACGGCTCCCTTGAGCCCTGTGTCCTTAATGAACTAGAAGGAAGAGCTCTTGATGCTTGCGGTGAGCAACGTACGTTTTTTTATAAATTCAGTTCATATTCTTAAAATTTCTAAGGTGGGATGGGGTTGTTACAATTCTTTTTTTTTTCCATCGTCAGTTTGTATAAATCACCTCTTACAAGTTAATACCAACTGACTCTTAATAATTACATTAACTTACTATTTTCTTTTTAAATGGTTCGACTTATGAGTATATAGTTAAGTAAGAATTGTTTATGGAAAGATTAGACGAACGGTTCTCCTAATGGAATTGTCTGTGCTGTACAGGTTCACTTTCTTCCACTATCTTCTGTTTGATGGTTCTGTGAGGGCTGTTGAATGTTATTTCTTATGTTAGAGTAAATGTGGACGGAGATTAGAAAGGAAATAGATGATGATGTGATGAAGCTGTAATGTGTTGAACGAAAGTGAAGGCATCAGATGCCTGGCGGTTAGGCTTGCAAGTCATGCCTGGGCGTAATCACCATCTCCATCCTTCGAAAGGACCGGTGTGGATTGTAGCATTCGTTTGCTTGGTGTCTTTGTTACTAATCTGCAGTTATGTATATCCACCCCAGGGTTCTTCTGCATGCTTTCTATTTTCTTCGAGAGGTTGTGATGCTTTCACCGATTGGATTCCACCTATTACAAGAAGGGAATTTACGGACAAAGAGATAGCATCTCAGGTTGTGATTAGAGAAATTTTAAATATTCCATATATGCAGTCTGAAAACCCCAAAATCGCTTTCATGTTCTTGACTCCAGGCACACTACCTTTTGAGAAGCTGTGGGAAAAATTCTTTCATGTAAGAATGTTTCTTTGTCTTTTACTTCCTGTCTTTCTCTTAATCCATGTTCCTGTCTTTTGCTGGAATTTTATGTGGCTGCCCGAGGGTATGCATTGATTTCTTGTTCTTTGAAATTCCTGCGGTGAGATGTTTATTTTCAAAACTTCATATTATTTGCTGTTCACCTAATCGTGAGGTTAATAACACCTGTTCCTTAAGTTTGGCCAAATTGTAGACTGCAAGCTTGAGGTTCCATTATCCCTAGTACTCAAGTGCTTTTGCCACTGATGTTATTATTCTAGGGGGAAAATCCAAATTTTTTTATTTACCATTTTTTTTATGAATAAGCTTCCCTTTTTTGTTGCTGGCTTCATGTTTATGGCTACTAAATCTTCTGGGTCTACTTTGGCAGGGCCATGAGGGCAAATTCACCATTTATGTACATTCATCTCAGGAAAAAGCCGTACATCATAGCCCATACTTCATTGACAGAGATGTTCGCAGTGATGTGGTCCGAATCTATAATAGTGAAGTTCTTTTATGGATTACACTGCATTTATGCTTCTTTTTTATATGGATCTTTGTTCACCTGCTTCTTCATAATTCCTCAGCAGTGCCTAATCCAGAGGCATCAAATTACATAGGTGAAAATAGAAATGAACCCTAATAAAGTTAACTGAACTAAGGCTACTTTTCCCTATTTCTTGAAACATTTATAAACTTTAATGTAACAAAGTCCAGATAAAAGGAGTAACTTAAGATCATTTTGGTCACATGAATGATGAATTCCTATTGTTTTTTTTCAAGTCAGTAGTCCTCTCATTGGTAAATTGAGTGTTGGTATATTGGTGTGGCTTGCAGGTAGTGTGGGGCCAAATCTCAATGGTTGATGCAGAAAAAAGACTGTTGGCTAATGCACTGAAGGATCCTGATAACCAGCATTTTATTTTACTTTCTGATAGGTGCCTTATTTGTCAGGCTTTCTCTTGCCTTTTATCTTGCTGGTATCTGACCTCTTTCTAATTTTCACCCTTAATTGCAGCTGTGTACCATTGCATAATTTTGACTATGTGTACAATTATTTGATCGATACCAATATCAGCTTCATCGACAGGTGTGTCCAGGGGTCTGAATTGCTTTTAAAGTGAATACTATTTTCAATGTAGAGTTTCATGTTTAATGATCTTTTTACCGTAAAAGTTTATTCCTGTGGTTTGATGTGCAAATATTTAGACGACCATTTGACATGTCTTTGGAAGCTTTGATCCGGTGATCTTGAAGTCTAGATATTTTTGTCACATCTAGATGTGGATCTACATACGTCGTTCTCCCACTAAATCACTTTTTTTTTTTCCAGCTTTGCAGACCCTGGTCCCCATGGGAATGGCAGGTATTCTGCCCATATGTTACCTGAAATCGATAAAAAATATTTCCGGAAGGGTGCCCAGGTAAGAGTTCTATATTTCACTAGGGAGGCTAGCTTGTCAACTGGAAAAAGGCTTTGACAGCTTATGTTGCTATACTAGAAGTTGCCTTTACGAATTTCTTGTATTATACTTCATCTCTCTTTCCTTGTTTGGAAATGTTGTTACTAGCATAATACCTATAATGGATGAAAATATTTGTATCGATAGCAGTATTGGTTGCGACTATATTAATATTGAAAATATAGGATAATATGTATTGGTATCACATATACTGAAACAAAAAAAATTTCTAAGAATAGTAAGCTAATAGGCCGTATTAGTCAATATATTGCGTCGATATGGTAACATATTGCGATATTGTTGCACTTATACAAATCGTCCGATATTTATAATATTAGGCAATATTTATATTAGCGATGCCTATATTTGACCTACTATTGTTTTTGACATTGCATCGATGCCCAAACCCATATGAACTTAATACTTTCAAGTCGATTCTCATATGAAAAAGACATGCTGCAAAAACTTTTGCTCTATATTTGCTGTTGTACAACATTTAATCTCCCTTTACTATTTTGACCAAAACCAAAGTGAAAAAAGGATAATGATGTTCGTAAGTTATTTATTGAAAAGAACTAAAGTAATCTGTGTGTATATGGACATACAAAACACGAATATGGGACATGACAATTCTCCAAAATTTAGGATAGTACACGATAAGGACTTGGTAGCAAACTGTAAAGTAATATATTATGTAGTTAATTAAACTTATTTTCCCCTAATCAAAATAAAATTGATACACTGCCACTCATTAAAAAGAGTTAAATAATGATGGGAAAAATGCTATTGTGCAATCCTCTACCTGGGTGACAATGATAATTATAATTAGCTTGCCAAAACTAAAAGAACTTCAGTTCAAACAACATAATCTTAACTGTAATAACAAACATCAAAGAGGTTTGTTATGATTAGAACACATATAATTGTGCTTATGAAACTGGATTAATAGCTGAAGGTATTTTTCCCTATCGGCACACATTAAAGTGTTACTTCAGAAAAGTAAAAGGACATTTAATTGTTCAATTCATTGTGATTTGCAATAAATGAATCCAATAGAAATCCATGATATTAATCGCACCTTAATGTGTGCCTTCAGATCACATAGAAAAGGAAGATGTGAATAGTAGTTATTATGCTGAAGAAGGAAGATGTGATTTACTTTTGGTAGATACTTGTAAAACGAGTGTTGGACATGCATTTTCAAATTTCAGAATATGTTTTAGGAAAATTATTGGACAAGATTTGGTGTGTTTGAGATGTATCAGATGGCTGAGGATGACTTAGAGATCTTGGTAGAGGTTTCCATGCTTCATATGAAATAGAGAAGTACTAATGATTGATGAGAAATTAATAGTCTACCATCTTTCATGTGCACGGAAGTTGTGTATAGAAGCCTGGAATTATTTGAAATGTACGCATTAATATTATTTATAAACATTCAGATTCAGAAAAATCTTTTTTCCCCAATTAGCTTAAACCATCTTTGCATTGCATGCGATGGAGATTTGGTCTACGTTTAGTTTCTATTTTTCCAAAGTTATAATTGAGAAGTGTGCAAAGTATAAATTATGTCAATCTCTTGATTGTGTTCGAAATAAAAAATTAAAATAAATTAAACTGTCTGGGAACCTTCCATGACATCGATTATTTTGATCATGCTCAATAATATTGCATTTCTCTCCATGTAAAGCTAGATTAATCATTGATTTTCCAAATATTCGATTCATAGAGCTTATGTATGCATTGTTGTACTGTTGTCTAATGTCTTTTCCTACACGGTGGACATTTTGCAACTAGTTTACCTCTCTAGGGCAAGATTTCAGATGTACATATAAGATGGGTTTTATTGTTGATATATCCCTATGCATTAAGATGAGTTTGTATCTTCTCTAACGTAGTACTGTGCAATCGTGATAGTATTAATTACTGAATGTATGGATGCAGTGGTTCACCATGAAGCGGCAGCATGCTCTGATAATCATGGCCGACAGCCTTTACTACTCAAAGTTTCGAAACTATTGTAGGGTGAGCCTAGCCCACTATTGTATTCTGAACTATATTATCTATTGTACACTTGAATGAAAATATCGGTATTAATATCAGATATATTAAACAATATATTTCGGTATCAGATATATTGGAAGGAAAAAAATTTCTAAAAATTATAACTGATAAGGCTGTATTGGCCGATGTATTGCCAAAATGGAAACATATCGCAATATTGTCACAGTATTGGGGGCTTCGATATTTGCATCAATGATAGTACATTATACAACTCAGTATTTAGTTTCCCATGCCCAGTTTTGTTTGTCCACTTTGAGTTGTTCAGACATATGAGGAATGCATGCAACAATATATTTCGGTTAAGTCTAGCATGTTACCTTATTATGTCGAATCACAGCAACATTGCTAAAAAGGAGCAGATAAGACACCTTTGACAAAAATCATATATTTGAGTGATGCATTATAAGGCGATTTCATGGTATAGAATTCATTTCCAAAAGGGATTCTCATTTCTTGTTTCTTTCTTTTTTCCTTTTGCAGTTCTTTTTGGATATCTCATTTAAGCTACCCTTACCAGATACCTATGTTGTTTATTGTTCCCATTTTAACTGCGCATGTCAACTGTATAACTTAGCTCGACTTTCCAACCAAAATTCAACGAGAGGAAACTCACAATTAAGCAGAATGGCTTAATATTAGTTAAATTTGAATTTGCTGTTTTTTGTTGTATAACCGCATAATACATGCTAATCTCATCATGTGTTGTAACTACATGACCTGATGTTTTTGAAAATTCCAAAGAATTTGTCTCGATTGGAGCCACTATACTGATGGAGATACTTTTGCTTTGACAGCCAGGCATGGATGGGCTTAATTGCTATGCTGATGAACATTACATGCCAACCTTCTTCCGTGTAAGAACACAGCTAACCTTGGTGAACATATTGTTATATCTTATGAACTTATTCTAATTGATTGTATTATCCTTTGTGTGTGTGTGTGTGTGTGTGAAGATGGTTGATCCAATGGGGATTGCAAACTGGTCGGTAACACATGTTGATTGGTCTGAACGGAAGTGGCATCCAAAATCCTACAGGGCGAAGGATGTCAGTTATGAGCTTCTGCATAAAATCACAGTATGATTTTGCTTTCTTCTCTTAAAGTTTTGGGGTAGATTCAGTATGATTCTGCTTCCTCCTCCCGTTGCTCTGCATGATGTTTCTTATGTGATTCTTACTACTGAGTATTATGTTGTTGTGCAACCATCAATGCAAATATCTTGACTGATACGATATATATCTGCTAATATGTATTGATATTGGGATCCTTGGATACCAATATTACCTGATATCGAGATAATATCACAAGGTATTTTCGTATTGGCTTATATTGACGATATATCGGTTAGTACAATCCTGTCAGTTTATGATTTTCAGAAAATTTTTTCATCAAATAATGTCTGATACCAATATGTATTGCTCGATACTGATATGACTGTTAACGATACCGATACCAATATTTTCTTCCATGTGTGCAACTGCTCAACTATTGATGAGCTAGATAGCAGTTGTAGGTGTTTGTCGCATATCTTCGATACGGCTATAGTAGCAATCATAGCGATCTCCTCTGGTGCCTAATGGTAAGTCCAAATCCTATTGGAGTGACAGCCAAAAGGAATTAATGTAATTTCTGTAGAGGGTTTGATGCTGAATAAACTTGTGTCCCCTCCCAACGGAAGAAGTTTCTCTTTAAAAAGTAATTCTTGTCGTATTTACTAAGCTTGAAGAATTCCCTGGTGGCCGGAGTATTCAGGTCCAATACTGTCCTTTTGAACCTACCTGAGGAAGTCTCAAAGACGAGATTGAGATCCCGGTACTAGCATATTAAAGGAAACAGGGGTATTTATTGTAGGAAAAAAGACGTATGAAAATTGTATTGAGTCGATAGTAGGGAGAGTGATTACATACATTGGAAGAATAGTTATTTTATCCCGAGAACTAAACCAATAGATAGGTTATATGTAGTGTTTTAAATCCTCGCTGTGTTTTCTTGATGATTTCATATATGTTCATCCCTTATCTGCTTAAGATTCTGGAATTAGATTTTAAAATCTTTTCTGATCTATCAGAAACATCAATGTTTTGTGTTCTTGTTCATTCTTTTGTATTTTCCCATAGCAGTGTACATAATTTGACTATTTTGCTTTATATCTCATTGCAGTCTATTGATGAAAGTGTGCATGTAACGAGCGATGGAAGGGTAAGCGCCTTTGTCTACCTGAAATGAATTTCTCCGTAGTTCCAAGTTAGGTCAAATTCTGACCGGCCCTTTCCCTCATGCTGCTACTAATACTGCCACTATTGCAGCATGAAGTGCAGATAAGGCCTTGCCTTTGGAATGGAGTGAAGCGTCCGTGTTATTTATTTGCCAGGAAATTCCTCCCGGAAACTCTCGACATATTGATGCAGATTTTTTCAAGTTATACAAACATTTGAGCCGGATTTTTCACCATGTGGATTCTTTGATCAATTCAACCGGCGCTGTATATGGGTTTTCTCTGGAGATCTGAACGCTTGCAGATAACATTGCCGTGACAACCATGGCAGTTAGAAGGAAGTGCATGATGATCACTGCTTAAGGAGATTGATTATATGCAGCTTTGGCAACTTTAATCTTCTGTTGGTGGAAACGAAGATTGTTATTATTTCATTTGGATTATTTAGTACCAACATAATTATTTTTGGAAGTCTAGTGTACAATTCTAGTTGAAATGATCTAGGCTGATTCAAATTTTGTAGAGGCAAATTCAAAGATTAAAAAGAATGCTGTGGTTATATGTCCTAACATAATGGTAATTATGTGGGGAAAATAATTTTTCTTACATTTCAAGTTATGCATTATAATGAATAAATTATCAAAAATATTTTCATTTTTGATATTATGTTTAACTACTCTTTTGATAATTTCAAATTGACTAAATCAAGCTAAATTAAATTATTAATAAGGGTTTGATATATGCATGGTTTGGTATGGTTTGATTTTTTTCGTCAGACTGTAATTTTGATTTGGTCAGTGTAAGAACTCAAATTGAACCAAGCTAAATCATATCTATTTCACAGATAGATTTTTTTATTACAAATTTAAAATGTCTTCATCATATCTATTTTTAATATACTTTTAAATTAATTTTTAATATAAGAGGTTGAATTTTTAATTTTTTATTAAGATATTATTTGTTATAAATAAAGATTATATTTTAAGTAAATTCTTATATTATGTTATATTATATATATATAGTTGTTAATATGTTAATATTATTATTTATTTATTTAATTTTTTATATATAAATAATTATAAAACTAATAAGTTTAGTATTATAAATTATATAAATTGTTTAAACTAAACCAACCCGTGAATTAACAATTTGGGTGATTTGGCTAATTTGAAAGTTTGGCTAAAAATGTAAATGCTAATATGCAATTTGGTTACAGATTATCCTCTAAGATATACTAAACTAATCTATATTTATCGTTAGTGATTAAAATGTGTCACTAAAAGTTATTTAATAAATAAATAGCTAAAAATTCTTTGGCGTAAAATTATTATAATAACTAAGAAGGAGATGATCAATGGAGATGATTTTACTTACCAGAAAAAGGCCTTATAATCACGCTAATAAGGAAAAATAATTTGTTTAAACAGTTCGAGCAAGTTATAGAACAATGGCGGCAAAACCCCAAATCTCCGCGTCTACTCCTTACTGTACGCAGTCGTCACCCACACCATCGTTGTTCTCGGATTTCATAAGCAAAACCCCAGATCTCCAGGGTATGCTTCTGTCTCTGCATCCATCACGCAGACCATCCTAGTTCTCTAATTTCAAAATCCTAACCGATCTCCATCCGGCATTCATGGTTCCAGTCGATCTTTTTCCGTCCGGCGCCAAAGGCCCTCTGCCGCTTCCGCTTCCGCTTCTCTCCCGTGCTCATCTCGCACACTTGCTCACTGAATATTAGGTAACCGTTGCGCTGGATTTTTTATATTCTCCTTATTAGCGGCGTAGTATTTCATGGACCTAGCTAGTGTTCACTGAGATTGCTTCTTTTTCTTCAAACGATGAAATTTCATACCAAGTTTCCCTTTCTTAAAATCAATGGCAGTGAAGAAAGGCGAATGCTACTATAAAGTCTTGCGAGGGCTCATAAGAGATTGTAAATATGGACAGATCGAGCCCGTTTTGACTACCTATGTTAAGAAGCATGGTATAGTAGGAGGTAGTGTTGGAAAGATGCTAGTGCATTACTTGTGTATGAAGAATAATGTGAATAGTGCCATTAGGCTTGTTAGCAAGTTGAAGGAAGACAATTTTTCTGTCAGTTTTCCGGCTGATGTTCTCACTGTGCTTACAAGGCGGGGCAGGGTTTTGGATGCCTATAGACTTGTCGTGGGCACTGAGGATAATTTGCCGATCCTGGATGTGGTAGATTACGCTGTTGTAATCGATGGCCTGTGCAAGCGAGGGTACATCGAAAGGGCCTTATCTCTTTGTGGGTTTGCTAGAAAGAAGGGAATTGAGCTTAATGTGGTCATGTATAATTCGATATTAAATGGGTTGTGTTTCCATAGCTGCCTTGTTGAGGCTTTTAGGCTGTTTGATTCATTGGAGAGGAATAATATTGTGCCATCTGTTGTTACTTATGGAACGCTGATTGATGCCTTAGTTAGAGAAGGGTTTCTATTAGATGCTAGAGAGATGTTTGATAGAATGATTCTGAAGGGTATAAAACTGAATACCCATATTTACAATTCGTTGATTGAGGGATATTGTAGGTTTGGTAATGTACAAGAAGCGCTGAAACTTCTAAATGATTTAGAGGTCATCTCTCTTAAACCAGATGAATTCACCATAAGTGCTGTGATCGATGGACTTTGCCGAGAGGGTGACTTAGAAGAGGCGCTTCATTTTTTTGTTCATGCAAAAAGGAAGGGTATCTCTCCTGATTTCTTGGGTTTCTTATATTTAGTAAGAGGTCTATGCTCAAAGGGAAGAATGGAAGAGGCCAGGAGCATTCTAAGATTGATGCTGCAAACTGATTCTGTTGTGGAACTGATCAACAGAGTTGATATTGAGATTGAGACTGATTCAGTGGAAAATTTCCTTGTCCACTTATGTGAGCAAGGAAGCATCCAGGAAGCTGTTATCATTCTCAGCGAAATTGGATCTATGTTTTTCCCTTGTAAAAAGCAAGCTGCTTACAGTCGAAAGAGGCAGGCTCCCAATTTGGCTTTAGGAATTACTGATGCAATGGGAGTAGAACAGGAGGTCGAATGTTGCCGCCCTTCTGGACAAGGATCTCGACCACATGACTTCGATGCTTTTTACTTACAATTGGCATCTCTTTGCTCAGCTGGGGATCAACAAGCGGCTAGTAAATTGGCAAAAGAAACAATTTCTCTGTTGGATAAGAATTGACAGGGAGAGTGCTTTAGCCATGCATGGAGTATAGTAGAGGAAACATTATGTTCCATAAAGCAGGTATTCACTGTTTTCTTCTAAAGTTTGGATTGCTGTTGCTGCCCATGAGTCTGAGTGTGTGATATTCCACAATGATTGTAATCTCCTCGCGTGTCTCTGAAGATTCTAGCAGCATATCGAATGTGTTGGCAATTGTTCATATGTGGAGGTAGCCTTAAAACATAAAATCAGACGTCCAAGTAGCACTGTGGTTAAAAAATTCACAAAATTGAGTTGAGAATGTCTGAGGATTTTCGTTTGGGTTGGGCCACTTGCATTTAAACCCTTCAATTAATATTCTGCTTTGACTAGTTGGATCAGTTTTGTTGTAATTTTTCATGGTTGGGCCACTTGCGTGTAAACCCCAATGGGTTACTGTATTTTGGGGGATTGGTTACACAGGTTGCTTTGTTAAATGCGATATCCTGACGGCTGAAACAAAAGCCATTTTTTTTAGACTTATGGCAGCTTGGAACGTGACCATGGAGAAAGTGATAATTGAGACTGACTCACAAAATGGTTTGTCCGTAAAACTGGAGGCCCCATCGAAGACAACAACCCACTGAGAAGGGTGCTACAAGACTGCAAAGACTTTATGCCCAGAAATTGGATATGTGAAGTTGTATATGTACCCTGACAGTGCCATCAGGCAGTCAATCGTATGGTCAAACTAGGCATGCAGCTATAAATGGACTACTATGAGTGGATGGCAGCGCCTTTTGCTATTGGGCTGTTGCTTAAAGATGAAGTTCCTCTGGGAGGAAACTGGGTAGAAGCTAGTTAGTCCAAGGCTGAGTGTTCCTTATTTTTACACATTCAGATGAAACAAATGTTTTATTCACACTATCAGTAGATTTTGTAGGAATACTACTGATTTTAAAAGAAATAAATGAGATATGAGTTGACAAGAAGAGAGTGATAAAACATGGTTCATCAGGGTCGTTTCATTGAGCAACAAATGGATCGGGGATCCTTCTTGCTTGCTTGGCTGTCAATCTCGGAGAAGTGGAATCAGTGCCAATCTCTCATATGAGAAGCTACAAGACGTTCTTTATTCTCTACAGCTATTGGGTTGTTTCTGTTAGTATTTTGACTCTTCCTATTAACTAGTGCTAATTTGCTACTCTTGTTAGCACTGTTACCAAAAAATCTTAAAGCCGATCTCGGCGTTCCTGCAAGCAAAGTTAAATTGCAGCAAAAAATATGGATAGATTTGCCCTTTAGGACGCACAAGCATAAGGTCAACATCATTTAGTTTCTAATTAAATTTCATTTGCATGAATGTTGGCTTATGATAATATAATTCATTTGTGAACTGCAACTTTGTAATCAATTGTCATTTCTTCGTAACTGTTACGTGGCAGGCATTATTAGACTACAAGCAATCATGTAAAGATTGCAAGTTTTAAATATGAGTTTGACCCGATTACAGTGAAGCATTTTTGCCTTTGTGTCTCCCAACCGATTAGTTCAGAATTTATATTTATTGAGAATCAAGACTAAGTAAAATTTATGGGAGGATATGATATTTTTAATCCTTATCAGGAATTTCCAATATATATATTTATTGATGAAACATTGGGATCATTTTTTCATTAAAAATGATGGATTTGATAACCCATGGGTCGGCCCAAGATTCGGCTTGCAAGGAAGGTCGTCCTGGAAGTAACAGCCCAAAGAAAAGTCTTCGCAGCCCAAGGCCCAGACGGGGCAGCCCAGATCTGTCTAGTAGGGTATGGGCCACAAGGGTTGCCATTCGGATGGGCCCACAGGCGCAGTCCAACGATATCAACTCAGCAATCCCAAGTTAACACGTAAGTCCACTTGACCGCCAGTCTGCCACGTTCCAATTGCCTGAAAAAGTACAGCTTGCTAGAGAAGTAGAAAGTGGCCTCCATCATAGGGTCAAAAATTGTGACACAATTAACGCTCCTATGATAACTAGTCAACACTCTCTTTCTATAAATGCCTCTCTTCGTCCACCAAAAAGAGGGGAAGAGGGAAAGGGAGAGGAGAGTTTTTGGATGATTGAAAGTTGAAAACGAGAGAAAGAGAAACAACAAAGAAAACGTGAACCTCAACTCCAAAGCCTCTCTTTGAAGAAGGCTTTCCTTCCTCTAAGCCAACCTCAAAGCCGCTCTTTAGTTAATCGTACTTATTGAAGCTTAGTTCCCCATCTCTAAGCCGTTTTTTAACTGAGCGCACTTATTAGAGTTCAATCCTCCATCTTTAAACCGCTTTCTAGCTGAGCGTACTTATCGAAATTCAACCATATATTTCTAAGTCGCTCCCTAACTGAAAACACTCATTGAAACTCAACCTTTATTTGTAAGCCACTTCCCAACCAAGCATACTCATTAGAGCTCAATCTTCCATCTCTAAGCTGCTTTCTGGCCAAACATGCTCATCGAAGCTCAATCCTCTATCTCTAAACCGTATCCTAGTTGAGTGCATTCATCAGAGTTAAGTCCTCCTTCATCTTTAAGCTACTCCTAGTTAAGCGCGCACTTATTGCAATTCAATCCTATATCTCTAAACCGCATCCTAGTAGAACGCACTTATCAAAAATCAATCTTCTATCTCTAATATGCTCCTTAGCCGAGCACACTTATTGCAACTCGGTCATTTGTCTCAAGCTGCTTCTCAGACGAGTGTATTTATTGGAGTTCAACCCTCTATATTTAAGCCGCTTCCTAGTCAAGTGCACTCATCGAAATTCAGTTCTTTATTTCAAACTACTCCTCAGCCGAGTACATTCATTAGAGCTCAATCCTCCATTTCTAAGCTGCTCATTAACTGAGTACACTTGTTGCAGCGCAGCTTTCCTCAAATACTCAATCCCCCGAAACATGCATATATGTATTATTTATTCATCACTTTACTTTTCTGTTTCTTTGAAAAAGATTTTTAATTTGAATATCGAAGGACATATCGATGAGTGAGTTTCACCATTCTTTGACCTTTTGTTTGCCAGTTGTGGTATGTAGAATTTAAATTTAAAGTAACAAAGACCAAACCCGCTCCATCTTGACCTATCGAGAAGATTAAACGGCTCATTAATTCGTTCGATAATTCAAATTCCGTGACACATTAAAAAATAAATATGTATCAGAATTACAATTTAATTACACCGAACACGATAATTTCCTGAGTTAAACCTTGTAACTAGAAAATTAAAAAAACATTATAGTGGTGACAAAAATGGCTCGGTGGATACAAATGAAAAAGAAAATAGAACCAACAACTATGAGACAATAAACAAAAATGAAGATTAATTTTAAAATTTAAGAAAAATGGACTGTGTAGGATTTAAAAAAGAGAAAAAGAAAATTGGCATCACAAGATCATATGGTACCCCCAGTGTACACATATATGATTTAGGAGTTGAGAAATTAATATCAGGGACTGCAACAAATTTTATTACAAATTAAGAAAATTACAGTGCCAACCCACAACATTTCCTTACTCTACGTGCTTCCATATACATAATTTCTAAACATTCGTTCAACCATATAGCCGGTGAAGAATATCAATTTATTCACATTATATATATAAAGAATTAACAGTCAATAACTCATGATCTCTAGTGCCGGTAACCCATAGCCACCACGGGAACCCTTACCTTGTGCCCTCTGCTTCCCTTCATCAACACTTCTCCAAAGCTGTAGGCCCCGGTCACAGAACGAACGGTGAGGGTCACAGAAAATGCCCTTGAGGCACCGGGTCGCAGAGTCATTGCTGGAGGATTTACTTCAATGGCAATGGCTGGTGCCATTCTCGCCGAGATCACATAAGTTTCTTCCTCGGCAACATTAGTGACAGTTCGCATCACGGTTTGGGTATGCACAAGATGAGATACAGTAATAGATGGGGCATTAAGATTAGATGGATGGCCGATGGTGTAGTTACAAGGCAAGCTTGTATAGTTTCTTATCTCTTCAGCATCAATTCCGGGAGTGGTGCACAAGAACCCCAAATAGTCCAAGTAACCTGCAAAATCAATTGATGGAGATTTTTACTATGTAATGTGAGAAATTAAATTATTAATAACTTTGGTACTAGAAAGCAACAAATTAACGTTACTCTAGTACATGAAAAAAATGATCAATTTATGTGAGTTATTCAGTTTTTCAGTAGTCATATTCATATGAATAGAAAAAAAACCTGCATCGAAGATGAGTCCTGGATCAAGGGCAGCACTGGGATTGATATGTCCGCTCCCATAATCAAACGGTGTAGCTGCTAACAAGGTCACAGCCTCGGAATCAGAATATTGTTGTGCTAGGAGAGGCCTCCCAGCTCTGTCCAATGTTGTTGACGTTGTCATTAGGGCCGATTTAATAGCAGCAGGGCTCCAATCAGGGTGCTGTTGCTTTATGAGAGCAGCGATCCCGGCAATATGTGGCGCAGCCATGCTTGTTCCAGATATCATGGCAAATCCTTCTCCTGCTTAAAAGCAAGACATTCTTAGTTCCTAGAAACATTTAACCTCATTAGCTTCATGATTCGTTAGTTTCCCTTCTCCCAGCAATAACTACAGATTTTCACATCCCAAAAATAATCTTTCTTACGGTGTGAATTGAGGTGACATCCCTGATTTAGATCTAGTTACCTATCAGAGGTACGCAGGACATTTAGACACACAGTTGAGCCTAAAAACATACTCTATAGAGGTGTCGTGGGAAGCGGTGAGCCGGGTCAATGGTCCTTTACCTATGTAATTGGGTTCATCTGTTCCATTCGGAGCCCATGCAGCCCAAATGAGAGAGCCAGGGGCCAAAATATCAGGCTTGAGAATATCAGCATCTTGGAAGCTGTAGTCTCTTATATCAGGCCCTCTAGCAGAGAACAATGCTACTTGTGGAGCTGATTTGTAGAGTATAGGCATCAATCCATCCCCAATACTGCCTTTTGCTGTGAAACTTCTCACTCTTCCAGTCCAATCTCTTGATGTAGAAGAATTATAATAGTCTATGAGCTCCTAATTACCAAGCGGAAGCACATCAGACTTACATAATGGTATTCACCAAGCACAATATGTGGAGCAAAATGTAGCGAAGTAACCATCAAGCAAAACTAAGAGAAGTAAAAGAACAGAGACTATATGTGCAGCTCTGGAGATGCTGAGGTGTGCCAATGTCGACACATTATTGCAGTCAGGGAAGCATTAATCTTGATATATATTAAAGAAGCTCATATACAGTAAAAAATATGGCTGTAGTAAAAGGCTTAGAGGTCCAATTTGAATGTTTTTTCTCACCCTTTTAAAAAGTCGTCTTACCCGTAAGGTCTTGAGAATGAATGGCCAACAATCGAAGATAAGGTACAGTTTTCTGTAAATAAGGCAATTGGAGTCAAAGTCGTGAAGTTACAACAAGCCGATGTTGAAAAAGAAGCAAATTTTTTAGAAATCAAAAAAGCTGAGGAAAATTCACGCAGGAAAGAAATGAAAATATTTGTGAGAGGGACACAGAAAGTCTTTGTTATCTGTCTTATTTCCAAGCACTGATTTGGTTGCTTATCATCTCAACTTTTCTTCACATACCCCAGAAATAGGGGGGGAAAAAGGCAGAAAGCTCCTTCAAATATATCTCAGCAATCATTTTTTAGCAATGAAGCTTCTCCGCTTTAAGAACATAGCTGATAAGGCACACAAAGTCAGTATAGTTACCAGTGACTTGCTGACATCAGTGATGAGGATCCCGGGAAAACTGCTTGGGACAGGGTCAAATTTTGTTCCTGGAGCAATGTTCTCTACGGCAAGAACAAAACCAACGGCACCAAGGCTCTTTGATGTTTCCGAGACTTTCTTGATTGATGCAGAACCAACCACAAAATTAAAGGAATATCCACAGAGAAGAATATTTCCCTCAACCATGTTTTTGTTCAAAACTTCTGGTCTTTGACAGTCTGAAGGACTGTATCTCATAGATGATGAATCCAGTAGTACATCTTTTGCGGCAACAAGGGTAAACGTTTGGTTTCCATGAGTTGAAGCTGCGGTGAGTCATCAAGCATGTTTCAAGGGGGAAAAGATATTCTAGGAAAGAGTGTAAAGCATTGAATCATAAATATCAGTTACCCGGTTCTAGAGAAACAACACTTAGAAACAATGTCATAATATTCATGACCTACAATATATAGAAAGAGAATCCTTATTGCAGCACTCTCAGTAGATGCAAGAACAACAATGGCTAGGATTGCCGGAAACCCATCAAAGATGAAGATGAAGTTCATTTTCCCTTTACTACCCACTGCTATTATTAACATCAATATAGCCCTTTTCATCCAACTGCATTGAAAAGTCGTCATTCTATTTTCTTCTCTCAATGACCTAACTAAATAGCAATGATATTTAAAACCAAAGCAAAAGAGAATAAGATCAAACAAAGGTGAAATGAAACTTACGGGATAGCCCTATTCCTGGTAACGTTTTTCCATTTCCCAAGACCAGATGATTTTTGTATCTACGGTCGTCAATTGCAGCAGCTACAGATGTTATCCATGGACTATAAGACAATAAAGTCTTAGGAAAAGGACCACCATTTCCAGCTGCTTGTGCAATAAAAACTCCAGTTTTCACGGCAGCGAGTAGTGAAGCATCAAAAGGGTTCAGAAAGGTTGTCTTTGTGGCTGCTGGTGGACTGTTTGGTCCCACTGAGAGATTGATGATGTCTACACCATCATGAACAGCCTGTTAAGTAGAAAGTACGGGAGAGTCTGTGAAACTGAAACCACTGATAGAATTACATGTACTTCCCTTAAACCAATTCCCAAAACTGAGCCGGTTTTGCTGATTCATTCAAATGGCTTACAGCTGAAGCTGGATAACCCTTTAGTGCAGAAAGATAAAGTAAATTTACTCTGACAAACTCAACTAAGAACTGCAGCCTCTTAAGCCATCATCAGCAAAAAAAGAAGTGCAATATCTATAAACAGCATAACAAAATACCAAAAAAGTCTGGCACAAATGACATCTATTTCAGTGCATCTTAAAAGAAAAGAGATACGACAACACTCTTCCAAGAAGTATGGGTTCAACCAATGCCATTTTTAAATGTTAATTGACTGCACTGACCACCTGGGGCATAAAATCCCCACATTCATCAAATGATAGCAAGTAATACATCACACATTTTCCTTCAAATTTTGATAAGCACATTAAAATTTGTAACTGAAGCAAAAATCATTGAGCACCTTTCCTCACAAAATCTATATATATTTGCTAGGAAAATAGGGTAATGGGCACTGGGGAGACATGAGTGATGCTTTTGCCTAGTCTTCTAGATAGATGATTACATTGGACTTAAAAGAGAGGGATATCTTTCCCTTGGAAGGTCGGTTCCAATGCTATAAGCCAAAAAGATGTTTTGCCTGCTGCAAAACATGGAATAGCTCCAATGCAAAATGGCTTTCAGGGGCCAATTGGTCCAATATTTCTTACGGCTCTCTGAAAAATATATAAGGAAACAGGAAATTGTCTATCCCAGCTTCCCTTAATGTCTGTCCCTATAATAAATCATCCTAGCATTGCTGTAATTGCACATATTATATGTTCCAACAACCTACCAGCAAAATATGTATTTGTCAACTCTTTAGACCACATCTCAACAAACTTTATATAAAAACAAAAGAAACAAACTTGGGCAAGGAAGACAAGGAAATAATTGTTTTGGAGTCAAATAAGTAGGATGGCGAGATTATTTTGTACATTTTTCTAATTCAAATATTAGATTCATGCGTAATAAACAGGTGAATGTTTAAAAATAGTAACCTACACTGTTTGTTTCAGCTATGACTTCTTATTTAAAAACAGTACAGGATGGCCTGCTTATGTAGGCATGTCTTCACATTTCATTTCCCAGCCCTCATGAGTAGCCTTTCCCTTTTGTTGGGCAAATGGGGGTTCCCATCAAATTTTTGATTAAAACTTAAACAAATCATCCTCTGCCCAACTGACGAAATCTTGTCCTAATTCAACAACAGTATGTTTATTTACCTGCTCGACTGCAGCAATTACATCTGCAACAAAACCTCCAAAAAGTCGATAAAGTGACTTGTAAACAGCAATTCTGGAAATATGCACAAAAGTGGAATGTCTTCAATTAGTGAATGTAATACGACAAGAAATTACCAAAGGCTAGTAACTGTTACCTCGCACAGGGTGCCATCCCACTTGCTTTTCCAAATTCAAATCCATGCAATCTCACAGGAATTCCATTATTACCGGCAGCAATAGCTGCTGTGTGACTGCAAAGTATTTTATTCAGAAACAACAACATGCATCAATGGAATCGAACAGCTAAACTTTTCTAGTCATAATTACAAATACAAGTGCATTCCAAATTATCGTATCATTTAGCATTTAGCACGTTTCATTTGAAATAGAGTTGGTGAGATTCCACCACATTTCCACAGTGCATCATCCAAAATTTTTGACAAGAGATGAAGATATAAAATATCTTTAAAAAAAAAGATAAGTTGGGATTACAAAAAAAAATAGATAACATTATTGTTCATTGATTTAGCATGATCAACTACAATAACATCAGGTTGTACAAAGTTATAAAGCAGTGTCAGAATCCGGTAGCAGGGATTGCTACTTTTGATTAGCAGCTTCAGTTGACTAACTTCTCTGATACACATTGGAGTTCCATACAAGAACATAGTACAACCGAACTACAGCTTAGATGAGAAAATGGTTGACTCAGCATTGAAGTACAATAGAAATGCATTAAACAACATTTCCTTTAGGCAGGATAAGAAAAGGATCTGACCCTCCCTAAATCCTATGACATAGGAGCTCAGCAAACTAGGCCTCCCTTTTTAATAACAAGAAAGGTACAGTTGATTACACAAGTAACAGCCATTCCATAACAGTTCTAAAAGGACTTCATTAATAATAATTAAATAACACATGAATACAACTGTGCATATTAATATGGGATGGAATTATTACACCTCCCAAACAATATTTACATAATAAAATAGATTTCCTCGCATGCATGAGGTGCAATCATTAAGACTAGCTTCCAAACGTAAAACAGTTTTACTGTTGTCCGTGGGATGGTTTATTTCTTTTTGGGGACATCATGGCCGGGAAGGGCACCCATACCTAGGGGATGATGGACAATTTGGACAATTAGATGTCGAATGGAATATAAACCCGGTAAATTAACTTGTAAGAATCAGTGGGTCTAACCTTCCATGTCCATCACCATCCAAGGGAGAAGCATAATCAATGGAAGGATTGAATGCGCCAGCTGCTATCGCAGCTTTTGCAAAATGTTGTGCGCCAACTATCTTCCCATTACAGAAGCTCTTTTTTGTGTAGGGATCAACTTCGCATTTTCCTTTGTACTTCGGAATGGGTCTATATGCTTCTGACTCATGCATTGCAAAACTTGGATGCAAAGGATGAATCCCTGAATCCACAAAGCCAATCACAATGTCCTCTCCTGCCTTGTTATGACCACCTCCTGTGGGCCACACTTCAGTTGGAAGCCCCAAAAACTGTGGTGTGTGGGTTGTAAGTCGCCTGACCTTCCAATCTCGATCCACAGACATCACACCAGGGAATCGTCTAAGGGCTTCTGCCTACTACGAGTCATGATACCATAGGAAAGTAGAACACATGAGACTGACAAACATGGATACAGACTAACTCAGTAGAACACAAATAAATATGAAGGACAACATCATAACAATAATATCGCTGATAGTGCTTGAAAAACTGAAAGGAGCACTAATAATGAGAGTAGTTCAAAAGTAGAATAAGAATGAGAAATAATGGTCAAAGTAGCATAAGGTTTCACCTGTTCAGGTGAAAGGTGAACTGCAAAGCCATTTATGAGGTGCCTATAGCTGTATAACTTCTCGTAAGAACCATGTTCAAAGAGCAGCGCAAGAAGCATATCATGTCTGTTTTCTAGGTGGTGGGCATACGATGTGGCTGACTCACTGGAGAAGAACCAAGGAAAGTAGTAAGCACACAATCTTGCAATTGTTGAAATTCATTTTCATTCACAAAGAAACACTCGACAAAATAAAACTTTTTTAGTTATATTAATCAGTTGACCACACAAGGTTTTACCGTGCCGACATTAAGTAACCTACAAACACAAAGCAGTCGTTCCTTAGAGAAGTTAGCTAACAATTGACTGAATTACTGACACAGTATTTACAAAGATGCAAACTGATGAAAAACAAACCTGAGATTGACATATGATGGGTCAAATCGACAAAAAAATGTTATGCTTCATCATCCAGCAATAAGTGTATTGATCATATATCTAAGAACAATGTATGTGCATATAATCACCTGGTGAAGTCAATCTTCTCATCAGAGTCGGAAGCTGTGGCTTCAAAACCATCCACGCCACCGGTATAACTTATCACGGGCCGTCCTTCTAGGGTCACTATATAAATCTCTCCCTTTAAAAGAGTCAAATGTGCAAACAATACCAACAAAATACGTCCAATCGACATGCCCCTCATCTTCAGTGCTCCCCAACAACTAAAGAAGCAATTTAGCACAGCTTAAATTGCCTACTAAAAGTCAGTAGAATACTGGTCGATATACTTACAGAAGAATTTCCTTTCTCATGAAAAAGAGCAAATGCTGAAATCATTGAAACAATCACACATATTTTGTTTCCCAGTTTCTCTTCCTTTCCAAATTACTTTCATTCGAACAACATTTACCAAAGATACATGCAACTAAATCCACAATTCTCAATTGTACCTAGAAACCATTAAAGAATGGAGAAAACTTCGAGTAATGGGGAAGCTTTATGCATTTGTATTCTAATAAATGCCGGCAGTCATGTACAATACGTAAGGAATCAGGAATGGAAACACTAATCACATTAGCATAACAAGTATTGTAAAGAGCAATGGCCAATGATAAGATCACAATCAATCAGAGTGGAAAAAAAAAGCAGCTAAAAAGCTAAGATTCTACTCACACTGAACTAAAGAAAGGAACCGAGTATTCATTACTCCTTAAATCAAATGTGAAGATTTCATTTCAAGCAACATCGGAGAAAGGGAACCGAGTACGGGCTCTAATAGAGAGAGAGAGAGATCAGAGATTGAAGCTTTCAGTGGTTGAGAGTGAGTGAGCCAGAGAAAGTGAGAGGTAGTGAGGGTTTATTAACTTTCGAAACGCGCCAGACCAACACGCGAACATGGGGGGACCGATGAATAAATTAACAAATAGAAAAGGACTTTTTTGAGGTCTTTCCTATTGTAGTAAAGAGCAATATTAGAGTAACATCATTTAATTGTTTCTTCAGACGTTTTAAAATAATATATAGTTTATTTATTTATTTTTATAAATAATATTAAAAATATTAAAAATTATTTCTGACACAAATATTATAATATAATAGAGCTTCGGTTATTGATGGATGATGCTTATTTCTTTGATTATTAATAATCTAATCAGCCTGAGTAAAAATTATCAACACAGCAAATAGTTTAAATTTAATATGGGAGTATTTTCTTAGGAAGATGTAATTAGTATATATTTTTTTAATTTGTTTGATAAAAAAATTTAACAGATGAGATTTAAAAGTTAAAAAAATATTTTAATGGTAATTTTTTAATTTTTTATTAATAAGTTTAAATTTTAATATATATTAATATTATAAAAAACCTATAAAAATACTACATGTAATTTTTTTATATCTTTCATATATATCATTGAATGTTTATTTAATATTAATGATTAGAGATGTACTAAGTATATATATATTTTAATAAAATATATGAGGATTAGGGGATCCTGTTTCTCCCTATTCCCTGATTCTCTCATTTTAGCCCTTGAATTAAAATCCAATGGCTAAAATGAGAGAAGCAATGAGAAGCAGGGAATGGGGAGAAGCAGGATCCCCATTCCCAATATGACCCCCAACAACAACTCCAGTGTAGTTAACCGACACGTCACCATTAATTACTATTTATTTTAAGACATAAGTATCAATATTAACTTATATGGCTATTTTTTTTTTTGGAAAAAATTACATCTAAATATTCTGTAAAAATTAAAATAAAAAAATTTATAAGCCCATTAATATAATAAATAAAATTTTATTTTTTTCAAAAATATTTATAAAATATTCTCCTTAATCTAATTAATAATCACGCTTTTGCTTTACGTAGAAAAATTGCGATGGTCGGTTAAAAGAAATCAACGCCAACGCGTTTACACAATCAAGGGCAGCGCTTAATCTAAACAAGGCATCATTACCGAATCGACAAAAAAGGCAACGTGGAAACTTTAGATATGGCCCACATGCAAAATCTGCCAAAGTTTCCCTCCGTATCTACACATGGACTTTTTTGGAACGATATGGTTTAAAAAATTAGTTTTATTAATTGATTTAATTTTATTTTTAGATTTGATTTAATCTATTTTTACTAAGCACTTATAAAATACAGTTAATCGATAAATTTTTTAAAATTAAATATAAATATTTTAAAATTGATTAAAAATATTGCTCATCTTGAATAATAATTTGAGTTCAAGAAATTTTGAAATGGGCCATTGAACATTTAAAGCTAAATTTTATAGCTGAAGATCTATATCTGTATCTAGTAGTTTCGAACACGGTGCTAAGTTCCGTTCTAATCCGATAATAGTTCGACACACAGTGACCGATTTACTGTATTAGTAAAGTCTTAATGGACACATAATTTGCTATTCACATGCCAAGACGATGGCTTTAACTTTTATCTACTCTGTCAGAAAGTTGCGTCCATATTTACAGGCGCACAAGATCGTTGCCTTGACTAATCAACCATTCAATGGGATATTGTAGAGACTGAACATGTTCGGATGATAGATCAAATGGATCATCGAATTGGGCGAGTTTGATATAGAATTTTAGTCGCGGCCGGCCATAAAGGATCAGGCCATTGTGGATTTTATTGTTGAATCAAGAACCCTAATTTTGGATGCTGTCAACCTCGTTGAAGACACCAACAAGGAAAAAACTTTAGCCTGGACTCTGCAGGTAGATGAGTCATTAATACAATCTGGGAGTGGGTTGGAGTGATCTTGAGGACTCCTGATGATTTTGAGATGAAATACTTAATGACAACATCTAATAATCAAGCTAGTAACAATATATAATAATCAAGCTAGGGGGAGAAAAAAAGAGTCAAGGAATGAAAAGCCAAACTCTCAAAAAAAAAAAAAAAAACACTGCAGTGAGATATCTTTGGTGATAAGTTTTGAACTCTTTTGTATAGATTGAACGTGGTAGGACATAATAATTAACTAATGACCAAATACTCTAAAGATTTTTTTTTTATTTTTTTAATGATGATATCCTTAAATTATTGAATTGGATTTAATCTACGCTTTTGTATTAAGGGGTTTGGTATTTATACAGATACTAAAGTTAATGGGTGGATAATTTTTTCATAATAGAGTTACAAGCTATGACCTAAAAGTTAAAATGGTTACTTGCTATTTGCATCAACTGTTACCACACAAAATTTGGGTCGTGAATTATGGTCGGAGTTCTTCATATGAGAATGTATAGATTGTGTGTTTTTATTAGGCAATTGACTAAGATGTGAAATACCTGATAAATGTAGAAAACTAATTATTTGGTAAAGCTACTCAGTTTCCTTTAACTCATCATTATGATTTGGCTTTATTTATCTTAAGAAACATGGGTCAGTCCTAAAGTCTTAATCATCTGATAATCTAACCAATTGGCCCAAGCTGCCTTCACTATAGCTGAGCTTTACCTGCTGAGCTCTTTCTTGCGTTGTGTTCCGCTAAACTTGCTCTTATCAATTCGCGGTGATTAGTTTTGAGCATTTAATTATATTAACAAATCGGATTTTCGGGTTCAAATTAACTTCAAATTTTGTGGGACCCAACAAAAATTAATTTCAAAATTTATAGAAGTGGCAGATTTTTAAGAGTTAGGTATATTACATTGTTAATTTTTGGTGTTAAGCTAGGCTTCAGATGCATTGGTTTGATAAGAAAAATTTTCATGGTAAAGTGACTCATTTTTCATAAATAAGTAATAACATTGTTTTGAAATATAAAAATAAAATTAATACAACCGTACCATATCTAAAGTAATAATAATTGTTTCGATTTGTCAAGTGTTTATCAACGATGCTGTTGTAATAGTCATTTTTAAAGGCATAAGTGAGATCAAAAGCAGATTACCCGCAATTTATGCATTCAAATGGTGCCATTCATTTTGACGACTTCATCAGTTACCAACTAGCAAACCCTATAAGAGCTCCAGAATAATTATACATAATTGAACTCATAAAATTATATAATAATATTTAATATTAAAAAAATTTTTTAATAAAAAAAAAATTATGAGACAAATTTTAAACAAATTTATTATAAAGTGTATAGTTACAAATGATCCACTTTTAAAATCCATTAATAACAATTTATGTGAATAACGGGTTGAATATAATTTTAAAAATATTTAATAACTTATAAGAGAAGAATGTAATGAAAAAACAAACAACTACTTAGTAATACATCTTAAAATCAATATTAAAAAATATAACTGAGTTTAATAAAAAATAAAATTTAAATTAGATCCTAATCAGATAATAAATTTTTTTCTTTTCTTCATTTTCTCTATTCTCATTCTTTGTACAATACTTTTAATACTTGCACAAATATGCCTCCTCATGCATCCATTATGCACCACTCTCCTATGTCATTCTAATCCCTCATGTGAGTTCTTATATAAAAAATTGAGCATCCTATAAGATAACAACTTTATTGGGGATGAGACATATAATGAAATTATCCAAAACTCAACAATGGGAACAATAATTCAATATTTGTATATGGAGACAAAAGGTTCCATTACACTCAATTTAAATATATTACAATGTTTAATTTTATATTTTAAAATAATATAATAATTTGACAATTTACAGAAAAATTTCTTTTCATAAAGTCTACTATTTCCTTCTAGTAAATGAGAATTTGATGTAAATCGCTAACCCTATGTTTAGTTGGAGGGAATAAGGTTGGAATAGAATTTCTATTACCTGATAATAAAAATTTCTCCATTTGATTATAAATTTAACCAGGAATGAACATTCCCTAGGAATTGTTATTCTCACAAATGTGAGAATAATAATTCTCACAAATTATTATTATTATTATTTTATTATTATTATTATTATTAGGTATTAATATTATTATTCTTGTTATTTTGTTTTATTATTATTATTATTATTAGGTATTATTATTATTATTATATATTATTATTATTATTATTGTTATTTTATTTTATTATCATTATTATTACATATTATTATTAGGTATTATTATTGTTGTTGTTATTTTGTATTATTATTATTATTATATATTATTGTTATTATTATATTTTATTATTATTATTACTATTTTCACTTTATTCATCATACTATTTTCACTTTATTCATCATACTATTCAACAAACTAAATAATGGAATACTAATTCTCACATTATTTTATTTCAACAACCAAATATGAGAATGATAATTTTAATTCTATTTTCATCCTATTCTATTTCCTGAAATAATTATTCTATTTTTACTTTATTCAATTTTAACAACCAAATATATTTTTAAATGTGCCATTATTGGGATTAAGTGTACTCAAAGTGATATGCTCACAAAAGTTTTCAATTACCGACAAAAAAATTTGCAAAACAGGAAGAACCAAAGAGATTGATGTTGAAAATTAGTGGATTCAACCAACAATGCAACTTTACAAAAATATCTCTAACACAGATCTCATCAATCATGACCTTTAACAAGCAATGAACTTGAGAAAAGGGAACAGCATCCTTTTCCAGAGAAAAATACGAATTAGTAGCAGCCAATTTGAAAGATCATTTTGTTAATGATGTGTCGTCCACAGCTCGAGGCTTCCTAAATTGTGAGCTTTGGAGCGATCAGATAGGCAGCCTTGCCTTTCCAATGAACGGATGTTTTCACAGTTTGAACTCATAAATTTTAAGTTACAATAGAGTAATTTTATAATTATATTAAGGTTTATTCTCATTTTATATGTCATTATAGAACAAATAAAATGTATCAAATACCTGTTTGATGATCCCTTGGCAGCATTGAAGAGCTCATCTAGGAGTCATTCAACAATGGTCTTGATGTTCCTCCTCAAGCGTCTATTAGGCATTTCCCTGCCGTGCCACTTTAATCTTTCGCTCGTATGAGTTCTTGCGTAAAAAATTGATGTTTAATGGGTGTGAGACACATAAACTAGTTACCCATTATTTAACAATTAGGATTAAAATTTTAGATTTGCATACGGTGATAAAACGTTTCATTACACTCAGTTGACGCAATTTCATAGAGGGTTGAAACTCCAAGGGACGAGGAATGGCAACCTCTAATTCTGGAATCAGTACATGGCTATGTCACCTTTTTTATCCATCAAGACTTGCAAAATATTGAGCTTTGTCACTTTCTTATGAGTGTCATAACAAACAGACATATTATCTATAGGACATGTGATATTCGTGGTTGGAACATTCAAGCAGAGAAGTCAAGTAAGGGTCGTACGATTTTTATGTGAGAGTCGACTGATTATTAGTCGAGGCTTGAATAATACATGATAAGCGTTTGAAAAGAACATGTGTGTAGTTTTTCTAGAAGAGTAGTGCTTGATGTGCATTTAAGGAACGCCCAAGTATGATTTATCTGGAAAGTTCATGTCTAATATGCGCCTAAGGAGATTGTGCGCCAACATTCATATAAAATTGTGCTTGATACAATTTTAGAACATCCAAAATTATTTTACAACACAAAGAGAGCTGCAAAAAGAGAAAGATGAGAGGAAGAAAAAAGAAGAAGATATTCGACATCCGGTTGAGATCTGAATTGGGTTCCATTATTTGTCAAAGTCGAGTTTATTATTTTAATATTATTTTCTATGATATATTATCATTTGATTACCCGTTTTTTAGTATATTCTTCTCTTATGAGTTGTTAAGCGTGTTTAGGGTTATCTTCAACCGACCATTCACTTATATTGTACTGAATAAATTTTGGATGGAGTTATTTTTATAACAAATTACTTTTATAATAGATTTATTTTAGAAATGGTATTGTGATTTTTTCTTGGTTGGAAAATATTTTTGATATTAAAAATTATTACGTAACATTATATTCCTTGTGGTAAAATATTTGGTTGTTAACTTTTGATTGAAGTTCAGGTTTATTCTATTGTGCTAATTTTAGATATTTTAGCCAAATTCTAAGAATTAGTATCAGAGAGTACATTTTTTAATGATTCAAAAATTATAGTTTGATAGTGTCAATGTTAAGAAACTTGCTATTTTATATAAAATAATTTAATATGTAAAATAGTTTATTTTTGACAAGAAAAAAAAAAGAAATATTTTGACTCATAAAGAAATAATAAAAGTATTATAAAATGAGGAGGTCAAACTGATAATGATGAAGGATGAGGAGTGGCAAAATATGAGAAATATTGCTAATTTATGACTAAGTTATATATCATAGACAACGATTTTTAAAAATTTATTGATTTATTAGATTTAGCATTGGTTTAGATAAAACTTAAAAGTCGGTACAAATCCAAATCCTTGACAACGATATTACATGTATAGAAGAAGTTTTATAACATTTGGTTGTCAGAAAAAAAAGTTTTAAAAAATACTTGGATGAATTTGATTGGATTTTAATATAGATGTTGCATTTAATAAGAAGATCAAAAAGAAAGATAAGGCATTGGTATTGTTGACTTATTTGCTGATTTTGTACGATTATATTGTCATAATACTATTGTTTAGATAAGATACGTTTATTTTTAATTAAGTTATCGTTTCTTTATTTATGAATGAGTTTAGGTGGAAGAGAAGTAATGGGTTTTGAAAGAGTCGAGTATCTTGTGTCCATTGGTGGCTGGGGGCATGGGGGATTAAGGAATCAAGATGGCAAATTAGAGAGGGACAATAGTAGGTCCAAGTGTCAGGATATCGAGCACTTTTATTGTAACAATAAGGGTTACATTAAATGTGATTGCTTCTAGAGGGAGTAGAAAAAGAATGACGGTGACATACGTCAAGAGAAGAGGGATCGTAATAAAAATAATCAGACATTTATCGTTACTTGCTTGAACTTTCTAGTCACCCGCGCAAGGAAGACATGGAGATTTATAAGTCACAAGACAAGTTTATTGATGGATAACTATTCGTCACACTATACAATATTGAGAAAATTCCTTTTTACTTTTAATACTTTTTTTTTGGTAAGTAAGTGTGTATTTTGGATTAACGGGAGAAATAATTTACAAGAAACTATGTTATAACTCTGAGTTTTTTGACTTGGAGTTAGAACATAAAACGCCATTTTAAGCATACCCCAGCGACTAGTATAGCATAGTTTAGAATACATCGGAAAACCTCTAAGAGGATCGCTCTAAAATAAATAGAAAATGAACAAAGTCATTTTACATCAAGACTCAACAAAAGTACTGCCCAAAACCCAAGTACACCCAGTACAGGGAGGCTAAGACAGTGCAACTCTCCTACCGCCACAGGACATGCTATACACCAAAGAAAGAACAAATTCACCGATCTTCAAAATCCAACCGATTTTGTGGTGGTGAAGGGTCAAAGAATGGATCAACAGCCGGAGAGACCACCAAATTAGATGCGAGAGAGGCATCATAGACTTTAAAGATAATACATTACAACCGTGCCATTAAAACAGAACAACCCCACAAAATTGGCCTCAAGATGATGCCTCCTTCTCGTGACAAGATTATGAAAGCCTCATTAAAAGCAACACCGTGTCAGCAGAGAAAGAAGGCTTTACGGCACCTCCAAATTCTAGTCTGCTCTTTACAAAGAAGAATAGACCAATTTGCAACAAAACAGTCCCACATCCAAAGACCAAATATAAACAAAACCCGGTTGTTCATCATTTGCTCTCATCCAATAATAGCAAAGGTACTCTATCAAAGACAACTTAAGATCAAAAGATGAAAGAAAGAAAAAGAGGGGAATCCATGTACAACAGGATGTGTGTCAAACACAAGAGGCAACACGGTGACATCACTTTTAATACACCCAGAGACTATGGGGCATTTACGATGGGTAATAATGGCTTGTTGAGAGTAGTTAGTATCAGCTTGAGGGCAAGCAACGTGACAAAGTTTGTGTTAAAGGATGTGAGACATGTCTTGAATAAATAGTTGTGCATGGTATTATCGGGAAAACTTCATGAGAAGGGCTTTTATATGGCTTATGGAAAAATGCCAGTGAAAACTACTTAAAACACTTGAATTGTGGCAATAAAAAATAAGTATTCAAGCCAATACTTAATGAAAATATTAATTGTTAAGGATAATGCCAATGTGACTGATGGGTAGATTGGTCAAGGTGGTGTGAAGAGGCTAAGGAGAAATGTAAGAGGAGCAACTCAACCATGGAGAAGAAATTGAAGGGGAGTGAGAATACTTTATGTTCAATGAAACAAAAGAATATGTCATTTAAGCTAGCAAAAGCCAACACTAGAATCCTCGTAAAGGTAAAGTTGTCAAATGATAAAAGCCGACGATCACCGAGAAGGCGAGGGTTCCTTATATGGTCGGGGGAGAAAATTTATTGTGTTTTAAATTACTCCCTTATTAATTTCAAAACGGATGAGTTATTTAAAAAACACGTAATGTTGGAACGTAGAACATTCGCGTAGAGAAATCAAGTAACGGTTGTTTGAAATTCATACAAAGGTTGACCGAAAGTAGATCGATGGTTGTTTGAGCAATAAAGAAAGCTGAAGGTTTGTACGATATTTATGTAATAGTTGGTTGAGACTCAATTGAGTGGTACATAATAAGTGCTTGAATAGAGCATGTGTACGGTTTGCCTAGAGAAGTGACATTTGATCCGTACATGAGAGACGCACATGTATGGTTCTCTAGAAAGATTATACTTAATGTGCACTTAATGGGCACTTATGCGCCGATATTATTATAAAGTCGTATGTGATATTATTTTAGGGTATTGAAAATTATTTTACAATATAAGGAGTACCGCTTAAAGAAAGATAAAGGAGAAAGAGGGAACGGCAATTTGGAATCTAGTTAAGATTCGACTTAAATTTTATTTTTCGCCAAAGTAGACACATTACTCTAGTGTTGTTTTTTGGATGTATTACAATTTGATTACTCATTTTTTTGATATATTTTTCTCTTATGGGTTACTATATATTGAGGATTATGTTTAATCGGTCAATTATTCAAGTTGTAATGAAGAGATTTCGGATTGAGTTATTTTTATAACTTTTTTTTAGATAAGTAGGGTTATTTTTATAACATATCACTTTTATAATGAATTTATTTCAAAAATTGTCCAATGATTTTCTTCTTTAGTTGAAAAGTGCCTTCTATATTAAAAATTATTATACAATATTATATTTTTGTGCTCAAATATTTAATGGTTCACGTTTGATTTGGGGTTTAGATTTATTCTACTATTCTAATATTACAGTTTTCTCTGAATGCTAACACAAATTACCTGAAATCACTTTGGAAAGTTTTTACTGTCGCAGCAAGAGACAGTGCTTCCCAACCACTATTTTAATGCTCAATATCAAAGGAGCAACACCCATTTTGGCTTTAATAACACAAGTAGAGAGTGAACTCTTGTAAGAGAATATAAAATCTAAACCAATAATTTGTTTAATATTTGGGATGACTGTAAAAATTTGAACTCCTTTAAATTTGGCTGAAGAAAATCCCCCGAGTGAACAGCAATTCCCACTTCTGAGGTTCAATCTTATTATCTAAATTCAAAAAGTTTTGCAATACTTCCTAAGAGTAGACTAATTCACTTCTTTGCCTATTCCATATGAACAAACAGGCAAATGAGTGCAACAAAATGAATAATTTCGGCCTTAATGTTCTTATTAGTTATAATTATTTGAATAAATATGACTATTCAAATAGAATTTGTTCAAATAGACTTGTCCCTTTAGAAGCGTCGAGAATAGATGTGATTGTTTAATAGTACCGTGAAAAGATGGGTATTCCTTCTATTTTTATGAAAGCAACATTGATGATTGGTTTCAGATAGAATATAAAGAACAAGAAAAGATGTGATAAAGAAAAACTCACAAATATCGTATTATTTTTTCATTAATTAGTTAATGTAGAAAATAATTAACAAGTATTAGATAATCTTATTGATGCGTCTTGGATCAAAATTTTGAATAGATTCGGGTCAAATAGGTAGTTTGAGTTCGACCCTGTTCACTGAGTCTGAATCCTACATACCACAACTACGAAGAAAAGGTCAGGTGACTGCAGGAGGTTGTCCCACTATAAATATTTCGACGCTCAAGTCAGTAAATAACTTTCGAATTAGGAATGTAAAAGTAAAGAATGCAAGGAAATGTAGAGAGTGTTTGAGATGTGTGAGTACTATCATTGAGAGAAGCTTTGTTGGCTCATAAGGAGCGCTGACTCTAGGCACTGTGTTCACCGGGAACAAAGTGGCAAAGAGAGAAAACATTTGTAATCTAAAGCGTGCGAGCTTTTTTGTAGAGAGCTTTCGTGGGCAAAACAAGAGCTTTTGCTGGGCGAGTTTAAGCGTTTGAGTTTATTGTGGCGAATGAATGCGTACCTTGGCGTGATGATTCCATGACCTTTTATAGGCGTTGTTTTCGGCTGTATTTCTTGTGTAGAAAGGCTTGATTCCCGCACTCTATTAGGATTGTTGCCTTTTCTAACTTAGAGCTTTTATGGTAGTAACGGTCGTTGCTTTGATTACTTTCCTTCTGTTTTCTGTAACCGTTTCGGTTTTCAGTAGATAGGGAAAGGATTCTGGTACCTTTCTTTAGGGATGTGTATTGAATTTGCTTATAACTATTATAGTAGAGATTGTCTTTTGTGAATAGTGTGAAATCAGGAGAGAAGATCGTTGTTGGTTGAGGACAGTCGCGTGGGCCAAATTGGTGACCTTTAGACGATTAACTGGTCATAATTCCGGTGAATGAAAACGTTGATCGTTTTGTATATTTCAGGTCAATGGAAACGTTGACTGTTTTGGGCCCAAGTGAGCCATCTTGTTTTTGAGCTTCTCTTGATTTATTTGCCTTTCGACCAGTCAACGGTAAGTGTTGACCATCTAGGCGCTAATGGGCTACTATCGATTTGGGCTGTTCCTTCTTCTTAGGATAGTTCATTACTGGTGTACCCATCACTTATTTTCATTATAAGTTCCTATTGTGTTACTTCTCAAATCACATAAATGAGATTAATTTATTTTGTGAGACAAGTCTCACATTGTTTGAACAAATAAAATGCAATGGCTAGACCCCTTAGAAATGCAATCTCTTATTTGAGTTTATATTTATCCCAAAAACCTATAAGTATTAAAGAATAGTTAGCATTGTGATATTGAAAAAAAGTTGTTACAAAATTTTTTGGGTGAGAGTTAAAAATTTATTATGGCTTTTTTTTCTTTTTTAAAAGTTATAAGTTTTGAAAATTTGATAATAGATTTTTAATTATACTTAATCCCATAATTTTTTCTCATTTTAGAGAGATTTTTCACATAAAAAATATTATATTATTATTATATTTATTTTTATTTTTGTGAGTAGGATTCCAAAATTTTAACATTTTTGGGTTCAAATTTGTTAGTATAAGATACAATCAAATACATTTTATTTTCATTGTATATTTGAGAAGATTCTCATAAATCCATTTGCACTTAATAAGTGTTGTTGTAACACATTTTAAATTTAAAACATCCATCGAATCATTACATGATCGTTGAAGGCCCTACTCTTTTTTGACAATATTCTAAGGATTCATTATTATGTATGCCTTTTATGATCACAATCTTTCTAAGCCCCTATTCGCTCTTGTTAGAATTTAATTGAGGGAGAGTAATAAATGTAGAAGTAATGAAACAAGAGTGTTATTTACATTGGATGAAATTTGAGAAATGGAGAAATTATGGATGATAAGAACATAAACTTTGGATTTGATTTTCTATATATAAATTGTTGCAGGTCCCATATTGGGAAGGCAACTTCACAATAGCTATCTTAAAAGTTGAGAGATTCTCCTCCCTTATGGTGTACTTTTTGGAGGAGGCTCGGGAACCAATGGTATGTACTCCTAATAGTGGTGCTTTTATTGAGACTAACCCCGACTTAGAGAGAGCTATCTACGTGGAGGATTTTGATCGAAAAGAATTACCTTCAGAGAGGTTGATTTGCTGTGGATATGCCGGGCAAAGCAAAGCATTACAAAGTGAAAATCATTGAGTGAGGTGTCGTGAGTATAGCCGCTAAGGTCTGCGGCTATCAAAGGGGAAAAGAATGTTCTGAATCCCACATCGAAAGGCAACTCCACAAGGGTTGTCTTATAAGTTTGGGAGATTCTCCCCATTAGGGTGCACCTTTTGGAAGAGGTTCGGACCCCAACAACTTGTACTCACAATACAAATAAATATATCTTCCATCGATTTTAGATGGTGAAATTGGAGTAGCAATGAAGGCATGACTTTTTTAGAATATTATGGATAATTTTATTTTTGTAGGTTATTTTTATTTTTGTAGATTATTCTAAAAATATATAGAATCATTCTTTAAAAGATAGATACTTAATGAAGTTTCTGATGAATGAGTATCACCAACTAATAAAATTATATTTATAGATTATTTTAAAACTTGCTAAATTTTTTTCCTAAATTGTTTAATGATTGAAAAGCTTCTAAAATTATGTATCACCAACCAACGGCTCCCTATAGCAAACTAGACCACTGATGTTGAAGAGCATTTTATGCATTTACCTAACAAAGTTTCTGAGCGTTTGCCCACCATTGACCAAAAACCATGGACCTTAATCTATCTATTACAGCCTGATTTATGCTAGATTCCTACCTTTTTGATTGGATACAAATAAATTTTTGATTATTTTGATGGAAAATTATCTCAAACTTACCAAATTAATGCATTTTACTTGTGTATCATTTGCTCTCTTACGTCCTCCTGTAACATCAAAAGAAAGAACAGATTCTAACATGTGATCCTATTGTTACTTGGTTATTTCATGGATGATCTTCCAAAATAGATCTATGGATGAACGGCCGAGGCAGCTTTCTACGGCCCAAGGCATAGAAATCTCTTACAATTTCAAAAGTAAAATTACAATACTTTCATTAGATGTGAGACTCATAGTGGAAATTATTCAAAACCCAACATAATATTCGGAGTTTGCATTCTAGAGGGGCTAGACTTCTTTGCGGCTGGCATGGGATGTTAGCAATTTATGTGGCATAAACAACCACGAAAGCGGTATAAAGGATCGCGTATTAACTTCCCGCCATTAAACTGCTTTGTTTTTTCGGTTCTAGATTTGCCTGATTTTGAGTTTTTGGACATTCATTTTCTCTTTTAGATGGTGTATTGGTGAGAGTGGGTGCCAGAGATAAAACCAATTATCATAATTTATAAGGCAATTTTATCAATTGCTTTCATTGATCATTACCAATGAAAAGCCAAAGAAAATGAATGGGGCTCAATGAAGGGTCATCAACAATTAACATGGACCACACTTATTGCTTCAGTTGTAACTAATAAGATAATGCAACGTGAGTGAAGGAAATCCAGTAGCCAAACTGAAATGTCGGCCATTTACGTTACAGCAATAGTAGCATCCAACATTCTCCCACTTGGTCCATATTTTACTTAATGTGATAACCAAACCCATCAATTCTCATCCTTAAGAAATAAATATAAGAATCATGGCCATATGTCCTCTAATAATGAGTAATATCTTTCATATATTATAATATATTACATTTTTTAAGACATATCCGTATTTAATAATGTTACTTTATGAATAAACCTTATATTTATTCTTTGTCTAATAATTAATAATATTATCAAATCAATCAATATGTACACAAAATTTTGAAAAATATTACAACAATTAAATAGAAATTTTATTAAATATCTTTGTCCATATAATAAAAATTACAATATAAAATTTAATCTCATTCCTGTTACAAGATTTTGAACCTCAATGGTGACATACCTTTTATCAAAGGATCAACGATCATCAATTCAGTATTAATATACTCAATAATAATTTTTTTCCTTTAATGCGCTTCTTTATGGCTAAAAATTGAATGTCGATATATTTACTTCGACTACTATTTTTATTATTTTTAGTTATAAAAATAGCAGTTGAATTATCACAATACATCTTTAATAGCATTGAAATGGAATCAACCACTCTAAGCTTAGACATAAAATTCTCATCCATATACCATATTTTGTAGCTTCAAAACAAGCAACGAACTCGGCTTCCATAGTGAAAGTAGCAGGCAAGGTTTACTTTACACTCCACCAAGATACATCTTCACCGGCAAATATAAATATGTAATCAAATGTTGATTTACGTGAATCAACACATCCAGTGAAGTCTGAATCAGAGTACCCCAATACTTCCAAATTATCGGTTCGTCTATATGTAAGCATGTAGTCATTGGTATATTGGAGATATCTCATCACTTTCTTAGTAGCTTTTCAGTATTTCATACCTGAATTACTTTAAAATCTTTCCAACATTTCAACTGTAAATGTGATATCAGGTCTTGTACATACCTCAGTATACATTAAATTTCAAACAACGGAAGCATATGGAATATTTTTCATCTGTTCTCGTTCAAAATTATTTTTCGGATATTGGCACAAATTGAACCTATCACCTTTCACAATGGGTGCTACACTTGGTGAATAATCTTTCATTCAAAAAATCTGTAAAATTTTATTGATATAAGTCTCTTGAGACAAACCAGAACATATCGTGGTCTGTCTCGATATATTTTAATACAATGACATAAGATACATCACTAATATTTTTCATTTCAAATTTATCAGAGAGAAATTATTTTACCTCATACAACAAACCTTTATCATTGGATGCAAGTAAAATATCATCCATATACAAAATAAGAAAATAAATCTTACTCTCACTGATCTTCTGGTATATACATTGATCCAAAATATTTTTTTCAAAATCAAATGAAGAGATAACATCATCAAATTTTAAATACTATTAACGGGAGGCTTGTTTTAATCCATATATGGACTTTTTAAATTTGTATACCAATTGCTCACCATCATTAGAGGAGAATCCTTCTAGTTGTTTTATATAAACCTCTTCCTCTAGATCACCATTTAGAAATAATATTTTCACATCCATTTATTGTAATTTTATATCAAAATGAGCAACCAATACCAAAATAATGTGAAGATAATCCTTTTTAGATATAGAAAAAAATCTCCGTGTAATTAATTCCATCCTTTTGAATATATCCATTAGAAACGAGTTTCGCTTTATACATTTCAATATTACCTAATGAGTCTTTCTTTATCTTAAAGACCAATTTATATCCTATGATTTTTGTCCATTTAGACAACTCAATAAGATTTCAGGCTCCATTATAACTTATAAAATTTATCTCTTCTTTCATGGCATTATATTATAATTGTGACTTATTATAACTTATAACTTATAAAAATATTTCAGAATCATTTTTAACTCTAATATTATAGTTAGACTCTTATAAATATACAATAAAGTCACTAGGAATTGCTGACTTTCTCATTCTAGAAGACATTCTCAATATTGTATCATCATTTTCAATAGGAGTATATTATATAATTATTTCAGATAAATTTTAAATTTTATGGTCAATTGAAATATGTTCATCATTTTATAAAATGACATTGATTAGTTGTTTAACATGAATTTTATCTTAGAGGTGTATAGTGTACAACAATCAACCTATTATTTGAAATAGAAGGTTGAAAAACCAAATGATCATTATCAGAAATCATATTTTTAGATCGCTTTCTCCTACTTATTAAGTCATTCTCAAAAAATTTTACATATTTTGATTCCACAATTCTAGTGCTGTAAGATGGACAGTAAAATCTGTATCCTTTGGACCGTTTAACATATCAAATAAAAAATTCACTGATGGTCTTTGGATCCAACTTTTTCTCATGTGGATTATAAACTCTTATTTCAGATGGGCATCCTTATACGCGTACATGTCACAAACTCAGTTTTGAACATTTTCATAACTCAAAAGGAATTTTTGAAACAGTTTTTGTTAGGACTCGGTTTAATATATACACCGTTGTTTTAAAAGTTTCACTCTACAAGGATTTGGAAAGATCAAAGATGCTAAGCATACTCCTCATCATATTTAATAATGTTCGATTTTTTTCTATTACACTATTTTGGTTAAAAGAACCAGCCATAGTATATTAGATAATAATCTCATTTTCTTAAAGAAACTTTACAAATGGACTAGGTATTTATCCATCTTCAATATATCTTTCATAATATTCTCTACCTCTATCTGATCTCACAATCTTAATTTATTTTTCACATTATTTATCTACTTCTACTTTAAATAATTTAAAACTATTTAAGGCTTCATTCTTATTATGAAATAAGTAAAGATCATATATCGTGAGAAATCGTCAATAAATGTGATAAAATATTTTAGGTTATATGAGTTAATATTAAGACTACAAATATCAATATATATGATTTTTAATATGTCTGAATTCCTATTGGCATTTTTCTTAGTCTTATTAGTTTGCTTTTTTTTTAATATAGTCCATATAAATCTCAAAGTTAGTAAAATTTAGAGTACTAAATATTCAATCATTTATCAATCTTTTGATTCTTTCAATAAAAATATGACATAATATCGTATGCCACAACCTAGAGAAATATTCATCCATAACACATCGTTTAATACCAGAATCAATATGCACAGTATTATAAGAGGTATTATTTTATAAATTCAAGCAATAAAAATCTTCAGATAATATACCATTCCTAATAATATCAAACTTATAATATAAATTGAAAGATGAGTCTGAAAATATAATAGAATATCCGAAAAGTATAAGTCTTGAAACTGATATCAAATTTCTGGAGAAATTTAGAATATAAAAGGTCATTTTCAAATTCAAAATAAAACCACTATTTAAAATTAAACTGCATGTTCCAATGGCCTCCACATGTGAACGCATATTGTTTTCGGAAAAGATACTTTATTCACTGTCCACTGATTTCCTTATGTTTTACAAGCCTTGTAAGGAATTTAAAATATAGATTATAGAATCAGAATCAATCTACCATGTGTTATGAGAAATATTAACCATATTATATTTATAAGATACAAAAGAGAATGAGTTACCTTTCTTCTCAAATTAATTTTGATATTTGACGCAATCCTTCTTGACGTGTCCCTTCTTTTTATAGAAGGAGCACTTGGATTCTTTCTTAATATTAGATTGAGGAGGTATTTTATCTTTCCTTTTTTTTTTGGATTGAGCATTAAACTTTTCTTCTTTGAATATAAATACGTTTTCACTTTGTTCCATCATAAGCTTTATTTCTTCTTAAACACACATGGTCATAAGTTCGTTGATCGACTATTTATCTTTATGTGTATTATAAGAGATTTTAAAAGGTTCATATTGTGGTGGAAGCATGTTCAAAATATAATGTACAAGAAAAGATTCAGACATTTTCACCTTCAAACTTTTCAATTGAACTACTATATCTTTTATCTGTATAATGTGCTCACGCACACCTTAACACTGGTGAGTCTTAAAGATAAAAATTTCATTATTAGGGTGCTAACAAGTGCTTTATATGAAATTTTAAATTATTCATCGATAGCCTTCAGTAAATCTCACACTTTATTATGCTGATCGACGAAACTACAAATACCAACAAAAATTTTAATCTTTATAAACATTAAATTGAGGCGATTAAATTGCTCCAATCGTTCATAAAAAGTTACATCAACCGGAGTGCTAGTTACAGTAAGAACAAGTGGTTTATTTTTTCTTATAGTATAATCTATATCCATCCAATCTAAATGAAGAAGAATTCTTTCATTTCATACTTTATAGTTATCACCTTTCAATTTAAAAATTTCACATTTTATATCAAAAATATTAATAGATTGAATAACTGTATAAAAATTAAATACATGGTTAATGAATAATAAATGAGGCTAACAAAAAATATAGAATTATGTTTTACCAATAGAAAACATACATTATGAATCAATTGATATAAAAATTACCTGTAGGTCAAATTTTTAATTCAAGTAGATTCATGTCTAATTTCATGATAAAACTATCAAATTATATTCAAATTCTTAATTTATGTGGGCAAATTAAGAAAAATAATTTGACATTGTATCCTGATTAATTAATTTAATATAATAAAATTTCTTGTGGGATAAATTTTATTATATTAAAAATAATTAATCACAATTAACGTCTTTATACCATATGTGATAATAAAATATAATTTTATTAATTAAGGACGCTGTGGCCAATTCCTAATTAATTAAATTATATTAATCACATGACATTATATACACACACATATATATATATAATTATATTTTAAACATTATATAATAAACCTTATATATAATAATAAATATAATTATATATATGCATATACACATATTATAAAATTAATAAAACGCAATTATATAATAAAAGGAATAAATCCCCATTATAATTAACAAATGCGTGTTCAACGCAACAGTAATGCTGCGTTCGCCCAGGAGGTCCCGCGTTCAAATCCTCGACCACCGCACGCGCATGCAGCATTTTTTTCAATTATGCTACAGTATATATTAATATCATTTAAAAAGAATTAAATCATTTATTATTAACTAAGCGCGCGGTAGTACATCGGTGAAGCGCTCCTCGCTGCATACCGTGTCCAGAGTTTGAATCCTGCTGTAATGCGATTTACCCATGTTTTGTTACAATAATGGGCTGAGAGGTTGGGCCACACGCGTTGCCGGCCACCATACCAATGGCCCAGGGGGCACGCGGAAAATGCCGATGCGGGAATTGGGCCATGCATGAAAAACTACCCAAGTCCGAAATCCTTTTTTTTTATTAAATGCAGGATACTATAAAATGATGCGGTTTTGAACACTGTAGTAACAGACAAAACGACGCCGTTCAAGTCATCTTCAACCTCCAGCAGTTCGCCCGAACCCAATTTTGCCCGATTTTTAACCCGATGAAAACGATGCTATTTTTACACCAAAATAGATGAAAAATGTATGAAAATGTCGGAAATCAAATTTTTCGCCCGAACCCGATTTTGCCCGATTTTTAACCCGGTGAAAACAACGCCATTTTTACACCAAAATAGATGAAAAATGTATGAAAATGTCAGAAATCAAAATTTTCAATGATTTTCGACATTTGTTCTCACCGAATCATCACAAAAATAAAAACTTTAATAATTTTTAAAATTTAAAAAATATGAAAACGGCAGAATGAAGAAGCAAAGAATAAACGATACCAAATGTTACTAATTTCCCGGCATAAACAACCACGCTCTATTGGAATTGATCTGATCTAACCTCCCGCTGATTCACTCCGCTTTTTTCGGATTGACCCGATTTTGAGCTTTCGACACCCTTTTCTCTTCTAGATGGTGTATTGATGAGAGTGTGTGTCAGGGATAAAACCAATTGTCATAATTTATAAGGTCATTCCATTAATTACTTCCATTGATCTTTACCAACGAAAAGCCAAAGAAAATGAATGGGGCTCAATGAAGGGTCATCAACAATTAACATGGGCCACACTTATTGCTTCGGTTGTAACTGATGAGATAATGCAATATGAGTGAAGAAATTCCAGCAGCTAAACTGATACGTCAGCCATTTACATTACAGCAACAATAGTATCCAACATGGGATCTATCTATGCAGATGCAGATCGACTAAGGGAGGATTCCAAGAGATTTGCAGCCTGCGTACCAGGTGTCTCGGGTGCAAATATGGAATTTGTTGCACGTAGGAAAGACCTTGACGCCTGAAAAAATGGCAGAAGTCGCCGTCAGGGTGTTTTGTGCTGGATTGTCAGTTGCCATGAGCTCACTGACAGATTTGCAGTCAGTTTAGCTGAGGAAAATGATGAACTGGTTAACCAATGGGAGAGTTCTCAGTGGTCACCCATTTCAGACGTGGAAGGATTGCAACTCGTGCTGTTTTGCCATGGTAGTTTTGACAATGGATATCAATGTAATTACTAAGTTGAAATTATTAAAAGTTTTAGAGGTTTAAACATCAAAAATATAACTAATTCCACTCTATTTTTTCTCTTACACAATTATTTTATAAGTTTTATATAAATATATATATATATAAGAAAATTTTCTTCTTTTAAAAAAAAAATTTAAAAGAGACATATTCGTTCTACCTATATATAAAATAATTAATCATAAAAGGGTTGTTTATAAGTTATATAAATATTATTTATTCAAAAAAAAAGAATAATTTAAATTAAGTGTATAGTACCTACTTATAAGTGTAAGAGATTTCCATCGGCAAAGGAATACTTGAAATAATCTTAATTTCTTCTATTTTATTTTTAATTTATATATTTTTGTAATTTTATTCTCAAATTTTATTTTAATAATGGGTAAATTTTAATCCAAATTTATCATACTCTAAACTATAGTCATATATTTTAATTATACTCTAAAAATGAAAAGAAAAATTAAAGTATTATTTAGTGACAATTTTTGCCTAGTATAAATATTACATTTGGCCCTTCTCAAATTCTATAATATTAGAACTTTATATGCTGTTCAACTCATCATATTACTAATGTATAATAAGATCATACTAGAAAATGCAAATTATTCATCATGGTTAAAGACATAAAAGAGGGATTTTATCTAATAATTCTAAATCTACAAGATTATACTTTTCTATTTGGCCTAAGTTAACCATTTTATAAGAAACTTTTGTATCATTTATTTATATATATATATTTAAATAATTTATCTCAAGTATTAGATATTATAATTTAACTGTTAGAATATAGGTATGGTTTTTCCTCATCCTAAAAGGGGTCCCTCGGAGAATGCAATACGACTTGGGAAATGGCAAATGGGGAAAGGAAATAATAATAAAATATGGATATATTTATCTGTTTTTACATTTTTATTTTATATTTTTATATTCAAATAAATTAAATAAAATTTACATTTATTTCTAATTCATTTATTCTGATGTATATATGGATGACTAAAAATATTATGCATGGTTCAGATATAGTTAATCTAACTTGAAAGAAACACGAGACCCACAAGTTAACTATACTTAAGTTAACTATTTTATAAGAAACCTTTTGTATCATTTATTTATATATATATTTAAATAATTTATCTCAAGTATTAGATATTATAATTTAACTGTTAGAATATAGGTATGGTTTTTCCTCATCCTAAAAGGGGCCCTCAGAGAATGCAATACGACATGGGAAATGGCAAATGGGGAAAGGAAAGAATAATAACATATGGATATATTTATCTATTTTTACATTTTTATTTTATATTTTTATATCCGAATAAATTAAATAAAATTTATATTTATTTCTAATTCATTTATTCTGACGTATATATGGATGACTAAAAATATTATGCATGGTTTAGATATAGTTAATCTAACTTGAAAGAAACACGAGACCCATAAGTTAACCATACCTAAGTTAACTATTTTATAAGAAACTTTTTGTATCATATATATATATATATATAATTTATCTCAAGTATTAGATATTATAATCTAACTGTTAGAATATAGGTATGGTTTTTCCTCATCCTAACGGGGGCCCATCAGAGAATGCAATACGACATGGGAAATGGCAAATAGGGAAAGGAAAGAATAATAAAATATGGATATATTTATCTATTTTTACATTTTTATTTTATATTTTTATATCCAAATAAATTAAATAAAATTTACATTTATTTCTAATTCATTCATTCTGACGTATATATGGATGACTAAAAATATTATGTATGGTTCATATATAGTTAATTTAACTTGAAAGAAACATGAGACCCACAAATTATTAATTTCGAAGATGATTGTTAGGACAATTATGTTGCTTAACCTGATATAGAATTGATTCAGCAATCAATTTAAACAAACACCTTACGGACTGATAGAATAGCCAGGTGACAAGATATATTGAAGATTAGGGCAACTAATGACCTAATATAAAATTAAATTTGATATTAAATTTTGACAAATAGTTACACAAAATGAATAAATAATTAGCTACTTTAATGTAGGGTAATAATAATTGAATAAATATTATGTATTAACTGTTGAGTGATTACAAAATCAATATAATAATTAAAACTCAAATAATGTAATATTTCAAATAGCAATTACATGAATTTCAAATAAATAGGCTAGTTAAAATCTAAATTATAAATACAAACATGTGTTCAACACCTAATGGGAGACAAGAGAAAAATTTGGGCATTGAAAGAGAGAGAAACACATTTAATACTTTAGCCACCAATTGCCTCCTTTTCATTTTTTCAAATTTATGGAGCACATCATTCAAATTTAATCAATTTCACAGTTATCTTCTTTTTTTTTAATCTTTTAATTTTTTAAAAAATATATTTAATTTAAATATTAAATAATTTATTAGATAACGAGTCTCATAATTTTTTTACCTTATATTAATTATTATGGTATATAATATTTAAATAAAAATAATTGAATAGTCAATTTAATCAAATATCAATTCATATTTAAAATATTTATCAAAAAAACATAACCAAACTAGGAGCAACAACAGCACAATTAATATTTAAACGATAACAATTCATGATTGGTATGAATCTAAATATTATTATTATTATTATTAATCTTATAAAAAGCCAAAACCTAACAAGGCGCAAGGAGAAAAAGTCAGGAGAAATAGAATTTATAATTCTTTTTTGTTCTTATGACGTGTCATGCTGTGTTTAGGTTGTTACTGAGTTTACACGCCAGTTTTCTAGCCGCAACCTGCTTTGTCTTTCGTGCCGCTGGAAGCACAGGAGCACCTACACAGCTCACGGCATTCCGATTTTACAAATTAAGCCAAAGACATAGACCTTGTTGTCTGAGCAGGCACCATTTCCTCTTTAAGGGAGACCCCAGTCGTGTCACCCTTCTGTTTCTGTAAATGCGAAAAGTGCTCCTCACAGTTTTATTGATGAGTGATTGTTGTTTTCGTAGCAAGTTCTCCTTGCCCTTCACCCCTCTAAGTCTCAGTAGACTTTCATTTTAGTATATAAAAGTATATATGAAGTGCTAGGGTTTCGAGGAGCAACCATCATCATCATTGGTAAGAAATATTTTAACTCTTGGTCTTGGTCCTATGGCTTGATGTTCTGTTTTAGGGTTTCCAAAGAAGTCTTTCGTTTTCGCTCAGGAAGTCTCTTTTTTTGAAAGTATGCTTAGTATTTATGCTTATGTTGACTTCTGCCTGTTTACATGAACTTTTCCTTTTTCTCCTGGATGTTTGCGGTGAAATTAATTGCTGGGTCTTTGGAATTCCTTTTGGAGGGTGTGAGTTTCTGATAGATGCTGTGTACTAGTAGTTCTTGTAATGGATATTGTTCTCTGTTTGGCTTCTGAGGAGACAGTGGGAAGTAGGAAAAATAGCAGAAACGTGTTGACCATTGTCACTGTACACCCAAACTGTTTGCTGATTGCCAAACTGCTGGAAGCAGATTCAATTTATAGTCCTTTTTCCATCCTTTTCGGTGATCGATGTCTTCATGTTTCTTTCAGCATGTTTCTTTCAGCGTTGACTTCTAATTTTTTTTCAGGCAGGATATGCTTGGAAGATAAGATGGCTTTTGACTCATTCACAGTCCTGTTGGTTTGTTGAATTTGCCATCCCAGTATAACTTCATGTTAGTCGTCATTGAACTCATCTCTCTCTTTCTGTTAATATAGATGTTGTCTTTATAGGAGTTTTTTGTATATTTGAAAGTTGAATACTTCCAATGGCACTAGAATGCTAACTATTAGTCACTCTATTTAACATGCACAGTACATAGACAGCTGAACATTCAGTAATTGGATTTGTTGTTTAATGGACCAAATTAGAGGGCAGGTTTCAGCTGCCGTTATGATCCTTTAACAATTTCCGGTGCTGTATTTTCAAGGGCTTCCACCTCCTGCTTCAATGTCATTTAAGACTGGTGCCCAGCGAAAGCTTTCAAGATTATTCCTTTGCAATTCCTTTCCTATTTGTGGGGGTAAAGTCAGATTAAGAGGAAGCCTCCTCACTCTGAATTCTCTTGCTAAGCAGACTGACTAATGCGACACTTTTCTGAGTCATCTGGAAAAGGAAGAAAATCTTGACTTGTGGGCACAGGGACGGTGGATAAGTATTCTCAAATAAGTTATACCATTGAACTTGGAGAAGTGCTAGGACTATTGTTCTTTACTCTTTAGGCTATGTGTACACATGCATGCACGCATGCACACTTACTTTTAATGTTTAACATCAATCTGGCCAGCCAGTTGTTTTTGTCCACAATACAAAACTAGAAATGCTCAAGTATAGATACATACTGCGTGGCTTTATTATCTAATGGGATCAAATTGGTTAGAAGAATGCCTGTTATGCATATATTTAACAATAATGCTTACCAATTCAGAACAATGATGTTTAATGTATGCAACTCTTTTCAATGTTAGCCAATGATGGTCACCCCCCCAAAAAAAAAAAAAAACCAAATTGTCATTTGCCGGTAATCATCCTCAATTGTCCTTTTCCGGTACTTATTACATGATTTGGTTGAACTTGAAAGAATATCATCTTGTTGTCAGAGGTTTAGATCCATTTTAAATTTAGGCTCCAATATATCCATACTAGAAAAAATGTGGCCAAACGCACAAAACTTTCATATTGCAGGGTCTAGAGAGGGTTAGATGAATGCAACTTTTGTACTTTTGGCAAATTTATTTTTTTGATTTGATCATGTGTTTTCTAGGTTGCTTAAAGGATGACTCTCCATCATATTTGGCCCGAGCTTTTTGCAATCAGTAATAGCAATTCAAAAAGAACACCAAGGGGTTGTTACCCTTTCATAATAAATGAGGAAGGGAGAGCCTAGCAAAAACAAGATGACCCAAATCCAAAGTTGTGTATAAGCACCAATCAGATAATTCCAATAGTCTTTGAGGTCTATAAATAATTTTCCTTTCTACCGAAAAACAAAGTGAAAAGCATGTTCTTCACAATAATTACAAAAAATTACAAGATTTCCTGGAAAATCTACTATATTCAATGGGAAGAAGTATCCCTAATTTTTTTCAGCCAAAATGACCAAGTGATTGCCAAAGTTGTTTCAAAGTCACATCTTCTAGCAAAGGACAATGAAAACTAATTGATGGTGTACCAAAGTAACATGACACGGAAGCCTAATTTGGAGCATTATTTGTGAAGTTTATTTGGCCCTTGGTCTTGTTTGTACAATGCTTCATGTGATATATTAGTACATGTTGGATTATCGTAGATAAGCTGTAGTTTCTTTTGGTAAATATATACTTTTGTATTAAAATATTTTGCAATTATTGTGGGACCTGCTTGATGATGCCTTGTGTTTCTCCCTCACTTCTCCCTCTCGGTGGTTTAAGGAATGCATGGATGCACAAATGGCCCATAATTAGTCTAGAATTATCATATGTTCATCCTTTTTGTGGGGGAAGAAATTATTTGTTATTGCTTGCTTGTTCTTTAGGAGGATTCCTGAATTTTGTCATTGATAGTTTAGAATCTATATTGTGAGCCCCCATTTAGTGGGTCTTGAAGCTTTTTTGTTGTTGTTGTATTATAGTATAAAATCAAAATCTTACTTCCAGGAAAATGGCAACTGAGAATCCTATTAGAATGATGGAGGCACGTGAAAAGTGGCCCTCCCACAAGGAAGCTGCAACATATGCCTCATCATCTATGGTAGTGGATGAGACACTGCTTGGGAAAGGCAACATGTATTGTTTTGGGAGGGCCACTGTTCCTAATCGAAGTGGAAGTGCACCCCCAAACATGGAGGGCTCTCTTGCAGCCATAGGAAATCTCATGCATGGTGCAGGTATCAATATTCAATACTGATTTTGCGGGTTTGATGTGTGTGATGAAACAAAGGTGTCCAAGGAGCTATTGATTTCTTTTCCATTTTCTGGTGCAAGTTACTCTTCTAATGTTATTTGCATCACGTCAGGGTCCAATTATTCTTCTGTATCACATGGTGCTGGTGGTGCCAATAATGGGAGATCGACATCTGTTGATGATTGCAGCAACAACTCCATGTTTCTGATTCGAGGTACCCTCCCAACGCACAAGGAGGAATCAGAGGATGACAGATCACCTCGACGGGCTTTCATTGATTGGACAGAAAGAAGCTCACCTCTGTTGTCTGGGCAGGAGTCGATTCTCCAACGTCGAAGTCTTGTAAAACTGACGCGGGTATAAATTTCTGGATTCAATTTTCTGCTTTTGGCAATCTTTTTCAGAATCTTCTCTGTTGTAGTGGTCTGCATTCCACTACCCTCTGATTCTTCTTGTTGTAAAGTTTGAAATGTAAGAACCTTTTTTTGACCATTTTGCTTTTTGGGTTGTGCCAATTCTGTGTATCCATGGTTCCTTCTGTATCTATACTATTGAATTTGCCAGGGATTTGGTGTGAGTTTTTGGCTACCTTGGTTTCCGAGTGTCTTCCTCCTGAAAGTTTAAAAATGAGAATGTGGTGTTCCCAAACTTCTTATCTCTATCTAATGGTTATCGCCTGTTCTGAGTCTTGTGCATGTGTTAGCGGCACCATCTATGGGGATTATTCATTTTACCATCAGTTGCTTCCTAACATACTTAAGCTTTAGAGTTCAATTGATGGACTGAATGTTCTCTGTTTTTTTTTTTTTTTTCACATTTTCTTATAATTCTACCAGTATGCTTTGTAATATATTGAACATATTCAGGAACAATTTTCCCCTACTCCAGCAGCTGTATATCATCAGTCACACTTCCACTCTTTGTGCCATGGGTCTGACTGTGAAGTTGTTAATCCTGATGATGATTACAGCTCATTACATAATCAATCAATCAGTGTATCAAATGCAGTGGCATCTGATATCAATGTAGAGGACATAGCATCACTATCCGATGGTGATTTCTCAGGTTCCTCTGCTTCAACCCTTTGCAAGGAAGATGATGACATTATAGATTTTGATTTAAAAGACAATACTTTAGCTTGTGATGATTCAAGCATCTCCAGTATACAGTCTGGAATAGAGGCTCTCAAAATATGCCCACCAAATGTAGGAAATCACAGTAGCCAGGAAGGGGGGCATCATATTTTACCACATAATCTTGTTCAACACCTGACGCAACAACAGCAGTATAACTTTCAGTTTCAGGGTTCCATGGCTCAAATAGTTTCTCAGGGTATTGACAATGGAGGAATGCTTTCCTCATCAGATGTCCAGCCAATGCTTCAGTCTTCTGGATTTACTCCGCTCTATGCTACTGCAGCAGCCTATATGCCTTCAGAAAATCCATATTATTCGGGTGTGCAACCCCCAGGCATAATATATTCTCCACAATTTGGTATAGGTGGATATTTTAATTCCCCTGTTCTTCCTCCATTTTTCACTGGATACCCCCCTCATAATGCTCTTCCTTTAACTTTTGATGGTTCCGGCACCCCCAACTATAATGTCCAAGCTTCTGGAGTTCCATCTGCGGGAGGCAGTTCACATGCTGTTGATATGCAGCTTTTAAACAAGTTGTACGGGCAGGGTGGACTCATTCAGCCTTCTTTCACTGGACCACGTATGCAGTTGCATCAGCCTTTTCCAGATTTGTATAATATTTCTAGTCAAGTTGATCATTTGGCGTTAAGAACTGGAGTTATTGGGTCCCAGGTGAGTGTTCTTAAGTCCAGAAAGGGTTTAATTTTACTATTTTCTCACCTGACTATAGACTTGAAAATCAGGGAACTGGTGGACCAAGAAATGTGCACCAGAGAAGAGGGGGAATGATGAGTCCAAATTATTTTGGAAACTCAACAAATATGGGTACTTTCATGCATATGCCAAGCTCATCCTGTGCTAGTCCAGTTGCACCAGCATCTCTAATTGGTGGTAGTGGTCTCCCTGGAGGAAGATTTGAACCGAGTTTTTTAACATATTCTGATAGAAATGCGAGATTTGATGCTAGTTGGCCTGGTCAAAGAGCTTTTGAGAGCTTAAAATATCCTAAAGCTACTACTTTACTTGAAGAGTTAAAATCTGGTAAAGGTCGAAGGTTCGAGCTCTCTGATATTACAGGGCATGTGGTGGAATTGAGGTGAGTTCTATTCCGCATTTTATTTCATCCAAATAGATAGCTGAAGTATTTCTGTGCATAAAATGCAATGGATTCTTGTAGTATTACTAAATGCATTCAATATAAGTCACTGCTAATCCTAACTTCAGTGTTGATCAACACGGGAGTCGATTCATTCAGCAGAAGTTAGAAAATTGCAGCTTTGAAGAGAAGGCATCTGTCTTTGAAGAAGTTCTTCCTCATGCCTCAAAGTTGATGACTGATGTTTTTGGAAACTATGTCATACAGAAGGTGTACAATATGATTTTCATTTTTGACGTTTTCTTGTTTACTCGTAATGCAAGTGGAGTTCTTAATGAACCCTGTTATCATGTTGTTGTAGTTTTTTGAGTATGGAACTCCTGAACAGAGGAAGGAATTAGCAAATCAACTTGCTGGTCAGATTTTGTCTTTTAGTCTGCAGATGTACGGTTGCCGTGTCATCCAAAAGGTATGACGTAGGTTCAGATCTCAGCACATAAACATAAATTCATGTGCACTTGCATGGATACCACCTGCTTTCAGCTAAATTTGGATGTTGCTGATTTTGGGGGATTGGTATCATGTTAGCCTTCATATTTGTTGACTGTTTTGCTTACATTCAAAGAATCATTATTAGTCTCTGATGGTGCTTGAGAAAGACCAGGATGTAAATAGAAAAAGAACCTTCGAACACATGTTTATCAAAATTTGTCATTCTATGCAAGTGTGGTTTTTATCCATTTTTCAGTTTTCAAGTTAAAAAGTAGATTCCAAATTTCCAATCAACAGATGAAATGCACTCCCATCTCCTCCCTCCCCCAAAAAAAAAAAAAACAAGAAGCTATATCACCATTGCTGGATGAGATTGTAGTAAACTAGTATGTTGCAGAAGCCTGTAATACTCTCTTCTCATCCATTTTTATTGCTGTGTATGCTTCAGATGCATCTCTTTCAAAAGGAACATGCATAATTGCTGGCATGGTGTTAGGGTCTCACATCCTTCATTATGTTGATTACTAAAGAGATCTCTGATAACCTTGTTTTGGATATTTTATGTAGGCTCTTGATGTTATTGAGCTTGATCAGAAAGCAGTGCTTGTTCGTGAACTCGATGGACATGTCATGAGATGTGTACGTGATCAAAATGGAAACCATGTAATTCAGAAGTGTATTGAATGTATTCCAGCTGACAAAATTGGTTTTATAATTTCTGCTTTTCGAGGTCAAGTTGCAATCCTTTCCATGCATCCTTATGGTTGCCGTGTTATACAGGTGATATTGCTCTTAATGAAATTATGCGACAATCCCACCGATTTTGTTGAAGTTACTTCTTATTAATTCTGTGAGTTTGCACCTGTGATAGAGAATTCTAGAGCATTTCACAGATGAGTTGCAAAGTCAATTCATAGTAGATGAGATCTTGGATTCTGTTTGTAACCTTGCTCAGGACCAGTATGGCAACTATGTAATCCAGGTTGGTGTTTCCTGCTTACAGCACCATAAATCTTATTTGCCTATTATAAGTCTTGAGACTCAATGTTAATTTGTTTGTGATACTGGACTAAAGATTATAAAGTAACAAATAAAGTAAGATCCCACGATATGCTAAGATAGCATGTATACAATTATGCAATTAGCATTGTCTTCTGATCATTTCACAAGACCAACAAAATCAAGGTCATCTTATCTTGCAGAACTATTGAGACAGTTCTTCCTCTTGTTTTATTTTGTTTTTTTTTGGGGATTTCAGACTTCATTTTCTGTTATATTGGGGAAAAGCTAATGTCTTAGATTAGATTTTTATTGGCTCACATATAACCTTGCAATGTTTCCGTCAGTACTACCATGCAGGCAGAAATTACTAATTTGCTGATTCTTTGTTTACTACATGGATGATTTCCAGCATGTACTGGCGAAAGGGAAACCTCAAGAGCAGAGCCAAATTATCAAAATGCTGTCAGGGCAGATTGTACAAATGAGCCAGCATAAGTTTGCATCAAATGTTGTCGAAAAATGTTTACAGTATGGTGATACTGCTGCAAGGGAAGTCTTAATTGGGGAGATTGTTGGGTCAAATGAGGGAAATGATAACCTATTGGTAAGCTGATGCATTAAACAAAATGAGACTAATATGACTTTTCTGGTATTTGCGAATCTGAACTTTTTGATAGGCGTGTAGTTTCTACTAATGGTTTCATCTATAGGACAATAATTTGATATGCTAGTTGGTGATGATGATGCTTGAAGAAGCTTTCTAAAAGTATTCTCTCCACTTTTTTTAATTGTAGTTATTTGCAGAAGAGGTCTGATTGCTGAAATATTGACACAAGCATAATGAAATAATGAAATAACTGAAGATACCATATTCCTCTGGTTTTGTTGAAAAACTTTTGGTCGAAATGGAATCTTGAGAAATGTTTCTTTTATTTTTTTGGTGGTATTCTTTTTGTCTATAATTTGTTGTAAGGGTTTGTGAAGTGCTGATTTGCTAAGTGATATTGAACCTATGTAATTGTTTTTTGATGGGTCTGTTTACCATGTTTTTACCGACTTCTATGGCCAGATGATGATGAAAGACCAGTATGCGAATTATGTGGTGCAGAAGATTTTGGAAACATGTACTGAGAACCAGCGGGATGTGTTGCTTGGTCGTATACGAGTTCATCTTCATGCTTTGAAAAAGTACACTTATGGGAAGCATATTGTTGCTCGTTTTGAGCAGCTTTTTGGAGAAGGTTTGTTGTCAAATTTAATGCCTTATTATATCATATATACTGCTGTTGCATGAATTCATTATCGGGATATTTTGACAAATCCACTAGGCAAAGAAGTTTCAGAAGACAGATTAATTCACGGAAGGGAAGAGTAAGCAGCAAGGTGGAGAGAATCATAGGCCTTTTTATGAGGTCTTTCTTCACCATTGCCCTTGGTAAAATAGCCTTCCTTTGATATCCACGAGCTTGTTCATCTGGTTGTTATGTCTTAGGTATCACTTCAAATGTGATTTTTGGGAAAGATATAGGACTGTTGTCCAATTGAAGTGCTGGGAACACGTGCGATGGTAATAACAGTAATCCTCCTCAACTGTTTCTCATTACGAAAGAACTTCCTTACAGCTTGGGCTGATTTCCTATTCTTAGGGAGAGAGGGTAAATCCCACATCACGGGCTAGTGGGAGCGAACAACTGCTGACCTGCCATTTGACCGGTGGGCTCTCGCCATCACATGGGTAGCTGGTCCATTCCCCGTGTTCATAACAGGGGTTATTAATCTCTAATCAGAAAAGCGGATATTAATCTCAAATCTTGAAATCGATCCACACCATGGCACTGAAATGCTATTAATCTCAAATCTTGGACTACAATCTCAAAGAGGCAGAGTTTCTAGTGGGTGCAAGTAATACTATGCAATAGCCTAAGGTTTAAGGTCCATTGCAGTGTGAGAGATTACATTTGGGTTGCTTTGCTTTCACATGGTCTTTCTACTTGTTTTTAGGATTCAGTTATTTGAGTTTTCTTAGCATTTCCTCGCATTAATGAACTATGAACTTTTCAGTGGTTCAATGGCAATGTGATTCTAATTTCTTGGTTCTTATTCCAGCCAAACAAGCACAATCTAAGATCAATGCTCTTTTTTGCCTTTTGATATCTCTTGTATCAATAGATGCATGCTCTACTTGTGAAAATATTGTTCGTTTGAAAAGGGGAGGGGGAAGTTGTATGAATTCCTTCAGTTCCCCTTTTTTTTCTCAAATTTTTTTCAAAAAAAAAAATTCTAAACTGATTGAAATAAAGAAGATTGGAGGGATAGAAAAGCTAAAATAAGACTCGCCCTAGAAGTAATTCCAGAGATGACCATTTTTGACTGTAGGATCGCACTGAATGAACACAAATCCCTGAAAAAAAAAAATGATTTCGAGGCAACACTAAATTGCCCAAGTGAGCCAAGGGCCATTGAACCCCATTATTGAACTGCCGAGGTTTATTCCACTTCTGACTGTCTCACTGGACTAATTTGAAGCATTAATAAAAATAACATGAAAAAAATCCAGTAATTCACATATATATCGAGTGATGCATGACTGGAAATTCTTGATATTGAAAATGATTCACCATTATTGAGAATTTGTGACGTGGGCAATGTTGTTCTATGGTTGCTTCAAATGCATAGACTAGCATTTCGCTATTGGTAATCGTCTAATGCATGTATTGAGCTAAGGGGGAAGCAATCACCTGGAAATGGTTTTGAATCCTCCGTTTCATTAATGTTAATTATCCATTAATATTAATTATCCTTCCTCCTTGCAGAAATCCAAGAGTCGGGTTCATGATTGCAGCAGAAAAGTTGATCTGTTCTGATATGTGATTCGAGAAAGTTGCTATTAGATGCTTCTACCCCCGTAGATGCAAACTGGGGAAAGTTTTGACTATTAATATGGCTTCTTTCTAGGATGACTGGCTCATATATCGGCTTCAAATGTTCTGGATGTCGAGCTTCAATGATATAGGCAGCTTTCTTTGTGTGTTATGTGTCTTCAAATGTTCTGAAAGTCAAGCTTCAATGATACAGGGAGCTTTCTTTGTGTGTTATATATGTTGTAAAGTCTATAAAACATTCATGTATATATGTCATGTGTAGTGGGAGCACACACACGATCCTAGATAGTTGAATAAATGGGTTGGGTTGTTTATAGACTTTTAATTTATCTTAATGCTTTTGGCTGGCAGGCTGGCTTGGTTTCTTCTATTACACGAGTGGTTTCCTTACGAAAAATGATATTTTTGTGTAGTTATTGAAAAATAATTTGGTGTAATTAGAAAAAGGTAGTCAAAATATTAGGATTGAAATCTCATGGCAATGAGGTAATGGGAAATGATTTATACATCATTGATATGTTAATATGTATGTTAGAAACTCTCTTACTGTGAAAAACTAGAAAGCAGGGAAAAAGGTGGGGAGGAGGTTTTTGGAAGCAAGCTCTTGTCATAAAAATAATTTTTATATATATATTTAGTTATTAAAATAAAATAAAATAAAAATAAAATAGTTATTTTTAAATAATAAAATAAAATAAAAATAGAGTTAAAAATTTTTATTTTTATATTTGTTTATTGAAATAGAATAAAGTAATAATAATATAAAGAATAAGGTTATAATTTATATTAATAATTTTTTTATCCTTATTTAATAAAAAAATTTTAGAAATCAAGGAGTATGGATAATGGCTATATATCTCCACAATGATATCCTTGGCATTAATGAAATTCTTCACAATAATAATAATAGTAATAATGAGGGCAAAATAAGAATAAAATTTATAGATTATGAGAATAATTATTTCTTATATATAATAAATAAAAAATATTTAAAAATATATAGTATTTTTTATTTTTTATATTAAAGGAATAATTTCAAATTAAAAAAATTAAACAGTGAAATATTTATTTTAGTGAAAAGTGTGAGAATATAATTTCTATTCTAACCAATTAAATATGCATTTAAAAAAATGAATGCTTGCAGGTGAGTTGGATTTTTAAGAACCTTTCTTGTTTATAAGCTTGTCTTGTATGACTTGTATTTGAACAAGTATTATCTTGAGGATAGAAAGTAGAAGATACTTTTTAAAATAAAAGATGTCTATTTTTATGTTAAGTAGACTTATATTTATAAAAATATTTAGATAATTTATAATACAGTTTAATAATTATTTATTCTCAATAACTACTCAGTATTTGTTACTTTATAGTTAAATAACTACTTAATTTTAGTAGTCATTCGGAGTAGGATCTCTCTTTTTAGAGCCCTTCTTTTTTATCATGAGATGGTCTGTACATTTTAATCAACTGATTCTAAGTAAGTTTGATTATACCTTTACAATTTTACACACCCAGATGATTTTTTTAGGAGTTGTGGTGGCAGTTTGTTTGATTCTAATAATATGGCCTTGGTGTGGTGTTATATCTCCCAAATTTAGTAGATTATATTGCCACTTTGGATGATTTTTCAATTTCTGATATGCCATGCTAATCAGTGGCTCTTTTTGTTTTCAATCAACAGTTTAGACCATTCTGATATTTATTTTGACAATCCATCAATCTGACAATTTATATCACTTTCTGATAATTTGTATTGTCTGTCGATTTAACTTAAACTTGCCTTTCTGATTAATATTTTATCTCATTGATTAATCCAAGATCTATTATGATGGTTTGATTTATGATATTCTAATTTAAATATTACTATTTTATTATTAAACCCATCAATAAATAAAGGGCACGACTAATAACCTGAGCAGGGAATATTTTATCACTTTTGTATTTGTTTAAAATAATATTTAGAAAATGCTAACTTAAAGTACTCTCAAAATATTTATATGAATATATTATTATTGATAAATGTATAAAATATCACAATACTAATAATATTTGATGCGTTATGAATTCGGGTTATTTACAAATTATAGCGCCTCTTGATCTTTGAATCGAATTGAAGTGGGTCCGATTTTCGTCATCTACGACCTAAATTCTGCACACCACAATTCAAAAATAAGAAATTAAAAGATTTGTAGGATTCGCTCTTTAATTTATCTTACAACATTTGAGTTAGTAATCTTTCTAAAAAGATGGAAAGATATAAGGATGGGGATATACATAATGATTCAAGAACGCGAATTTTGAGTATAACTCGGAGGCTGCGCTTAGCATGGAGTGGTAAGAATCGTGGAGGAATTCTTTGAAGGCTCTCTAGACAAAGAGAGGCCTCTTGAGAGTTATTTAGTGTGAGCATTTGCGGGTATATCTGAGTGTGAGAAGAACAATCTCCATTAGAGTTTGTCTCTAGGGTTTTTTATAGCCTCTACGGCAACTCAGGCCTACTTGGATGTTAAGGTTGGCTACCAACTTGTCGTGCAAATTTGACAAGTTAGCATGAGAATTGTAAATGTTGATTAAGGCAACCGTGATTAGTCAAGAGGATCCCCTTTCTTCTTCAAGAAGATGTTTGACGCAACGGATATGAGAGTTGCCATTATGAGATATTCACTGAGATGGAATGGCTATTTTAGGAGAGATTGCGATTAGAGGCAATATTTGGGATGCTAAGTTGGCTAAGGTAAGTAATCTTTAGCACACGGGAAGGGAACTATGGGTCATCTTGATTGGACAGAGGTCAACTTGGACTAGTCCGATCGGCTAAAATGATGCTTGGGTCAATGGAAGTGTTGATTGGTCCCTCGGCCTGCGGGCTGGACATCATCTAGACTTGCTGTTAGCCTGTGGGCCTTCGTGTTGGGTTGGCCCATTTCTACCGTCCCCATTAATATTATAAAAAAATAATGGCATAATATACTATTTTTATTATACATCTTAATCAATGAAACAGTGTTTTATCATCGGTCTTGAAAAGCACATTTGGAAAGGTATCATATTTATAAAGAGGTATAATTTTTTTTTCACTTCTATGAATATTTTTTTGTTAAAATATGTTATCGTGAATCATTCTAAATATTATTTTACTTATATAAATATAATTTTCTTATAATTATAAATGATCAAATAATGTTTATTTATTAAGATTTGATTTAAATTAGAAAGCTAAAAAAATGAGATAACTTTTGTCTCTCTCTCAATTTTTTTTTTTTTTTTTATAAGTAAATGGGATTACTCCTTTTTAGCCTTTTCTATTTTGGTTGGTGAAAAAAAAAAAAATAAAACGAGGGTGTTATCATGTTCCATTAATAATATATAAAATTCTTGAATTTTAGATAACAAATATAATTTTTCCTACAGATTATTAAATAAAATTATCAAAAGACAGTCAAATGAGAAGTGAAAAAAAAAAAAGATTTTATGAAGGAAATATATATTTTTGGGTAGGCAAAGGAGAAAAATATCTTCCACGATAAGATACGATAATTATCTTTAAAATATTTTTATTATTATTGTTAATATATATTTAATAATATAATATTTATTTATTTATTTATTTTTATATAAGTTGTCTAAATGGACGAAATTCCCTAGGTTATGGAGCGCGATGAAGATCGAAACTATGGAGAAATGGATCGAGACAGAGGATGAGGAAAAGCATAGATCCGAAATATACCGAGAGCAGGGTGGCTTATGAAAGATCCTGAAGTACCGTTATTTCCAAACCCAACTCCATGCGCGTGAAAATATTCACACCACCGCGGCCAACAACTACATCACTTCCTTTTACCAGTCCAATCGCGGTTCACTGTCCAGCAGAAATCGAGGCTTGGAGTGTAAACGGAATCTTTCGTGTCGGTTTTGATTTATGCTTTCGATTGTTTTCGTACTCTATGAAAACAATTATGGGAAGAATCAATATTTGCTGAATTTGAACCGGAAATTTGGATACGGCAGTAGATGATTGGTGTCTGCACGTGATTCCGAGTGACAGGTACTATCTTGTGGTTGTAGAACTATAAGGTTATCCTCCTTTAGATTGCACAACGGTTCCACGGAGAAACTCAGTTTGGCCCCCACTTTCACTTTATCCACAATCTAAAACCCTTTTTGTTGGGAAATTTTGAGTATTTGTGTTCAAGGTGATTGTGTGGAAAACAATTGAAGCGATGATCTGCGTATGTTCTGTCTGATTTTGTTTTTGCTTATCGTTCTCTTGTGTAATTTTATTTAATTAGCTAAACTATTTCTTCACTTGTTTGCGAATTCTGAGTTCCAGTACTAGGTCCTTCAGGTTGATGAGGGAACCTTGTAAAGATATGATTTTTTAACTTTTGAACATTCTCGTTGTAAGTGGTACCATCGGTTGTGGACGCGCAGTGTCACGACAATTATGTGACTATCTGTTATTTTTTGATTCTCTAATCTCTTTTATCCTCTTATTATAATAGCATGGCTTTTCAATCACATCAGGTAACTGAGAGACATTTTCGCAACCAGCTAAATTGTGGGGAATGCCTGTGCATTATCCTTTCCTGTGTATTTTTCACATCCACAATGACAATTGTGATGGGAAGGCATGGGTTTTAAAGTGGGAAACGGCAAGAAAGAAATGTTTGATTGAGGTGGACGATGAGGAGTGTGGATTAGAAGCCGGGACATTGGGAAGACATAGATGATGGTGGACAGACAGGACTGGACATCTGAAGGAGAGTTTTAAGACCCTGGCAGATTTTCAGTGGGAAACTACTTACAGTACATGAATGGACAAATGAATAGGACTTGGTTGGTGCAGGATATCTGCGAGATGAAAATTTTGAGTGTTGTGCAACTGATGAAGGATTCTTCACAATTGCTTTGGAGTTTTCATTTGCAAAGGGTCAACAAGAATGGAGCAGTTTAGCTATCTGCACTATCTAGTTTCCTGGTGAAAAAAATCCTCACCTCCTCCAGTTCCCATTTTTTATTATTACGTCATGGCCCTGCAGTGTGGGATTTCTCTGAGTAAAGGAGATTTTGGGCTGTTATGATACCCCAAAAGAAGTTACTTTACCTGAAGATGGTGTTCAATAACTGAATTGGTGCCTTAGAACCATTTTCCTAACATTTTTTTCTGAAAAATGGTTGTAACAACACAACACAAGTTTAATTGGCAGCTTGGTATATTGGAGAGAGGAAGAAAAAGGTTATGGAAGATAGATTAGTTTAAACAGAAGGACAAGGTGGAGAAAATCCAAGGCCTTTTTAAGGTCTATCTTCATCATTGCACTTGGTTTCCTTTTAAGTCCTCTAGCCAGTAGCCATTGCTTGAAAAAACTGAAATATTGCATTGAATGTTCCTGCTTTTGAAAGATGATTGAGCCGGATTACCTAATTCCCAATGATTTTGTTGATCTAGCCACGAGATCTCAATTATCACTTCACAAATGATATTTCAGGAAGATTTTGGCATGTTGTCCCCTTCTTTGCTGCATCTTGAAGTTTTAGGAATTTATGTAATTGTACTAACAGTAATCCTCCTTAATAGTTTTCCCATGGGGGAAGAATTCAGCCTCTACTAATTCTTATCCCATTTCCTGTTTCTCTTTCCCCAACACTGAAAGGAGAGAGCAATTGCCAAATCATCCGCTGGTGGGTGTGAACAGGTGACCTGCTATTTAATAGGCGGACTCTTTTGTATGGGAAAGAGATGAAAACCTCTGGATGAGAGATTGAGAATCAGGTTTGGAGATGGGTGCAAATTTTAGCCAAAATGTGTCACATATCTGCATATAAAAGCTCAGAGCTGGGCATGTGATCAAGTCCTATGCAGTATTCTATAAAAGCCTTGCCTCTTATGTGATAATCTGTTTGTCAAAATTCTATATACAATCTGAGGAATTTCCTTATAGTGCAGGACACGTGGTTAAGTTCTATGACTTGTTTTATTTGTCCAAATAGATATTTTAATTGTTTCACAATGCATAGAATTCTGTAGATTCTTGAAGTATTACTAATTAACTATGCATACAATATAAGCCACTGCTATCCCTAACTTCAGCCAGATTCCAGCTTAATGTCTTTTTCAGCCAAGATGATCAAGTGATTGCCAAAAATTTTCAAAATCACATGTTGCGACAAACCACAATGAAAGCTAATGGATGGTGTATCTAATTGACATGATAAAGAAGTATCAACTTCTTGCAAGGATTCCTGTAGAGCCTGAGTTTGGAGCATCATTTGTTGTTGATGAATTAATTTGGCCCACTGTCATGCTTGTACTCTGCTTCATGCAAGGTCTATTCGCATGTCGTGTTGTCCTGGATACACTTTATTTGTTTATGCTAAATTAAATACATTTAGGAATATTTTGTGGTTAATGTGGGACCCTTTCAAAGATGCCGTATATATTTCCCCTCCCTTCTCGTTGTTGGTGGTTTGAAAAATGAATTGGCCCATCATTAGAATAGATTTATCATGCTTAGTTGACGAGGAAATGATTTGTTGCTGTTTTCTTGTTTTACAGCAGGTTGACTAAATTTTGTCATTGATGATGTATAATGTAAATTGTAAGCCCTCACTTAGTGGGACTCATGTTATTGCATTATATAGAAACTAATTCTTACTGAAAAAGGGAGAACGAGTTCTATGAGAACAATGGAGGCACCTGAAAAATGTCCCCCAAACCTGGGTGTTGCAACATGTCTCATTGTCTTTGGTAGTGGTCGAGGCACTGCTTGCTGTGAGAGCCTTTGTTCCTAATTAAAGGGAAAGAATGCTTCCAAACATGGAGGGCTGTCTTGCAGCCATAGGAAATCTGATGCAGTGCTCAGCTATTAATACTGGTTTAGTGGGTCTAAGTGTGATGAAACATTAGTGTCTGAGGAGCAAATTTCTTTTTCATCTTCTGTTGCAAGCTACTATCACGCAAGGGTCTAATGGTCATTCGATATTACATGGTGCTGGTGATGGCAGAATCTGGAGATTGACCTCTGTTGATGATAGTAGCAATAACACGTTGCATCTGTCTCAGGGTTTCCTCCCAACATACAAGGATGGACCAGTGGATGATAGATCACTTCGATAGCTTTTGTTTATCAAACAGAAAGGAGTTCATTGGCGTGCTCTGTATAGGAAACAATCATCCGATATCAAGGTCTTGTAAAATAGAGTATATTCTCAGGATTCAGCTTTCTGCTTTTGGTAATTTGTTTCCAAATCACTTCTGTTATGGTCTGGATTCCTACTTTTTCATCTTTTGGGTTGTGCCGATATTGTTTATTTGTTGTTCCTTTCTATATCTAGATTATTGATTTGATTATTTGACAACAAATCTGTGTATTTGACTGCAAATTGTGTGAGTTCTTGGCTATCTTAGTTTTGGAGTGACACCCAACCAAAATAAAAATGAGAATGTGGTGTTCACTTATTATTGTTTATCTCCTGTTCTCAGTTTCACGTGGGTTAGCTGCACTATGGAAAGGGACTATACATTTTATAGCAGTTGTTACCCTTGCATTTGGCCTTTGATTTGAATTCATGGGTTGTATGTTCTATCTGCTTTCTCATTTTCCTATAATTCTGAGCCTATGTTTCATTATTGAATCCAAAAGTTTCGGGAAGAATTTCCCATACTCTGGCTCTATCACGCACCTTGTGCCATGTGTCACCTGGCAAAGTTGTCAATCATTAGGTTGATTATAGAACTCTTTTCATGAATCAGTTCGCGTAACAAATGCAGTTGGTATCCGGCATCAATGAAGAGGAAATAAGATCACTAAGATGCTGAACTCTCAGGTGCCTCTGCTTCAAGATCAATATCTGATGATAGTAAGGAAGATTGAAAGATCATAGATTCAATTTAAAAATGAGACTTCAGTTAGTGATGATTAAGATACGACAGGGATACAATCTGGAGCCTTTTATCACATAATCTTGTACGACACCAAGCACAATAATAGAAATGCAACTTTCAGTTTCAGGCTACCATGTGATGCAGGGAAGGGAGTAAAGTAGGGGAAGGGAAGGAGACTCAAGTGGGGAAAAGGAGAAGAAATAAGAGGAGCAAGAATAGAGAGAAGAGAAGTAGAAAGATTAACAAAGAGAATAGAAAAAAATTATAATCATTCAATTATTTATTTAACTCATTAATAATCCTTCAATATCAAGGTTAAAATTCTTATATAAAAAAATTTTACTAATAGGTTAATTAGGAAATAAAATAATTTTTTAACTGATGAAGAAATAATATGATATAATTTTTTAAAATAAAATAAAATATTATCAAATAAAATTTTTTAATAAAATTAAAATTAAATAAAATATAATTATTTCTAATCAAATAAAATTAAGTCCTTTCTAATTTAAAATATTCATAATATTTGCATCACCATGGCTCAAACAATTTCATATTGCATAAATTGCAATGCATACAAGATATTGATGAACTTCTCCTGGAGGGAAGTTTTCCTCAACAGAGGGTCTGGCAAGCGCTTCAATTGTGTGGATTCCTCCAACTCTGTGTTACTGCAGGAACCCATATGCCTTAAGAAAATGCATATTACTTGGGTGTGAAACCATAAGCATTAGATATTCTCAACAATTTGGTTTAGGATTATATTTCCATTTCCAGTGAATCAGTCACAGGTTCACGGCCTATGCCTACCAAACAGACATGATATGCTCCTTGTGCTGCTCTTTGAACATCGATCTTTCCAGAAGTTATACAGCTATAGGCACTTCATAAATGGTTTTTTCAGTTCATCTTTTAAAGATACAGGAGAAAGCATATGCTATTTTGACCATTATTAGTCTCATTCTTATAATATTTCTAAACTGCTCTTATTATCATCATTTTTTCCACTTTTCAAGCACTATCAGAAGGTACTATTATGAGGTTCTACTTAATATTATTACCATCTTAGGAGTCGGTTGGTTTTAATGTTTATCCCGTTCATATGTTCTACTTTCCTTTGGTATCATGAATTATAGTAGGCATGAGCCCTTAGGAAGGCCAGGAGACTTACAACCCCCACCCCGATGTTTGGGCTTCCAACTGAAGTGTGACCTGCAAGAGGTGGTCAAAACAAGGCAGGAAAGGACAGAATTGATTGGATTTGTAGATTCAGGGATAATATCCTCTGCATCCAAGTTTTGCAACGCATAGTACTATGCGAAGATGATACCAACGCATAAAGGAGCTTCTGTAAGATAATTGGAGCTTAACATTTTGCAAAAGCTGCAATAGCAGCTGGAGAATTCAATCATTCCATTGATTATTCTTCTCCCTTGGAAGGTGATGAACATGGAAGGTTAGATTCACAATGATTCTTACACTATACTGTATGGGGTTTATATTTTCCTTCAGCATCTAATTAACTAAATTCTCTCTTCCCTTAGAATTGAATCCCTTCCCTGATATGTAGGAAGAAATAAGGATATTAAAAAAAAAAGAGGGATGGGGATGAATCTACCCATTGAGAAAATGAGGGAGGGTTTCTCCTTGAATCTGCCTAATGAAAAAAATAGGAAATGATGTAATTTGAGAAATTAGCAAAGATAGATTGTATAACTTACAAAAGAGATAGAATTTGAAAAAGCATTCACTCAACTAAGGGAATCACTCAACTTTTAGACAGTCTTTAAAAAAAATAATTACAACCAGAGGACCCCCAACTTTTATTATTTGATTTGGGACTTACTCACCAACAATAGGATCATCAAACTTTCAGGAATGTTAGAGATCACAAGCTTTATCTTCTCGTGGGGTTAATGTTTCCGCTGTTGCATCATTCTCACCTTCTGAAAAACTCATCAATTTTGAGGAACAAGGCATTTCATGATTTTGGAGGGAGCTGTCAGGAATCTTTTGATTGGGGTTAATGTTTCCACTGTTTAAAATATTAGAGGAATGCACTCTTGCTTGTGGTGATGACTCGGAAACTGGCGATTTCAAAGTGTTGCTTGATTTGTGATTTATTGGAGGGAAGGACTTGTGGAGGGGGCGGTGTGTAATGCTGAATTCAGTTGCTCGGCACAATAGTGTGTATTCTTTTAACAGAAAGATTGGGATTCACTTTTAAGTTGGACCTCATCAAATTTCAGTACTTCCACACATATATCAACATGGAAATCGCCTCCTTTAGTTGTGACTGGGACATGGTCAGCGAGTTTATCCATCAAGGTGAATACCTCTAGTTTCATCATCTTCATGTAGGTGAGATTGAGTTGTACACACAGCTTTATCGTGATTGTCATGGGGATTGGTGTCCACAACTGGAATACAAGTTTCTTCGTAATTGTTGTGCTCAACACCAGTTAGGTGGAAGCACCATCATGTTCGACTATAGTTGTCCAGCACTCCATCTCTTTGTGGTGGCAAACATGGGTAATATGTCCTTTCTGGAGGAAACTTTTGTGGCTTCATCTCTGGTTGCTGGAACTGCCAGCGGATTCTCTTCCTTTTCCTTCTTAAGGGAGAGATTGCTGTCTAGTGAGATACTTGACAGATTTATCGAGACTAGTATTTGTAGTTCAGTCAGTCCTCATAGGGGTGTATCTTAGCCTCTTTCGATTTAGAACGGGAAGAAAATTAAATAGATAAATACCTCTTATAAAGCTTTTTCTTTATTTCTATCCAAGTGGTGGCCGAAGGACAGCTTCTTCTTGTGTCTTGGTAGTGTTACCAATAACTTAGGGCAACTTCTCTAAGTTTGGCAGCGACTAACTTTGCTTTATTTTCTTTTGTGATATTCTTTTGGTCAAATTAAGAGTCTTAGGGTTGTAGACATTAGGATCAAAGTTGTCACCCAAACCAGGAATATTACTGCAAGTGATTTTACTTGGAGCCAAATTGTCCATCTTTTGGCACTTTGCGATGTAGTAACATCTTCAGGATCTTGTCCAGTTCTCTTGGCATATCGGAACAAGCTATATAGCTTCTTTTTACCAAGTTCTTTTGCGAAATTAATTTCAGATGCAATAGCACTTCATCGTTCACCGCTTTGCTTTGCAAGACAAATGACAGACAAACAAAATTAGAAAATAAAAAGGAATAGGGATGAATATGCCAATTGAGAAGATGGAGCAGGGTACCCCTTGAATTTGCCTAGTGAAAGAAAAAAGAATATAAAATAAATAGAGAAAATAAAAGGGATAGATTGTATAACTTTGATAACACAAGATATGGTATTTGAAAAATTATTCACCTAATAAAGGAAATTACTAACTTTCAGAGTTTTTAGAGAATCACTCATTTAAGTATTGGAATTTACTTACTTATAGAGGACCATGAATTTTGATAGTTTGCTTAGGGACACTACCCTAAGAACAATAGGACCATCACACACTCACCTAAAACGACGATCATACTCACAGAAAAGTGGAGCTTACAACAGTCGGCGTAACCACATCATCCATGATCCATATACGTTTTTTAAAGAAGCATGTCTAGAATCCAGCTATTCAGAGAAGATCCCCTAAATTCACAATCTTCTTCATAACTATTTGAACCCAAAATTAGGGAAACTTGGTGTTGGCAGGGTATGATCTTGGTAAACCGTCAAATCTATCCTAGGAAGTTGTCAAGAAGCGTGTATATGGAAGAACGCTAGAAAATACTGCCTTACGCCATTTGTCACACTATTCTATTGTTGAGCATCACATTGGCAACGACCATCTCTCTTATTTGGGAGGCCATGTTGTCGAGTATGGACGCCACATCGGAGGTGGCCTGGGTCCTCAGCGTGAGGGAAGGAAATCTCTGGTCCCTCAGGTGGGTCATAAAAGAGAAAAGGAAAAAAGAAAGAAAGAAAGAAGGAGAGAAAGGGGAAGGTGGCGCAGGGAGTTACAGCGACTCCGGCCGAAGGAAATTGGTGCCGAAAAATGGAGCAAAGAAGATGGTTTGTTTGAAGCAAACTCTATGTGATCTACCCTCTAATATTCCCATGCACGATGGCATGGGTGGAAAAAGGGAAATCGACGAGGCCGGATAGTTGGAGCACAAACTGCGGGTTCATCCGCCGAAGAAAGAAGGTAAAATCGAGGGAGACAATGCAAATCTTTTATTTCTCTTTGTTGACGCTGATTTTGTATTTGCATGTGCCGAATTTGAGAAAAAATCGGCCGAATTGTGAAATGGGTAAATGGGAGAAGGGAAGGAGAGATGTCCTAGCAACCCTGACGGTGAAACCATGAGGGTCACGATGCACCCAACAAAGGTGGTGTCACCGGAGATTGTGGAGTTGTCACGAGAGGAAGTGACGACGGCTTTCTCGGCTGCCACAACCATGGCTCATCCATGCAGGAATCGCCATCGACGAAAGGGAAATCTGAAGGGCGAAACAAAGGAACAGTACGGGAGGAGAGAGAAATAAGAAGAGAGAGAAGGTGCGCAGGGCGAAAAGAAGAGGAGAGGAAGAGTCCCGAGACAAGAGGACTCTTAACTTCGTGAGTCCGAGGATCTCGGGGCGTATCTTTTAGTGACAAATTTACCTTGGAATAAGGTCAGGCCTCAGGAGTACCGAGAATGGGTATCTTTTGACGTGGAGACATCACGTGGGTGATATCTTTGATTTATTTCAACATCTGATATGTTTTGTATACATATTTTATATCAGCATGTTGTATGAATAATGGGTAGGATTTGAGACCGGGTGGGTTGGTGCATGTGTGAGTTCATGGCACAAGAGGCTCCGAGGCCTTAAACGTGGCATGGGGGCCAAGAATATATGATGATTGAAAGTTGACGGCCTAGAAATGTCTCCAATATGGAAAATAGGATGATCGAGAGTTGTAAGCCTAAAATGCAGCCGATATTGAAAATAAGATGGTCATGAGCTGCAAGTTTAAAATATAATCAGCCTGATAGTCAATGATATGAAATGGCCGAGAACTGCAGGCCTAAAATGTAATCAAGTTAATGGAGCTAATGATACAAAATGGCCGAGAACTACAGACCTAAAATATAGTAGGACAGATAACCAATGAAATGAAATGGCTGACAACTGCAGGTCTAAAATGTAGTCGGGCTGTTGGAGCTAATAACATGAGATGGCCCAGAGCTATAGGCTTAAAATGTATCCGAGTTGATAGCCAATGATGTGAAATGGCCAAGAGTTCTAGGCCTAAAATGTAACCGAGTTGATATTTAATGATATAAAATGGTCAAGAATTGTAATCTAAAATGGAGTTTGGCCAATGGAGCCAATGATATGAGATGACCTAGATCTGTCGGCCTAAAACGTAACCATATGATATGCAAATTTGGATTATGTTTACCGTTGGCCGCTGTTTATGTGGGTATGCCGTGACTTCTATTTACATGGGTGTACCGTGGACTTTGATTATGTGGAAGGGTATTAGAGCACGATTTATTATACATTCGTATCAGTTGGATGGTACGATGATATTCTACTTTGGTATGCTGCTAATTTGGCTTCTAATATCGGCGATTTGGGATTTGTATTTGTCATCTGTATTAATATTTGTTTATGAATTCTCTCTCTGATTTGCATATGCTATTTTGTGCATGTTTATAACGATATTTACTGAGCTTTCGGTTCACGTTTTCATGTTTCCGTCTCTTCAGATTCGTATATAGGCTAGGATGCTTTGTAGGAGATGGATGAGATATGACGCTGCATTAGGTAATCCGGTAGGTTGAGCATATGTTACAACTCATATGGCATTGGTTGTATTTCTTTAGTATTTGGATTGAGTTTATTATGAGTTTTGTTATTTTTGGATAATGAAAATTGGCCGAGAATAGGCCTTTGGATTGTATGATAAGGACCGTTGGATTTGATATAATGTAGAAGGATTGCTGTCATGTTTGAATATTTCCCTTGCGATATTTTAAAACATGTCATATTTATATTATTCGGACAGGTTATTCGATGGGTCCTGTGTGGGTTTAGTTTTGTCCGGTCCTGTTTTTGGAATTGGTCATATCCCGATTTTTTAAATTTTTAGTTTTATATATAATAATTAATTAGACTTATTAAATTTCAGAACATGACAATAGAAGCATAAAAGTGTGAGAGAAGATTATTAGCCATCAACGTCATTTTAGAGCTCCATGATCAGGTCCTAACCACTGCTGAATCTTTGCTGGCTTGCCAAGGCATTTAAAATCATACCAAGAGTTCATCTTGGGAGGCTTTACACTGCCTTTAGATATACAACAAAGAATAGCTTTTTTTAAAGGATGGAAGACTCCTATACACCATCTAGTACGAGGTTGACTGAAAACTCCGGAGACAATCTCTCCAGCGAATTCATGTGCCTTCAGATATGTTGCAACAAGAATTGAACCAAGTAAATTGCAGGAATAATCCAACTATCTTGAATTGTCCATGTCGGATGTGGTAACCTATGTGGGTGGCCATTGATTATATGTTGGTGGTGGGCTGGCATTATTTTCTAATTAAACATTTTTATGTCACAGGTGTGCCAAAGGCTTTGTTTAGATCTAAAATTTCTAAGTCTGATACTAAATTGTACCAGAATATGTTATAGTTGAGCCAAAGGCTTTGTTTAGATCTAAAATTTGGAAGTTTGACACTAATTGTTACCAGAATATGTTAAAAGTTGAATTTAATGGATCAGGCTTTGATTTAAAGAGTTTTCAAGAGTTTTCCAATTTCTTAAGAATCACATATATTCAGAACTTTGTGGAGGAAATTATGGCCAATTCATAGAGTGAAACAGAAATTTCCATGAGGAAACAAAACTTGAGTATTAAGAGGAAAAGGCATGAGAGAAATTTCTTTAACCACATTACAGCAGAGCTATGGCTTATGAAAGACCGACCCTGCAATCAAAGCAGCTTCCATAACAACATTAATGACATCAATAACCTCATCAACTTGGCATTTGTTCCCCTTGAAAGTATGCCCTCCTGACTTCTTGAATTTTTCCATGCAGTTTATGAGGTTTTGGCTGCACTCTTGACTAAGATAGTCATCTGCACCATCACAATTGAATTAGGGCTTCATCCACACTAATTATATCTCACTTAGCAAATTATTTACTCCAAAACCAGAAAAAAAAAAAAAAACCAGCATGCTTCAGAATGCAAAATTTTGGATTATTCAGTTTATTCGACTCGTCTAGACAAAATGCACTTAAATATTTTCTGTTAAAGCATTGTGGATTGTTAACCAAAATCTGAACAATTGAATAGCTAAGATAATTCATTAGGCAGATTAGGTTATGCAATTGCACCCCATGTACATGAAACTCTTACGCATATACACACAGTTTCAGATTTATAAAAAAATAAGCAGTGGAGGACTTCAAGATAGCCGTAAGATGTTGCCCTTTTGTTGTAGTACAAAAAAGCTATACCCAGAAAATTTCGCTATCACAGCTTTTGTTGCGATTTTACCCTTGTTTTGCATGCAACAAAATTGACATTTCGACTTCATTTGCAATTAGTATGACACTGAAATCGGGCCAATCCCACATTATTTGCTCGTGTAGTGCTGTTGATTTTAGTCTGCTAATTTCATTATAACTTAGCTCAGATACTCAAATTGACACTTTTCCGAATGCTAGTAACAATATTGATAATTTTTACAATTTGGTTGAGCAGAGTTTGCAAACGGATACTTGGGTAATTTCAGAACAAGGAATTTTCATTCCAATTTTCTCATATATCAGAAAAGGGCAACAATTCTTAGTATTAACTCTTTTAGAAAAATGGAAAAAAGCTTTTGATTTTTGGGGAGACCAAAGAATTGAGCAAACTTACTGCCTTTGGCTTGTACACAGGCATCATGCCTCATACAGCAGGCATCAAGGCCATCACATGGTGTCTCCCCTGGACATCCACTGTATAAAATCCCACAGTACTTGCCGTACCTTAAAAAAGGAGGCACTATGCCACCAAAAAAAAAAAAAAATATAAATACATTCTTAAGTAGTTTATACCACAAATTGTCAAATTCAATGCTATATGACTTGAAAATATTACCTGAACAGAACTCTGATTCACATTTTCTACTGCATTCTTTGCTCTGCATGAGGAGACCCAAAAACAGTCAGAATAATTTGGTATTTTCTTTTCCCAATGGATAAGGCATCAGCGTCTTCATAACGTCATCGGAAAGATGACAGGTGATGAACGAGATGGGAGGGGGAATTACCACTTGGACAGCAGTCTCTGATGACTGAATCCCAATATTGAGGGCATTCACAGAAACGCCATGAAAGCTGCAGAGGGCTAGAAGAGCTAACTTCAGTGAAAGGAAGGAAGCCATTAAGTGGTGGCTGAAATTGCAGGAAGACAGCTCTGTGAATGTGAAGCTTGGCTTTGCCCCACGGCTCAAAATGAGTGTACAAGGGGATTTGAGGGAGCAAGTCAAATGAGGTGTGCGTATATGAAAGCCCAAAGGAGAGGATGGGATCGTAGGGTTGCTCGTGACCAACCTGCTTTTGCAGTAGTTGGTAGCTAGTGCCGTATGTTAGTCTGCATGTGAGGGTTATAGTTGAGGGGTCCATTTCTTGAAAATGACCTTTGAACCTGCTCTATATTAGGAGCAATAGATTTTTATTAAATCTACAATGTTTGAAAAATAACTTTATTTTTTATTTTATAATGTTATTATAAAATGATAGGTTGGTTTATGGTTTTTTTTCAATGCGGTGGGCCAAGCATCAATATCAATATTTGCCGTGTAGAATTATTTGGATTTGTTTCAGAAGTTCATCTCCTAAGATTTTATTGAAATAGCATGGAGGAAGAAGCTCATCACATATTTGGTTTGAGAACTTAGTTGTCATTCTCTTGATTGTATAATAATAATAATAAAATATTACATGATAATATTTATTATAAAAAAATAAGAATAATTAATTTTATAAAGTCACCTGTCTCCACTGATGCCAATACTCTGTCTCCCCACCCCAGCAGCTGCAGGTGTCAGCCACCCCTTTTGTTGTCTTTTAGGGTTATTTCTTTAGGGTTTGTTTTTTCACCATTGTTTAAAAAAAAAAGAAAAAAGAAAAAGAAAAAGTGAGAAGTCTCTTTTAGAGAAATCTTCCTTCTCAATTATATTTTTATTGAACGAAAGGGCAAGTTTATGTGTAGTGGCCCGGACCCGAATTCAGTGTGTTACATCAAATTTGATTTTATTCAAATTTTATGATATAAATATTCTGTATATTAATATATTTCTTTGCATATTTTCTATATTGAGACTATTAAATCTCAAATTATTTCACACAATCATCTTGTGTTCAACCAATTAGGCACGCCTAAGTTATCATAATATGCCAAAATAATCCTTACAATAGACCCTCAAATTAAAAAAAAAAAAATCTAAAAGGCATAAAATTATTGTAAACATAAAAAAAAAATTACAATAGATAAAGTAAAAGAATATACTTTTGAAGTGCATCTGATTTACTATTTTCAATGTGAAAATAGCTTTTTATTTTTTATTTTTATAAATGTTGTCTTAAACATTTATTTGTGATAATTAAAAAATAAAATTATAAGGGTTCTAAATTACTAACATTAAGTTTATGATGGAAAAGCACCACATTGTGCAAATGGACATTCGTATAGTTTGTGCATATATGTCGATGTTTTGAGCTATTTAGGGTTTTTAAATAAAGATTAAAGATATCTAAAAATGATTTTAATAAACACTTATAATTGATAATGTTTTTAGGGATAATGGAAAAAGTCACCCTTTATTTTTACTAATAGGAAATTAATAATTATCCTATTAAGTGTAATTTCTTCCTTAACATTGAAAATAAATGAGGAACATAAGTTTAATTAAATTAAATATATATTTCACAAAATATAAACATTTTGGGCTAGTATTTTATTTCTCTTCGTGATTATGGTTGGTCTGAAATTTTATTTGAATTTATATATTTATATATAATTTTTCTGTATTTGTTAACAAAAAGTTCTACTTTCTTTAATTTTATTGACATTATTGAACAATTGAATACTAGGATAAGAGATTCATACAAGTAAATAAAATATTGTGATTAGAAATAGGAAATTTAGCTAGAAATTTTTTATTTACATATTATCAAATTTTGATAATGTTATTTTTTCTTATGACATTAATCAAGAAGAATCTATATTATTCAATCATAAAATTATTCTTTAAACTTTATAAGTTTTTTTTTTTTTCAAATGTGCGATTAAATTTTTCTATGGTATTTAGTCAATAATTAAAGATGAAGTTGAATATATCATAACTGATTATTCCATGGGCAAGCCATATACCAATTGGGCAAATAGATTACTTCTCAATAAAAAGAATAGTCATAAATAATGAGAGATTATGTAAAAAATAGGTCAATTATGTTTATTTTCAATCCTAAATGGAATATAAGGGTTTAGGAATTCGTATGTAAAAATAGTATATTTTAACAATGATAGCGTGTTTTATTTTTCCTACTTTCATTGTTTGTAAAAACTTCATCTTTACAGTTGCATTATTCTTTTTTATTACAAACAAAGCAATGCACTTATAAATTCTGACTAATCAAAAAAATTATTTAAAAATTGATGTAAAAGGTTAATGTCCAAAGCTGGAAACATTATGTTGCGTTCTTCCTCACAGCTAAGCTTTTGCAATAGCAATTGACTGAACTACAACCAAAATTAGTATAAGAAGACAAACGGAAAGGGGAGTTCAGATAGAGGGGAACAGAAAAATAGAGAGACGGGGGAAAAGGACAGCAAGAATAGGAGGAGAAAGTAGAGAAAGGCAGAGAAGATTTGAGAGAAAGGAAAAAATAGAAAATATTTTCAGTCCTCATTACATTCATGTCAGGCACTATATACATGGAAAACAGAAAAATGCTAATAGTAAGCACCAGAAAATAATAATATAAAATAAAGAAATAGCAAAGAAAGGAAGGGAGTTATAATGCTAACAGCTCTCACGTGTAACGAAAATAATATGCAAGTGTAATATATAATATAAAATCTTAGATAAAGTTGCAAAATTATCAGGTGGCTGGATAGTTCGGGTGCTTTTCCTCTACCTCGATTGATTAGCAGGTGTGGTAATATTATTGACAATGAGACTGGTAATATTACCCTCCATATCAAATAAATTCTTGTCTTCAAGGTTGAATGGGGAAAAATCTTGGATGAAATCAGTAGCGGGCTCTCATGTGGCATCCTCAATGAGCTGGAACTGCCATTGAACCAAAAATTGAGCCACAATTACTCATTGTTGGAAAACTTTTTTGAAATCAATAATCTGAGAAGGGAATAAAAATGGTTAGGAGCCCAAAGCTTCCTGCGGACAGGTAGCTAGTAGACTAGGGGTGCTGTCGCAGCTTTTCTTAAGCAGAGGCACACGAAAACCATTATGAATGCGGAAATACTCTAGAAGGTGTAATCGATACGTGACTGAACCAATGCATTCCATGATTTGGAAGGGCTCATAATAATGCTTTGCAAGCTTATTCGATTACCACTATGCCACTGTAACTTGGCGGTAGGATTAGAGTTTGACAAAAACCCAATCACCAACTTGAAACTCTTTATCAGTCCGGCGGGCGTCAGCTTGATTCTTCATGTGGAGCTGGGCGTGTTGGAGATTATTTTTGAGTTGCACCAGCATGCCGGCATGGCCAGAAAGTAGGTCATTGACTGCGACAATGGATGGAGTGCCCTGGATATAGTTAGTCAGAGCAGGTGGTGATCTACCATATATGGCCGCAAACGATCTCATTTTAATAGAAGAGTGCCAAGCGGTATTATAGCTCCACTTGGCCGAAGGTAGAAACCACACCCAAGTCGTCGGGTTTTCAACTGCAAAGCAATGTAAGTAATCCTCCAAGCACCTATTGACCACTTTGGTTTACCCGTCGGTTTGTGGATGATAGGAACTACTATGGGACAAGGTAGAACCCTGCAGCTCAAATAGCTTCCTCTAGAATTTGTGTGACAGAATAGATCATTTTCCTCTAATGATCTCCATCAATAAACTCAGTCAACCAAATCGGACTAATATGCAATCAATTTAAAATATCAAATTCTGTAGAAAATTGGGTAGAGTTTCCTCTATAATTAAACGAAAACCATTTATACAACCTGCTTAATTAAATCTGTACAATTATATAAATATTCAGATTTTAAAATTTAGTCCACAACACACACAAGACTAACAAATGTCATATCATCTATGATTCCAACACAATACTCATTAACTACTACGATGAATTTAAATAGAGATACAATCTAAGTCTAAACAAATCCGAAGTCAAAACTGCAGAAGTAGAATTAGATCTATAAACTACCTGTGGAAGCATGATAATAATCCATAATAATAACAACATACTACAATTTAATACACAATATTAATCTAACTTGATTATTTACATTTCGATACATTAGACATATCTAAAATTTTAAGCCTCCGAAGTCCTGTAAATCTCGTTAAGTAAGTCCCTCTCCTTACTCTAACTAATCAGGTATTGACTTGTGGGCCTCATCTGGAAGGAAGAAGAAGTAAAGATGAGTTAAAATTTAGTAAGGTACATATATATATGTTTATCAAAGAACTTGCATAAATGAAGGACATAGATGCATATGAGGCTATGAATCATGATTCGAAAGAAATGATTTCATGATTTGTTTCTAATTTTTTTTAGTTCATTTCATTTGTCTTTTCTTAGTTATCAATTTATACCAAAAACTTATTTTGTTTGGGGACCAATATCAATAGGTCTTACCGACAAAGGAACTGTTGGTCGTAGCCCGAATTGTGTGCACCTACATAATCAAAAGTCCAAACTTCTTCTATTTTAGAACCAAAGGTGGGTCATCTACATACAATCCCTATAGACAGGGCCAAAAGCCGTCCAGCGGTTCCAAAACAGAAAATAATATTTCACTATAACATATTAAGGTATGCTAAGAATATCACCCACGATAAAATATGGTTAGGATACACGGCCAGAATAAGCTTTGAATTTCCATTGTAATCTTTTGGTATACTAAAGTTTATTATCCATAATCATCAATCCAAATTCATAATTCATTATTTCAATAGGAAATTCTATTCTTAAGCGCAAAATTCTTCGTTCCCACTCTATTGGAAAACGTTTCATAAGCTAATCAGAATATTATTCCGGAGAACAGTTCATAAGTCCATCACTTAATCACAGAATTTTCTCCATCATCAAATTTTCTTTCCATAAACATAATTCGATATAGATTCTTATATTCCTCGTGAGCTTAAATCCTCATGTGTTCTTGATTTCACACATAATTTTCTTTAGAGCGTAAAAAATTTAGAGATTCCTTTTTACATTAAGCCAATGGAATATCAAACTTTCAATCGATGATTCTTGACAATTGATTCATAACACTATTTACGAAATATTTTAGATTAATATGTCCATGATACATGCAAAATTATCATAAGACTTGGAACAATTAGGAAATTCTTACCATACTAAGCCTAACATATCTTTGGAGTTTCCAGATGACAAATATCTACATGATTGCTTGCATCGTAATTTTTGGAGCATATATAAGATGATATAATTAGCGTACATGTGATTAAATATCCTTATTTATGTTCGATAATATTTTCAGAATACGAAAAATTATCATATATAATTCTATGGGTATAAATACTAAAAATAAAGGGTGTCCGTATCCACAAAATAAGAGTTACGAATTTTTAAAAGCCTAATCATGCATAATTTACTTTTAATTTGAGTAAAATCCAAGGAGACGCCAGTTTAGGATTTCGGGAGTATAAAACCATCAAAACTACCAATTCGGACATCTATTTGATAAATCAACATGTTTAGGGTATGGGTAATAATATTCTAAAGTCAATTTATACAAAAGTTTCAATTTATTCGGGGAATTCATCCGGAGCACGGGTTTTGGATTCCATATTTGAAAACCGGTCAAAACTACAAATTTTGCCATGAAATTCATATATATGTATGCCCATATCATAGGTAACAATATTTTAAAGCCAAATCATGCATAAAATCCAAGATAACAGGTAAAATTGGTCCGGACGCAGGTTAGGGCTATCGGATGCAAAAATCCGACTAAATCTCTCAAATCAGACATGAAATTGAAATATTTTTATGTTAGAATCATGGGTATTTTAAAATATAAAATTATTCGGATATTGGGATGAGAATACCTGAAAAATGGAACAAAAATGTAAGAAAAAGAAAGATGAAAGTATGAGTGTACTTATCTCGACCCGATTTATTACTTTTCTAACCTGGTTCAAGCTTGGAATCGACTCCAGGACCTTGGATTCTCCCTTCTCTCTCTTCTCCCTCCCTCTCTCTTCAAGTGCGTGGAGGCCGAAAGCAAAATCCTCTCGGTTTAAATTATATTAATTTAATACATTGCGGTTATCATAAATCAGAATCCAAATCCTATTTACGAATTAATACTTCGATATTATAATGTCGGTTCCCAAATTTACCAATTTTGGGTCTTCAGGCTTTTTGATCTAACTTTTTCCCCGTCCTTAGATCTCAATCTACTTATATGACTTTAATTACTCTTGATTACCGTAACGTGAAAATCGTTACCTTACAATTTTCTCATGAAAAGAGGATCTCGATTAGAGATAATTTTGGTCAGGAGGCCATGCGGCCGGCAAACCTCCTTAATGAACGCCTCTGCCAAGTCTTCAACACTAAAGTGAGTGTTGAGGGTCGAAAAGTAGGCATAGTTTGACAGCCGATCAACCACCACAAATATAACGGTATTCCCTCCGGATATAGGCAAGTGGGTAATAAAATCCATAGAAAGTAAATCACATATTTTACTTGGAATTGGAAGGGGTCACAACACTTCGTGAGGAGCAATGTTGAGGGGTTTCACTTGTTGACAAGCAAAGTAACGATTGATGTAATCGCGGATATCTTTACGCATGTGAAGCCAAAATTTGTGGAGATCTGAGCGAAAGTCCATTGGACCCCCGTATGTCCCCCGATTGGCAAATTATGGTACTCATACAGAATTAATTTTAGTAAAGCAGAATCAGTAGGCACCAATATTCTATTTTTGTAAAAGACCAGCTCGTCCCGTATGGTATAATGTTCAAAGTCCCCAGGTTGATTCTGAATGGATACAATCAGTTCAGCAGAAGGGGCATGTTTACTATAAAAGCTGCGGAGGGCAGCTAGCAAGGCCATCATGAGTTTAGAAACTGCACTCAGCACCTAGTAAGAAGTAGTAGAGAGCCGTGATAGGGCATCGGCTGGCCCATTCTCCTTGCCTAGTCGGTAGTCAATTTTAAAATCATAGCCCGATGATTTAGTAATCCATTTTGTTGCTCAGCAGTGTGGATGGCTTGCTTTAACAGGATTTTGAGGGGTTGGTGATTGGTTAGGGTGGTAAATTTAGTACCCAAGAGATATTGTTGCCATTTTTTTATAGCATTTGAGATGACACAGAGTTCCCTGATGTGGGCGGAGGCTGTTTGTAGTTTGGGACAGAGTTGCCAGCTGAAAAACACAAGAGGATTGTCAACCAGCACTAAGATAGCTTTGATACTATCTTCTGATACATCAGTTTAAACAACAAATAGTTGAAAAAAATTTGGCAATGCTAGCACTGGAGTGTTGATTAGGGCAGCTTTGAGGGCCTGAAAAGCCACCGTTGCCTCAGGAGACCATATAAAGGCACCCTTCCATAATAGTTCGGTGAAGGGTGCTGAAATTTGGGTATAGCAGGCTACAAATCGTCGGTAGTACCCGACTAATCTTAGGAATCCCTGCAACTACTTGACGTTGGTTAAGGCCGGCCAATTTTTCATAACTTCAATCTTAGTTAGATCTACTGTGATCCCCATTTCTAAAATAATGTGGCTCAGGTAAGCCATTGAGGTACACCCGAACTCGCATTTAGATTGTTTGGTACAAAAGGAATGGCCCCTTAAAATCTGTAGCATGCCTGCCAGATGCTGGCAGTGCAATTCTCAAGAGGAACTATAGACTAGAATATCATCAAAGAAGACCAACACAAATTTCTGGAGGATAGGACAAAAAATAGAGTTCATTTCTGATTGAAACGTGGAGGGGGCGTTAGAAAGGCTGAAGGACATTACCAAGAACTCGTAGTGGCCTTCATGTGTTCGAAAAGCTATTTTGTGAACATTAGCAGTATGTACTCACAGCTAATGATACCTAGCTCGTAAGTCTAATTTGGAAAACACACGAGCTCCATGTAATTCATCAAATAATTCATCCACAATAAGGATGGAGAAACGATCTTTAATTGTAAGTGCATTGAGAGCTCGGTAATCGATGCAGAACTGTCAACTGTCATCTTATTTCTTAACCAGTAATACGGGGGAAGAAAAAGGACTCGTACTCGGCAGAATAATACATTTATCTAACATTTCTTGAATTAGCCTCTCCATTTTGGCCTTCTGAAAATAGGGGTATCGGTACTGTTTAACATTCATCAGCATCGTATTAGGTTTCAAAGGAATTCTATGGTCTGTGGAGCGGTAGGGGGATAATCCTCAGGGAATTGCAAAGACATCTGCATAGGAGAAGTGAATATTGTGGAGGTTTGTAGAAATTTATGGGGAAACACTCAAAGGAAATTGGATTGTGGAACCAGAAGCGATTGACTGATTGTCCAGGGAAGGTTCTTGAGTAGGGAGGATGCTTAACTGGAAGTACTAAGCCACTGACTGAGTGGAGTCACTTCTCTTCAATTGGTCAAATGTCATGGTGGCCACAGAAGTTGATGGCATGCCGTGAAAAGTGAGTTTTAGTTTCATCATGATCGAAACTCATCTATAACGCCTAATAGTCGAAGAGCATCAGACCAATTGATGCTAGCCATTGGAAGCCAAATACAATGTTAGCCCCATAGATTAGCAGCAGAGTGATCTAGACCTTGGTACACAGCCCTTTGCATCTTAGTGAATCTCCATTGGCTACCGTGACGTTGAGATGATGAGAAAGCTCTATGGGAAGTCCAAAATACTTAGCCATACGCGTTTGCAAAAAATTGTGAGTGGGCCCATTGTCAACTAGAATAATAACTGGTTGGTCCAGGATTTGTCCTTGCAGTTATAAGGTAGTAGGCACAAAGTGACCTTCAAGAGTATGAGGAGAGATAGTAGGAGTCTAGTCAGTTGGAGGAGGTAATGATTCCGCCTCTTGGAGTTGGTCGTCCGTAACATCTGGTTCAACAAAGTCCATCTCCATACTTTGGACTCTTGAAAAAGTACCCTTATCATCCTCCGTGATCATACATAAAAATTGTGGGGGATTATATCAGTGTCCCAGAGTGAATTTTTCATCACAATTAAAGTATAGGCCTCAGTTCCGATGGGAAGCCATTTCAGCAAGGGTCAATCATTTTATTGGTAGAGCAGGGGAGGGATTTTTAGCCACCATGGAAACAATATGCCCCCGTGAAGAACTCATTCGACTAACATTCATCTTTTTCTCTACTAGCTTGGCCATACCAATGGCGTTTGGTAGGGTCATAGGTTTCAATAGTAGTAGCTCCCGCTGAATATGATCCTTGAAGCACGAGATAAAGCAATTTATCAAATTAGTGGTTGATAAACCCTAGTGTTTGTGTTGAGCTAGACTCGAATTCAGCCATATAAGCAGCCACGATTATAACCTGCCTGAGCTTGTAAAGAGTGGCTTCGTGGTTCATATACGAAGAGGGCCTAAAGCGAAGTTCAAGGTCCTTAACGAAGATCTCCCATGTCAACAACTGGCATGTTGTATGCATCTACTGATACCATTGGAGGGTTACACCAGTCATATAGAAGGCAGCTACGGTTAGTTTTTGTTTCGACAGTGTACCATGGTACAGGAAGAATCGCTCAATTTGGAACAACCAACCGATGACATTTTCGCTAGCAAAAAATGGAATCTCAAGCTTGGGTAAACAAAATTGGGAGGAAATCTGTGTCTCAGATTGTGAGGCTAGGACTATGGGTGGGGGTTGGGTGGATGGGTGAGAGATAATTGTAGGTGAGGGTGCGAATGAAGTCAGTGTGAGTAACAAATGGGGATTCGATGACAGCAGGGTCTGTTGTTCTAGCCGAGCTAGAGTTTGTTGCATTTCAAAGATGGAGTGCTGGACTTCAGTGAAGGATTGCTGAAAATGTTCGATGGTGGTCAAAAGGGTATCGAAACGGTCTGCATGTTAGTGTACAGTACCCATGACGTCCCTCAGCTCTTGTGCCATGCCAACAATGGACTCTTCAAGAGCCATATATTTGGTTGTTATTACCTCCGTCATTGTCTTAATAAAAGTACCAAAAATGTTGCATTCTTCCCTAAAGCCAAGCTTCTGCAACAGCGATTGACCGCACTACAACCAAAATTAGCACAAGAAGAGAATAGAAAGGGGAGTTCAGTTAGAGGGGAACAGAGAGACAGAGTAATAGAGGAAAATGGTAGAGAGGACAGGAGGAGGAAGTAGAGAAAGGCAGAGAAGATTCAAGAGAAAGGGAAAAGTAAAAAATATCTTCTGTCCTCATTACATCCGTGTCAGGCATCATATACACGGAAACAGAAAGATGCTAATAACAAGCAACAGAAAACAATAATATAAAATAAAGAAACAACAAAGAAACGAAGAGAGTTATAATGCTAACATTTCCCACGTGCAACGAAAATAATATGCAAGTGTAATGTATAATATAAAATCTTAGAGAAAGTCGCAAAATCGTCAGGACGGCTGAATAGTTCGGGTACTTTTCCTTTACCTCGACTGATTAGTAGGTACGGTAATATTATCGGCAATGAGACCTGTAAACACATTATAGATTAAAAGGTCATTCATTAACTATTACAAATTTTCATGGATTTTTATAATTTTGTTATGCAAAATGGGACATGTATTCCTATCTCTCAATAGTGAGACCCTGTCTCCTTTTGAATTCAACAAATATTTGAATCGGTTATTGAACTTCTATTCTAATTCATTGAAACATCTGAGCCCGTGAATTTGGATTTATTGAAAGAAAAAATTAATTGGCATCTCAAATGTGTTGGATATTTCTCTTTACATTTAAAATTTTTATTTTTTTATGTTTTTGAAACAAATTCTATAAAATATTTTATTCTTTTGATAATGATATTTCTTTCGGTAGAATCAAACAAACAAATTACGGGAAAGATTTGATAGTATATTTTAAGGGAAAAGCTGTGCCCACTCCAAAGGTTTCATCTTTAGATAAAAGAATAGTGTTTACCCCCTTAAATCGCCAAAAACGATGATCTGAATTACTCTATCAAAGAAAGCCATAAAAAGAAAATTTATAATTTATGCGGACGAAACATTTCACCAGCTCACGCTCTCCCAAATCCATCGCTTGCAGCAACGGGTTTCTGCTGAGTGGGCTGCCGACGGTGAGTTCCTTCCCCACCATATGTTCTTTCTCCTTGCCTTCCTTGCTTGATCGTGTCCCTGCATTTTCATATTTCGATCTGTACCCTTCCCTTCTCTGTTCGATGTCTCTTGGCTGTCGTTTCTCGTGTTTGGAGTGATTCGGATTATGATTTTGGCGATGTAACCCGAAACATGTATACTGATTCGTTTAGGATCTGCAGCGGAGGATCAGTGGAAAGAAATGTCGGAGCTGAGCTTGGGGATATTGATTGATATCGTTGACGAGGCGTGGATGAGAGACACTCTTCCTGATGATGGTACCCCTTCCATGACATTCTCTCTTTCTCGTTTTTCCCCTCCCATCTTCCAATTACCACTGTTTGATGTGTTCATTTAATATTTTTGTCAATTGTTAGCTCACCCTACACTGGGATTTTTACTTCATCAACTCATTTCAAATTAGGGTGCCAAAATCTTGCTTTTACTGTTATGTAAAAGAAGTTTGAGGGTGGCAATTTTATCAATTTGTCACTTTTTCATTGCATCAGATATGTAGAATTTGGTATCCTCGTTATTAATAAGATATGCATATGGGTTTTGGCACAGACATTGATTTACCAGATTTGGTGGTTGCCCGGTCGGATGATGCTGAAGATCCAGGTATGTCCACCTCCGTCTATTTAAACACTCGTAAATGTTTGGATTATCTGTTTAGACTGGAAAGTTGGCACAGAACACCTTAGGGTGATCGATTTTCATAAAAAATGTCATGGGATTTATGTTTTATGAACATTTCATTGGCATTGCTGAATGGAAGTGTTGGAGAAAGTGGGATGAGTGCCCGGTTGATGAAATCAAAATCTGCTATGCTTTTTATGATATTGTTTAAATTGAATAATGCCTTGTCAACTCTTGAGATTTTCTAAGCCATGATGAGAAAGCTAAATGAAACGGAAATCTTAGAATTTGTTCAATTCCCATATTTTTTCCTTGATCATTCCCCAAGATCCAATTCAATGTTTTAAGTTTGAATTCTGGGAGGATTAATATGTCTCTTTATTCCTGTTTGTCTAGTTTTTCTACCTTTTTCTTAACTTCATGGTCTTTGTACATGGAAGCTACCTCTCTCATAGTTGAAATCAGAATTCTCACAACCTATCCCACTTGTATTTTCTCTGTAGTTTTTTGTTTTCTTAAGCTTCGGCACTTCTAGGAGAAAGCAAAAAGGGTTATGTGAAGCCAGTTTTTCTTCTGTTTGAATAGTGCTCATTTATCAGAGGCACAAAAAGTTTCCAGCATGACCATATTGACTCCATGTTTTCACAATTCCTTATTGAAAACTTCTTTCAATTCTCTAGGTTATTTATTTCTCCCTAGTGGTCTGTAGCTGACCTGTTTTCCTCCAGTTGTTTCATTTTTCCTTTGACACTGATATTACCAACTGTGCTGTTGTTGATAGCAGGGTGAGAGCTGTGACAGAGGAGCAAGTTGCAGTTGATTACAATATGGTTAATAAAATTGATTTTTAACCTCCTATTTGGAGCCTGAATGATTTTTTTTCTTGATTGATGTATTTTAAGTATTGTTGTTCTAGAGGTTCTTACAGTCTTTTGGGTGACTTAACTCGTGGGATGGGGCATTTTAATGAGCCGTTTGGTCATCTCTGGACTCAATCTGGGTTGCCTTTTCATCAACCTAGTGTGAAGCTGTGGTTCCTGCCTCAGTTGTAGGCATTATCTTAGACTGTCTGCTGTGTTCAATTTTAACGCTCTGGGAGATACAAAAGAGAAGCATTTTTGGCGTTGCTGGCCCTAATTTCAGTTGAGCTTGTTTCATCATAAATTTCATTTTCATTGTATGTTTTTATACTGTCGTTGCTGGAATTTTCATCTTGTGTCTGATACTCATTATCTCAGCTTGGGTTGATCCGGTAGAAAATTAGAACAAACCAAATAGTGCCAAGCAAACCTGAGAACCTAACTGAATTATGATATATTTTTCTAATTCCATTGAGACTCCCTAAAATGGTCAAATTTTTTTTCTATGCATGACCTTAAAATTGCAGAAGAAAACTGCAATAGCCATAAACAAACAAGAAATTTGCCATAAAAACTTTGGTAGGTGCTGGGAGCCTGTGACTTCAGAACTGAATTTCATTGCCCATAAAAAAAAAAAAAAAAAACTTTAGAACTGAAGTGAGGGTCATATAAATAATCCACCTAGTTTGCCTGGCTGCTGTAGTTTTTCTTGCCCTCCATTCTGTCTGAAATGAGAATGATGCAGTTCCCATGTTGTGGTCATCATAATGAAGTTCAATGCTGAGCCTTTGTGACTGTTCTTGTAAATGCTTAGGTCCTGCAACAGACATCATATTTCTGTTTTAATTATTGATCAGAACCTAACATCATAGTTTGGAGAACCGTTATCATCCTTCCAGTGGGTCGCTTCTATTTTCTATCTGATTACTAGAATTTAAAGTTGGAAAAAATAAATGTTAGAAATTGAATAACCGTTTAAATTATTTGATGCAATATCCATAATTCAGTTTCCTAACTTTTGATCTTAACTGTTAGATAAATATGAGAGTCAGCCTACTTCATGGATCATAACCGCACTCCCTAGTTCTACTTACTTTTGTAGACCCAGAAATCAATTTCCAGTTTCTACCTCTTGGACGAAATTGAATATCGATAGCTCTTGATTTCATACATACTATTATCGTTTTCTTGTCGCCTTGATATAAACTGCTCGCTGTTGATCAGGTGAAGAGCCTCAAATAACTAACGAAGATAACTGGCATGATCTTTCCCTCGGAACGCAGTGAAGATGCAGCACTGATACAATATATGCCATTCCAAGTGGTGGTTGGTTGGTTGATTGATTGAGGCCATCCGTATGAGGTGCCATTTTGACACACCAGGGGTAGTTTCTTCATCATTTTCAACCTTTGTGCGTCACTTACCGTGTTTATTGTAGAAAATATAAACTCATCGATAGCAAAAATCAAATCGATTTTGACATATCTTGTTATAGCCGAGACTTATGATCTTATTAATTTATTTTGTGCCTTATTATTATTAAAATGTTGCTTTGCATTTGCTGTGATAGAATATTTTTTGGGAGAAACATTTATAATATTTACAATGGAAATGCAGAAAATGGACATAGAGATATTCTTTTAACCCTTTATAATTATAATAACAATTCATCATGAATTTCTCCATGGGTCCATTTTTTGTAATGCTATTAAAAATATATAGATTTTTACCTTTTTGGTGTTGAATATTAGATGTTATCATTGATTTAAAGACCTATTTATCTTTAAAATATATACTCAATCTAATTATCGAGATATGTGAATGTAATCTAATAATCAGTAAAAGAATAATGTGACACTTGAATTCTCATTAATTAAAATTCTATAAGACTTAAGTATTAATTATATCATTCTTATGACTCAATTCTTACACTTCCTGAGAAACTGTTATTAATATTTATTCTTACCCAGCGGCTAGACATTGGTTGAATGATTGATATGAGACTTATATGATGATTGTTATTATATTTCTTATTAAACTCTCGAATTATTATTATATTTTCATGATGAACGGTGCTATATTAAATTAATTGCCACCCATCTCCCAAGTTCTCTCTCTACCCACAACTCATTAATCATCTCTATACAATATGAGAGGCCTTTTGATATTATGATAATTTTATTCTTTATCATCCGAGGTAGATATATGAGGCTTCCTCTCGTTTATATAATTTTGTCACCTGTATTTTAATAATAAAAGGTTAGTTGAAACTATATAGTTGAGACTCAATTATACCTCAAGGGAATGAATAGGTGTCTTACAGTAAAATTTAACATTTTAATAAAGTATTGATCACAAATCAAATTCACATAAATGACATAAAGGCGTAGATAATATTAAATATATAATTATTAATCAAAATAAATAGTTGAAATAGATAAATATAAAAAATTATTGGCAAAACCCGTGATAAGAAATTTTGAGAAAACACTTTAGATTATTAATCATTAGCTAAACATTTATTATAATGAGAGAAGTTAATTTATAGACTAAATCACAGACGAATTGTCTTAATTGATTGACTCTAAATAAATAATTATTTAATATTATTTTTAGTTTTATATTACAACAGTTACTTTCAAATATTCCTAATTTTTTCAAGTAAATCTCACATCGATGAATCTTTTCGATGAGTTTTTTGTAAAGCATATCTTACAATAATCTAATAAAATTTAATTCTCCATGTATAATAAAAAAAGAGACTCAATTTGAAATAGTAATACAAAAACAAATTTTTTATAATTTTTTTGTCATATATAAAAACACTTTCTTAAAAAAATATTTAGTCCTTTAAGAATCTTTTCACTCTACACATTTGATTCAACCTCATTAATATTACAAGTGCCACTACCTTCTATACTTAGTGAGTAATTTAAATTTTGGTCTCAAACCTTTAGTTAATAGTAATTTAAAATTTTGTAGTATTAAAGTTAACAATATTATGTCTGAGCCCAAATTTTGTAGTTCATTAGCGGTGGATTATTATAAGAAAAATAACAAATTTTTATTTAAGAGTTAGTCGCATAATTATCCAATGGTAGGTTATTTGAAAATGAATTAACTCATTGTAAATTAAGCAATTTTTTTAAATGGTGCTAATAGTTTTCAATTTTAATTAGATTGTTCAAGCTCCAAGTATACGATTATCTTGTGTGGTATTATTGGAGCTGAATTTATCAGACGATTTGAATGTTTATTTTATGACTGTTTTACGAGATGTTACTAGAACTGAGTTATTAATTTAATTACTTATATCACTAATTTTATGAGGCATTATTGTAATTGAATTACATTCGATTATTTGAGTGCCTATTTCATGACTATATAATATGATACTACTAAAGTTGAGTTACATTCTATGGCCTGAATACCTAATTTGCTACAAATTAATATTTTTAATATAAATTTAGATAATTTATGTGGTATGATTAAAAATTTTTACTTAATATTTATAACTAATTTTTTCAAGATTAAAATATAATTAAAAATTAAATAGTGTTACGAAATATGGCTATTAAAAAAAAAATCTAACAATGTTTATGAAGAGCAACTATTATTTGATCTAGTGATTGTATTAGTTGCTAAACACTCCTATTATCTAATTTGAAATGGGTGATCCAAAAATGAAATTAGTAAACACGAGCAAGTGAAAATCAATCTCATGCGTCCTCCCACAAGATCCAAAAGAGGGAAATGGGAAGTCATCCAAATCTCGAAGCGCCAATTCACCACGAAAATCACGCTTCCCCAGATACGACGAACTTGTTTTCTATCAGTGTCGGATCAACAGCATTACTGACGATGATCGTGTGAGCAGAACATCCACACCCAACGAAATCATTAGACACGTTTCAATTATCTATTAGTAGGTCTCATGTATAATAGTAGTAAGTTCCCCATTCCCTCTCAGATCACAGTCACTTGGTCTTCAATGCTCTGATCTCATGGAGCTAACTCAGTGCACTTATTTCTCTCTCTACGCACCCAAAGCTTCTCATTTCCACAATTCCCGGTTCCCAAAGACAGGCGCTGCTTGTCTCCAAAATCGAATTAGAAGGGGTTCGGAAAACAGGGGCAAGGTGAAGAGTTTGGTTGTCAATGCGAGGGAGAAAGCGGCTGAGGTTGAGACTCTGGTGATCGAGAAGCCTAAAAAAGTGAAGCGTTTCGAGGTTTTTGATGGCTATCCGACGCCTTTGGGTGCCACGGCCATGGAAGGGGGTGTGAATTTTGCTATTTTTTCTCGGAATTCGGTTTCCGCTACTCTCTGCCTGATCAGCCTCTCCGATTTACAGGAGGTATAATATACTAAAATTCTAAAATGGGTTTTTTTTCAACAGTTTTTCAAAATTGGTTCGATTTGTTGTTCTAATCTTAGACTCTTATTTCATATATAGTCGCAAAACACTACAGAAGGCCCTCCCTGCAATTCATGGGTAGGTTTAATGGGGAGTTTTAGACGGTTTTGGATATACTACAGAATGCTTCCCTGCAATTGATAGGTAGGTTGTAATGAAGAGATTCAGGGAGTTCTGGATCCAGCCACCTCATTCCGGTTGTTTGCATGTGATGTTTTTTTCTTTTTCCTTTTACTTTTGTGGGTATAGAATTGCTTGGTAATTTCATATTCCTGTACGCATTTTTGCATTGGCTCATTAATATTATAGCCATGAGGTTCCGATAGTGCTAGTTGTTGTATTAGTTTGTGGGTCAAGTTTGGTGAACAATTGATTGGCCTGGTACTTTTCTGGAGAGAGTTGAGCACAGTGAGGGAGATTCAAATAGTTTGAACTGTAATCTGACAGGGCCGGAGGTGTGTACCCCTGATATCACTTCCACGTTGTTGAGAATGTGACAGCCTATGGTGAGCTAATCTTGTGCCACACACCATTGTCACAGTCTCAGTCCTTAACCGACTAAGCTCATTATCGTAGGAGTATTAAGCCTGCAGTCTTTAAGGATTCTTTATGTGCAATCATTTAGGATGATCTATCTTATTTTGTTCTATCTATCTTATTTTGTTCTTTTGATGGAGTTTATGTAGTTACTTTGCATTCTATTACTATAGTAGGAGCCATGCTGATTTGGGATAGTAGAATCGGATCTATGTAGTCTAACTTGAAGTTCAATTGTGTTGTTCCCCAGTAGTTTTGCCTAACGGGGCTTTGACTTTGATTTTTTTTTTTTCCAGATAATTGTTGTTTAAATACCACTGTATTGGTGCCCTTTTAGTTTGTTGAATGAAACGAATTATGAGAATAAGTTGAGGGTGCGTGCATCTAGTATCAAGGGGTTGGAGTTTTTGAATTAACAAATTTTGGTGTCCAATTGTAAGTTTGGGAACAACCAGCCTATTTAATATCTGAGATAGGTTTAATAATAGTGTAAAGTGAGACATCTATCTTTACAATCAATTCCCCCAAAGAAAAATAAAAAAGAGAAAGATAAATATTAGGTTTTTTTGTAAGTCTTAACATATGTCCGAAAACTAGTGCATGTGGGGTAATTGGCATGGATGATTGATTACCCTTTTCAACTTATTAACCATATCAAGACTGTACAAGTTTTTAGTACTCCATGGCTACAAATTATGCATAAGATGGAACCGTTTCCGAGTTCAGCATGGATCACAATGTCTTTGTTTAAATCATAAAGATAGTGTCCTGAGTGTCAAATAAAACTTGAATTTGGAAACCATAATCTATGATTGCTAGCCTTTTCCAATAGTCAGATGGCGTTGGGAATTGTAGTGTTTTCTGATGGTCCTACACTTTATTTGTTCTTCCAAGGAAGATTTACTCTTTCAGTGCTGTAAGCTCACAGCATATTGACAAAACTAGAACATTGTTTGCTTTACATCCATGAATTCTTGTTTATTTATGGAACTCATGAATTCATATGCTATTGATGTGTGGTCTCTAAAGTCTACACCTTTAATTAGATGCCAACTTTTACGATGCAGAATAGAGTCACTGAGCCAATCTCTCTTGATCCACTGACTAACAAGACGGGAGATGTCTGGCATGTGTTTTTAAAGGGTAACTTTGAAGATATGTTATATGGATACCAGTTTGATGGGCCCTTTTGTCCCGAAGAAGGACATTACTATGATTCTTCTTGCATACTGTTGGATCCTTATGCAAAAGTGAGTGGTGTGGCTTATGTGATTTCATATTGTTTTTAGAGTCCGTGATGTTGCTTGTCAGAAGTTTGTGCTATCTTTTTCAATTGTTTGGAAAAGTCGTCTCTTTTGTTTGTTGTTCCAGATGACTTGTGTCTCATGATACCTGTTATTTTGACCTAGCTGATTTGTTGTTTTGAGGCATTGACAACACGTTTCATGTCATTTCTATAGGCAGCTATCAGCAGGGGAGAGTTTGGTGTGTTGGGGCCAGATGGTAATTGCTGGCCTCAAATGGCTGGCATGATACCATCTTCTAATGATGAGGTATCTACTACACATTTATCTTATTCTCATTTGTGGTTAATTTTTTTAAGCACAAATGCTTTTTGATTCTAGTGAATACTACATGCAGGAAGTAGATGACTTGCAATCAGAATTAATATCCTTGGTCATTTACTTTCTGGCTCTATAATATGAAATTCTTATGTCACTGGAGAAATTGCAGTTGGGAAATCTGCTGCAGTATTATAATTATCATCTCTTTGATTCTCATATCTTTTCCCTGTTGTTTCTTCTGTTGACTATTTGATGAATTCAGTTTGATTGGGAAGGAGACCTATCGCTGGAGTATCCACAAAAAGATCTCATAATGTATGAAATGCATGTTCGTGGATTTACGAGGCATGAATCAAGTGGGACTAGATACCCGGGTACTTATCTTGCTGTAGTAGAGAAACTCGATCACTTGAAGGTACACTTTGGGCATATAGTTATTTTTAAGGTGGATTTTTGAATAATCCATTGTTTGCTTCGAGCTACTCTTTCTGTATATTTGTCTGAGATTTGGTCCTTAGGACTGAAATCTTGTAATTTTGAAATTTTATTGTGCTTCTAGATTGTAAAACAGCAAATTGTTGTCTAGTTTCAGAGTTGGTTTCTGTTTGCTTCCCATCAACTGATGATAATAGACATGGTGTATCCTTGTTATGTGCTTCATAGAAATATGGAAGATTGTTTCTTACTGAAGACACCTGTTGTTTGGATTGTTTTCCAAAAGGCTTGTTAGTGTTAGTGTGCGATGTTCTGGACATAAGATAGTTATCCAGTTCTAATCTGTCTTCGTATATGTGCCAGGAGTTGGGAATACTTTCTTTGTGATGTGCATTGCTAAATTTACTGAAGTTGTTGCCTTTTTTATGTTGCAGGAACTTGGGGTTAACTGTATAGAATTGATGCCATGTCATGAGTTCAACGAGCTTGAGTATTTTACCCATAATCCTGTCGTGGGTGATCACAAGTAAATCTAACTCTCTCAAACTTGTAATATTTAATTTCTCTGTGAATATGAGCTGATGCTTTTATATCGCCTGTTGATCATGATCATTAATAGCTATGATGATGGGGATGACTACTACTGAGAAATTCATTTTTGTATGTTGCAATTCATATTTGATGGCTTCATAATACTTGCTTAGATCGTTCAATACTTGGAATTCTAAAAGTTGAGTGTCAAAATGTGTGTTTTTTTATTTGTGAACAGATAATTTTTTTATGCAAAAATGAGGAACTTGAGAGAGCAAGCGCAAAATTTATCAACTGTTATATGCAGCTGTGAGCGAAGTGGGATAGAGTTCCCTTTTGGCATGATAAATTTGTGTGCATATGTCCTTGACAGTTTTGTCCCCAAATTTATGAGGCTTATCTGTGAATAAGGAGGTTGGGTTGAAGGATGTTGCTCTGAAGGTGTGGGACTAATTTGTTTGCGATGCCATTTTGCTCGTTATTCTCTTCTTTTCCTTAGTTGTTAATTGCATAATTAAAAAGAAAATTACAATTTTCTAGATTTTGTATATCTGTGTAATGTGCTCCATAATCTCTTATATTCTGGCATAACACACATTTTCTTTGTGCAGGGTAAATTTCTGGGGCTATTCAACTGTCAGCTTTTTTTCACCCATGATAAGGTATTCATCTTCTGGTGTTCGTAATTGTGGCCGAAATGCCATTAATGAATTCAAACTTCTTGTTAGAGAAGCACATAAGCGGGGAATAGAGGTGATATCTCATTGCAGCTTTTTTTCCCCTGCTTCTAACGTTTTAGAAAGTCTTTTTAGTATTTCCATTATCGCAGGTTGTCATGGATGTTGTTTTCAATCACACAGCTGAAGGGAATGAGAAAGGTCCAATTCTTTCATTCAGAGGAATTGATAACAGCGTCTTTTATATGCTTGCGCCCAAGGTATAGCTTCTGACATTGTTATTTACACTAAAATCCGGACAAAGAGGAATCTTTTTGGATGTTGTTGGGGTGAAGTAAATTGAACTGCTATAATCAATACCAATGTAGAGGGTTAGTTTGGTTTGTTGATTCATCAAATTTGCAATTTAAAAATGTTGCTTGTGAGATTGCTGTAAAATACTTCAAATTATGTCATTTGTATATATATATGGTAAACGAAAGAATTTTCTGCTCCTACATTAAAGAGGAACTGCTTGATGTAAGCACTAAGCTCCTTAGGAGACTTGCTTTTGCTTGAGACAGCCTCGAATTCTCTCCCTCCAGATGAAGTAAAACAAGGCACAAATGGAAGCCCTTTGCATCCAACTAGTACCACTCTTATCCTTCACCACCATGCAAAACCTATTAACCATTTACACTAGTCAACCTGAGACCCGCTTCCCCTCACAGATTTACAGATTGCAGCACCTCATGAACCGTCTTTTAGTGAGAACTATTGAAGGAGCCCAGCTTCTGCTGTACACAAGTAAGAATCATCATCAACTGCCATCCCACTTTGTATCAACTGAGTTTTAGTCAACTACCTGTTTCTGAACGCTAACCAAATTATAGTGGCATGATTTAATATAGTTTTCTTTCACCATTGCACTCCTAGAGAGAGAAAATTTGTTCTGCTTTTAATTCATTGGTTGACTTCAATTTCCCCTTTTGTTCAATTTCCAGATGTAATATCCATTCTGGAGGATAACATAATTTTAAAATTCATCTCAAACCGAGTACTCTTCTGAACTCAAAGTCACTTTTGACCTAACCTCACAGATTGATTCCTTTTTGAGGTATTATGCATGAATACATTGGATCCTCAACCTGTCTTGGCTTTAAGCTGATTATCATGATTCTGCTCTCTATTCATAACATGAACAAAATTTCATGTGTTTGTCTAATTTTAATATGTAATGTAACTGTTATACTTCCATTTTGATACCTTGAACAGAGTTGCTCTATTATCTGCAGGGGGAGTTTTACAATTATTCAGGTTGTGGAAATACCTTCAATTGCAACCATCCCATTGTGCGCCAGTTTATTGTGGACTGTTTAAGGTAAGTCAAAACATCAACGAAAGCACTAATATATATATATATATGTATGTACTTTTGTAAGTAGTAAGGATAGAAACCTATGAGAACCCCATGAAGAACAAGGTAAAATAATCATTGGTGGGTAGTAATCTTCCTCCGAATGATCGATTTGTTGTCCATAAGGTGCATCTTCCTTTCTGTTTTTGGCTATGCTAGACTGTGCTGTCATCACTAAGTTATATGCCACCTCCTAACAATGGTCATCTAAAACTGAAGACTTCTCATGGTTGTTGGCATGGAGCATAGGTCTGAAGGCTATAGCAGAAAAAAAAGTAATTTGAGAATGTGTTACAGACTTTCTTATTCTCTGTGCTTTTTTGAATGAGCCACATGAATGGAACAGTAAAAGATCATTTGTTTCAGATTTTATGGATTCTCTTGTTGTGGAAAGAAAATTTTGGGTTGTTGTCACTAGGCATTTTTTCACTGATAACTGATAGCAAAATGCGGGTATGATGGAGAGTTAGAAAGATAAGATTAAAAGTTGGCTTCCTGAGTAGAGTTTTAATTGGTAAGTTTTGGCAGATCACTGAAGGACAGACCTGATGGTCCTAGGCTTCATATAATTTGATGCCCTGTTTTCTAATGTTTTGTTACTCTGTGATGGATCTTTTTCGTTTCCTGCAACAGATATTGGGTAACTGAAATGCATGTGGATGGCTTTCGATTTGACCTTGCTTCCATCTTAACCAGGGCTTGCAGGTTCTGCCTTATTATATTTATCAACTTTCCTTGCATTTAATTAAGGATTTAGTCTTATTTCAGCATTTGCATTCCCTCTATTTTTTTCTTTTTGTCTCCCCTCAGTCTCTGGGATGCTGTAAATGTTTTTGGGAATGCAATAGATGGTGACCTGCTTACAACTGGTACGCCTCTCAGCAGTCCTCCACTCCTTGACATGATTAGTAATGATCCCATACTGCAAGGAGTAAAGGTAAAATTATCACATATCCTCTTTTTCTGCACCTTGAGATTTCGTCTGTGCTTCCTGTTTCTCTTCCTCTCCCTTAGAAAAGAAAATAGTTATGAAATTTTTTCATCAAAATCATAAAAAGAAGAATTAGAGAATTATTGGAAGAGAGATGATTAGACATATCCTTCCATGTCACATTCCAACCCCAACCTATGGAGCAGGTTCATATCACACTGAGAGCCTATGACACTCAATTTGCAGGGCTAATGTCAAATAAGTGAATCTCCAAACTATCAGTAATTATATATCTACAAATTTCATGACAACTGGTCCTTCAATTATATAATCCCAAATACAATTGATATGCACACTTTCATTGCACACATTGATCCTGATCAACCCAAACCTTTGAACTAATTTACACCTAAAAATATAAAATATGAGTTACAAATATCCCAACAAATAATAACCACCACAAAACATCCACTCCTGGAGGCTAGTATGGATGGAACAATATACTTTACTTGGAATCCAAGTAAGGAAACTACATACAATCTGATTAGTTTTCAGCTGGAAGAAACAAACAGAGACTATGAGGATTATCTTAATAAATGGAACCATATTGAATATAATGTCATAACTTTTCATAATATATCATCATTAAATAGAGCATAAAAGAAAAGACATTATGCTAGTGGGTCCACCTTGGGAAGGTCTACCATGATAGTAGGTAACCCTTTTCCTTCTTCAAGGAGACTCCACCTTACTCCGTATAGTCCTCTCCTAGGTAGCAGTTTTCATGGCTAGGCTCAAAAACACAATTCCCTAGTCGAATTCCTCTTGAAAAATTTTATATGGTTCCAATAGTTCATTTTCATAATAAAATGTATAAGTTTCCACTAATCGAAATTAACTTATAAGAATACAACCCATGAGACAAACAAGGATAACCTTGACAAACAATTTGACAACATAGAAATTTAATGTGGTAAGCATTAAAAAATTGAATAAAATAGGAAAGGAGTAAGGAAACTTTAAATGTCTATTTACCAATAATAACAACTTTACTGATAGAAATACAAAAAAAAATTCTCATCCTCAATTTCTTCACCATATTTTTCCTCCCTCTTTTCTTCCTCTAGGCTCCCCCAGCCTTTTCTCCTCCGCTCCCTTTCTTTCCTCCTACTTTCCTTTTCCTCTGTCTTCCCTCTGGTTTTCCTTCCCCAGATCTCCTTTCTTCTTTTCTCTTTCTTTTCTGTCTTTCCCTGATTCCTGCTTTCTTCATTTCACAAATAAGAACAGAGAGCACCATCACCCTAGCCACCAGTGATATGTGTACTTCAAGTGTCACCACCATTCTTCTCCAATTTTCCTTTTTTTTTTTTTTCAGGTCCTACATTCTGCCTGAGCATCCATTATTCTCATTGAAGACAAATAGCGCTTGGCAGATGCTTGTACAGCCAAAACAGTTTTACCAAATCCCCCTAAATTCAAGCATTCCAAGATTGAGAATCTGATTTAGCCTAATTCCGATCTGTCTCCCTTTTGTATCCCCCACCCTACATTTCACCTTTTGAATGATTTTGAGTAAATCCTTAAACACAGCACCAAGGGACGTGTTGGCTTAGAAGTGTCTGGTATGTGTCAGAAAAAAATCTTAGCTATGGTAGTCTGCTGTTTTGGCCCTTGTCTGTTGACTTTGATGCTGAGATAAGGTAGGATCTTTAAGGATCTGTGCTACATGTAGTGCTGACAGGTTTTCTAAGATGGTTCATTCATTCTGTGCGACAACATTTTGAGGCCTGTCAAATTTTTTGGTATCATGAGATTTTTTACTTGTGTGGTCTCAATCCAGATACCAAGTCTTGGGCTGTCTCTGGAAGAGTTTATGGATGAAGATGGACACTAAGTTGAAATATTTGGCTGCATTTACCAACAAAATTACGGATGAACAGTGTAGTTGACAACACCGGGAAAATTTTCCTTTATTTTAAAATTTACTCTTGTATTTCTTTTAGCTGGATAGAACTAATGTTGGCTTTGCTTTTGAGGCTGTTGTCAAACTAAAATGATTAATTGGTTTAATTCATGACATTTCACAACCTCAGTCCCGGAATCATAGATTTACTCTGATTTTTCAAATTTTAAGTAAATATGGGGTTATTTTTGGTTGCTCTGTGTCACATTTTTTGGTAATACGCATGCCTTTGTGGTACTAATACTCAGTAACTGACCTCTTTCTCTTATTATCTGTGTTAGCTTATAGCTGAAGCTTGGGATTGTGGAGGGCTTTACCAAGTTGGCACGTTTCCTCACTGGGGTGTTTGGTCTGAATGGAATGGAAAGGTCAGTGCAGAGACACAGCAGTCTATGAAATATTGTAGCTACTATGTTAGGATGCGATGCAGCAGATTCACTTCTTCTCTGCTATCTTTTTCAATTAGTCTTGGCCTACAAGACTAGTTTGCATTTTTCTAGTTGCCTTGAATAAGTGTTGCAACTGACACTAAGTTGCTTACTTTTTTCTGAGAATTTGTTCCCTAATGTTAAGGTTGTCTTAATCTTTATGACCAGTATAGGAGTAAGGCCTTTTATATTTGACCCTCTCCCAACCTTGTAATGTGGGACTCTCAGTAGTTGGATGACCTGCTTTTAAGTCTATTGAATTTCCCAAACTGGCTAAGAGGGATGACATAACTCACTAAGGAGCACAGACTTGGAAAGGGTCTCCGAGGGTTGTAAAAAGAAAAGCCATGGTTTTTTGGTGAAGAATCTTTAGGGTAGGTTTCACAGAAGTAGTATTTGTTGCTATATGAAGTTTGTATATCATTTGATTTGGAGATATTTACCAATTCCAGTATCGGGACATAGTGAGGCAGTTTATCAAAGGCACTGATGGATTTGCTGGGGCTTTTGCCGAATGTCTTTGTGGTAGTCCAAATTTATATAAGGTATTATTCTTTTATTGTTTCTCTCTCTTTTATCTTTCATTGTGACCATGAAATTCAATTCTGGTATTGTGAGTCACCTTGCTGGTCATGCTACCCGTCTTTTGGTGCCTTTTTCACTTATGAGTTTTGCTCAATCTTCTTAGTTGTTACCTTATTATGATTTTCCTTTGGGTCCATTTCCCTGTTTAATATACTTCTAGATTATATTATGAATGACAATGGATTGTCACTTTATGACAGCCTTTCATTTTACAAGGGTGTGGCCTATTGCATTTTCAGGACGGGGGAAGAAAACCATGGAATGGTATCAACTTCATCTGTGCACATGATGGTTTTACTTTGGCAGATTTAGTTATGTACAACCAAAAAAATAATTTGGCGAATGGAGAAGACAACAATGATGGGGAAAATCACAATAACAGCTGGAATTGTGGTCAGGTAATGTTGCTTTTCAGCCTCTTCAAAGAGATATTGCAATAAATACTATTTTGCTGCAGCCTTTTAGATGCTGGAGATTTTCATATGGAAACTTCAAAGAACTCGATATGTCATGCTAAATATCTCAATTGCAATATTTTACTCCTTTTATTTGTGTTTTGTTCTTATTTTCTCAATTGTTTGGAAAACCATGTGTCTGTTTTTATTGATCCTTCTAATGATCTGCATAATTCAGTCATCTTCAAATGTTTTGAGTGCGCATAGAGACCTTTTCCAATTCTTTGATATCGTAGTTTTTGTTTTTTTAAATTGTTCTTTTTTGTTATATGTGGGATTTGTGTTCTTTCAGGAGGGAGAATTTGCCAGCATTTCTGTTAAGAAGTTAAGGAAACGGCAAATGCGGAATTTCATCTTATGCCTCATGGTCTCCCAAGTGAGGTTCCATTATTGTATTTAAGAAGTTTATTTGCATGAGTAGACTAGACTAGAATGAAATGGAATGGTAGATATATTTTGTTCATGGAAGTCTTCATTGCATGTCTCCCATACTAGTACCCCCCCCGGGAAAAATTTTAACATAATTTAACCATGCCCATGATGGGTTAAAAACTGAACATCTAGTCTCATCACTGATGCTCCATAATGTTGTTTCTCCTCACCCTATTGCATACAATGCAGCCACTTCTTGAAAGAGATCTTGAATTATCTATATTCCTTTTTTTTTTGGGAAAAATTGATAGGATTTAGAATAATTAACTTTAGAGAAAATGGGTGCTTCATTTGGTGTGGCTAATTGACAATAGAGAAGTACAAGTAATCATGTTCTTGCGAAATATTTCTTGTATGACTGACGCTATGTGCTAGACTTCTAGCATCTTTGGATGGAAGAGCACTGAAATTTGTGTTGTCTAGAATCATACTCCAATTGGTTAAGCGACTATAAAGATGGAAAACAAGGAGATGGAAAGTGGACACATATGCCTGAAGATCAAGATTAAGAAGTTAAGATTTTTGATGTTCGGTTATTTTCTTACCATAGAAGTGTTTGTCAGGTTTTCGTTGGATATTTGAGAATAAGTTAAAAATGGTAATTATCTATCGAGGGATCATATATTGTCTTGGTTATAGGGGATTGGTCATTTCTTTCATTTGTTTTTTTTTTCGGTTCAGTAGTCAATAGAGCTAACTACATTGTATGTAGTGGAGTGAGACAATTAAATAGGCAATGATGAAGATGTTGAAATGGACGTGGGATCAGACAAGGAGGGAAGTATTTGTGATGATGTATGCGAGAAAGTGAGGTTGCACCGTTATAAAACAAAATACAAGAGATGCATAAGATAAATTAATGGTGTGAAGAACTATTATGAATTTGGATTAAGTAGGTCAATTAAATAATTAATTATAATTTTTAAAATTTAAAATTTCAAATAAATTTAATAAATGATATTAAGTCCCAAAATTTAGGTGTGACAAACTAAATACATAGGACCCAATAAATTAAAAATACCTTGTAGGACCTTATCAGACAACCGTTCGGATATCATAAATACGACTTGCTCCACAATTATAGTAAGGGAGGTAATAATCCTACCAGAATTATAAATCAGGTATAATATAATATCCCAACTGTTCCTGACATATATCCATGGGCCTATATCCGACCAATTTCAAAATCTAATCACATCAAATATCGATTTAAATTATAATGAAACTAAAACTTACCAAATCGAATGAATAATTGACAGATTACGTCCATATTCTTACAACACATCTGAGCCTTCTACTTTGAAGGGGTAAAACAAGAAAAGTGAGTCTAACGTTCAGCAAGTATCATATTTAAATAAAAGGAATTCAATGAATTAGAGGGAAGGTCAAATGGATGAATATCCAATCAAATAACAGAACAGATCCAAATCGTCGATAAAATAAATCCAATAGAAATTCAAAATTTAAAATCTAATGGTAATTTCGTATTCAAATCAAATATCCAAATCTAAAACAAATATCCAATCAGAAAATAGTTCTCATCGGGATATATATATATATATATATATATATAAACAAAATAGAAGTGATTCGGACCGATTCTAACAGGTAAATAGTCAATTTCAAATTTTAATCCAAATCCAAGTCTAAGGCCCGACCAACTTGTGATTTGGGGCAGAATCTGATAGTCGGATGATCCAATAGTGTGCGCAGAAGTCGAAGTAGTATCGCAACAAATAATCTAAAGCTCCAGATTAAAATACATAATCAAAATCATTTGTACGAGACATATCGAGGCCCATTTGTGGGTAAAATTGGCGAAACTCAAATTTAAATCCAAAATCCAAATCCAAATTAAAGTCTAATTCAAATTAATGTAGAAAATACAAATCATGTATCAAATTTGAGTTCTGATTATTTAAAGATTAGTTTGAGAAATGGTTACATATAATTTCGATAACCTTAGGCCAATCAAATACAAATTATGACAACATGCATAGTCACCCATGTACTCTATATTCATAGATAAGGTTACTCATTATGTTTTATCATTCGCGGTTTTGGGTGCAATCCTCACACTTGTCAAATATATTAGGACGTACGAATATATTATAAGGTCAAATCAAATTATCTAAATCGGAAGGGTCACTACTCCTAGCCTTTCCTGCAGGCGAAAAGAGATTTTTAAATAAATCTTTCTGTCGGGAGCTAGTCAGAATATTTAATAATAAATCCAAATATAGTGATCACAATTCGGCATATGCAGGTGAAAATGTATGGCCTATGCAAGTTTAATGTACATTTTTGTATACACATACTGATATAAACTTATATAGTATCTGATAAATTATTCATACTTTTAGAAAAATATTAAACCGTCAAAAATCATAAAAACCAAAGCAGAAACCCCCAAATTAACCAATAAGCCATACATGCATGTCCAAAATAAACAGAACAGGTGTACAAAAATACATACATGTTAGTAAAAATTTCAAACAGTATCCAAAATAAATCAGATATTAAATTAGACCAAAAAAGGGGTTACAGATATTTATTTTGACCTCATACTTTGCAGAGCTGAAGAAAAGATACCTCAAAGTATCCGAATTGGGCACTCTCTCATGCCGGCGTGCCTTTCTCTCTCTCCTCTGCATGCGGCCTCCCGCGCGCTGCTGCTGTTGCTCAATACCACCGCACCGACCTGCCACCGCCGCTTATGGCAGTTGCCGGCCTTCTGGCGTCACCTCGTCGACACTGACGCCAACACCGCAGCTCTGCCGCCTCTATCTCCTTTGCGCCATTCTCTCTTGCGTGACCCTCTACCGTGTGCTACCGCCGTTTCTCCCACGGCCATCACCGACCACCAGCACACCACCCACCGGCAGATATTTTTTGGCCAGCGGTCGGCTGCTACCTCTTGCGCTGGCTTCTTTCTCTCCTTTCTTCCTCTCTTCTTCTTCTCCCCTCTTCTCTCTCTCCCTGAAACCCTTTTGATTTCTCTGTTTTTCCCATTCTTTTTCTTTCTTCTTCTTCTTTTTATATTATTATTATTATTATTATTATTATATTATATATATATTTTTCCCTTTTTTTTTTATTCCAAAACCTCAAATTGATACTTGGGCGACTGTACGGGCGCACTTCGGACGATAGCCCAACTAATTTAAATATCCTTCCAAATTTCATAATATTAAATTAATTTTCGCCACATCCAAATTACCTAAAATCATAATTAATATTAAATTAATCCGAACAGAAATCCAGGATATTACAAGAATGCAGTGTGCTGATATGGAGATGTTAGGGAATGGAAGAGGCTTATAAAAAATAGGTTGGGGGAGACTAAAGAAAAGTTTGAAAGAAACCGTCGAGCATGATATTGCACATTTTTTGAGCTATTATAGAGAATAGCCTATCCTAGAGCTAAATGGCGTTAAGTATCAATATGGCTACTTAGTGAAAAAGGCTTAGCTCGGTTTGGTTAGGATGTAAAGTTAATGTTTTCTTATAACTGTTCTCCTGGAGGGATTTTTCTTCAGTGATTTTAAAGTTAACCAAATGTTGTATGTCATACTACTAATAACCGTTGAAAATAATGAATTATTGAGGTTATCTCTTCCCTCTTTTGATTTCTTCTCACATATTTCATCTGTTCCTTTGTCCTCTCTCCCCCATCCCTCTTCCCTTGAGCTACATCATAACATGAGGCTAGGGGGGAAGAAAACAGTGCGAGGCAGTGGATGATGACTGCTTTTGTTTATGTTGCAACTCGCCATATCAAGTTTTGATAACGTAAGAGAAAAGATTACTATGAGAAGAGGAGGAATAAGCTAGAGTTGGCCACAACTGCACTCGTGAACCTTCCAAGGGGATACTATCGGTACATAAAAATCATCAGGTGTTTTTGTAATTCTGTTAATTGGTACAATAGGACCATAGGTAAATAGTTGGTGCCAGGCAGGCCCTGTGAGGTGGGGAAAGACTTCTGTACCCATGACGGTATTGCCTCTTGTTCCTACACAATGCTGCAAGCTTTGATTGTCATCTAGGACTCTCTCTCTCTCTCCCTTTACTTGATAAGAGATAATAGTTTTGTGATGCCTTTAGAGTTTTACATACTTTAGCATTGTGGTTGCAGTTTTTCCTAATACACCAACTCTGTGTTTTAGCAATTCACATAGAAACATGATCCTATTTTTCAATACGAATTTGTCCACAAAGTCAACTTTTTGCAGAAGTGGGAGATTGTTAAATTGTTAAAGATTTTTAAATGGTTAGAGAGTCAGATTGTTATAGAGGTAGCCTCTAGGGCTATCTAGCAATATGCTATGAGTGCTTAGTGATTCAGGTAGCTTGCTTACTGAACAAGTTATAGCAGGTGCACATCAAATGGAGTTGATTCCCTTGCATGGGCTTGTGGGTATGAAAGTGCCATAAAACATTATGCTTCTAAGAAAGCTGCACTTCCTTTATAATGCGCAACTCTAACTGATGCTGATGTACAACCTGAAGGAAAAGCTCTGTGATATGGGTGTAAATTATTAATTTCTTTGACATGCAATTAACCAAAATTTTAATTTTTCTTTGTTGACGTGGAAGCAAACTTGGCTGGTGATGATGGTTATATGACACCTCTTCCTTCTGTCATATGACTACCTGATTGTTTACCTCTTATCCTTGATAAGGCTGCTTAGAAGCTCCTCATATGTAATAGACGTCTACTTTTTCGTCTGTGCTTCCAATCTTTGTACTTGACATTAAATTTTTTCTGATGGTTCTTTCTGTACTACCTACAATCTTATCATTCTGTTTGTTCCTTCTTGTTTACCTTCTATTTTTTTTTTTGCTGATTCTTGTTTATTTAGGTGTTCAGTTCTTTCAAACTGATTGAGAATTCACTGGGGGAGGCTATTATAAAGTCACAATGTGGACAGATCCTTTACTTTCATAGTGCCCATTCTTCAAATGTGATGTTTTAGCCTTTTCTCCTTCCTCGTTTATATATGAACAATGAGGAGCCATTGACAATGGTTTTGAATTACCAAAAAATAAGGCAGTGGTTTCGCAAACCATCCCAAACCCTCATTATGTTATAGAAAAGCTAAGTCCAAAGAAACACCTTTATTGAATCAAGATCATGTTTGGTATGATATGCCCCTTTCTAGTTTCTCCTCTTCTCAATTAATTTTGAAGATATTTGGCAAGGGTAGGGGAAAAGGAACTCTGAGTCCCAAAGAGATAGATAGATAGAGAGAGAGGGGGGCAGTTAAGTTAAACAGGCATGCAGTAGAGGATTACATGGAACAAAGCAAAAAAAAATGTGTTCATCTTCTTCTCTGTCTTTGGTCATTTTTCTTCATTTAAGTCAAAATGGATAAAGCCTTCTTGTTTGTCCTCCTTTTTTGTTGACATGATCCAAACTTTCATGTGAGAACCCTAAATTATTTGCGTGCAAATTTTTTGCTTGGTGTTAAATTGTAACAGCAAAGCAAGATATAAAGATCTGATTCCAGTGTATTCTATTGATGTTGTAATGATGTTAGACCGTTTGTTGCATATGCAAGGAATAAATGCTCGTTTTAAGTGTTTGCATGTTTATTCCTTAATCTATTGTCTAGAGCGACCCTCATCCATCTTAACATTTTCATATCCAAAACACTTACTTTTATACATGTTTAATTGCCATAAAAGATATTACATCTAATAACATTGTTGCAAAACTTTCCTTTCAATTTTAGAGAAATCTTTTAATTTCATACTGGTGAATATAGAGAACGGGAAAAAGTTATAGAGTAATTAAGTAATTTGGTTAATTTGCTAATAGATAACAAGTTAAATAGAAATTTGGGGAGATGAAGAACAGATTGTGAAGAAATCAAAGAAGTTAGATAAATAGGCCCAATATTGCTTATGGAGGTAGAAGAGTCATCTGCAATTGCTACATTGGGTAAGGTATTGGAGTGACAGATATGGAAAAACAATGTGACACTACCAGTCTTGTGCTCGATGGCACTGTGGTCAATCACCCATGGGTTGTGATTTGCTGTATTCTGCTATAAACATGCTATTGAAGGTCCATAACCTGTGTGGACAAGTGAGGCATTGGTTGTTGCAGCTAAATGAGTAGCTTGCTATGCAGTCTAAAATTGTAGAAATTTTGTATGCTCCTCCACGGAAACATGAATAGGAAGTGTAGATAATGATGGTTTGGGTGGAGAGATGATCTCCACATTATCAAATTTGCTGAACGAGGTGGCCAATCATGTAGTTTCCAGCAAGTATTACATACATGGCCTAACTTGTTACAAAAAGAACACTGAATGGTGCGACCACCATTTCTCTTACCACTAAATCATCCTTTATCACCTCGTCCTCTATTGCGTCTTTCCCAAGATCTAATCTTATCACGACTAATAGAATGTGTCACAAGAATTAAATGGTATACAGGTGATTGTATTACATTCGAATGAGGACTAGCACATTTAATACAAGAGAATACCCCGATAAGTTAGAAGCATGGGACTGCACAAAATTTGGGCATGATTGGGCTTTTACTCTGAAGGAAGAGCTTGGAGCATATGAATGATAAATTGGCATTTACATTATATCTACAAGGTGCAAATGTTTTTGCTCAATGGAAAGATCTTATTAAACTCAATTGTCAATCGCGTAATCTGTCCAAATAATGCCATCAAGCCATGATTATCCGGTTATAGCATACTTATATCATTAACCACGTCTAAATACGAGTGACATCACTAGTATATATAGTTTGGATAGTGGATCATATAGATTGATACAATTGACAGACCTAGAACAGATCTTTCAATTCATTATTAATAGACTACTACAACAAACTTAATGGTCAGGTATCAGCATACTTCTACAACTTATATCAATAGGACACAAGCTATCAATAAGTTTAGCGAAGACGTGATCTTCCAAGCCTTGACCAATAAACCAAATGTCCATGGTCTTTGCTTAGTATGAATAGTTCTTGTTATTTAGTTTAGTTTTGGTAATAGTTGGAGCACTCGAAAAAATGGGAGTGGCAATTGATGTTGTCATATCACTAGTTGTGGTATCAACAGGAGATTTAGAGCAGTCAGTAGAAGAAATATGTAAGAGAACACCCATAACACATAATGAATAATATATGTATGGTCTCCTGTATTCTCAGATAGCACGAGACATCAGCCAATACCTAACAAATATGAAGCAACTTTCTGCTTTCATTGTTTAATGAGCCCGCACTTAGGTCGTAAACATATGGTAAGAGTGTATGAGAATATAACGTGAAAAAAAGTCATAAGAATAAAAGGCAAACTAGTCACCCGGTAGTTGGAGAAACAAAACCGCGGCAGCACGTGTAAATCACGTGCTAGTCTTTAGGCTGCACATAGGACTCACATGCCTATGGTTGGCAGTTCATGTAGTGGCAAGGATGGTGGCCTTGGTCTCCAGTGCAACTCCTCAAGGCAACCACGAGGTGCAAGTGGTTCTTCAATTAATTTCGTGGTTTGTTGTAGATCTATGAAACAAGAGAGAGGGGATATGCGCCGGGAGAGAAGTGGTGTGTGGCGTTGTGTGTGTGTGGCAGCGCAGGGGGTTCGTCTTCTAGTCTCTGGTGTGGCTCTCTAAGTCGACCACTGTTGTATAGTTAGTTTTCTGATTAGATTTGTGGTTTGTTGTAGATCTGAATAAATAAGGATGAGAACAAGTGAAACCCGTGTGATTTGGGGCTCATGGGGAATGAGTGGGGATTTCGGGACACTGGGTGTGTTCCATGCAGTGCAGCAGTGGCAGTGGTGTGGTAGCAGCAAGCAACAGCTGTGTTGCTAGGGTTTTTGGAACCTTATTTCTGATAACATGTTGAATATTGAGAAATGATGGAAATTGTGAAAAAGACCTAGTACTCAATGAGTACTAAACACTCATTTATAGAATTATATGGGTATAGTTTTAATATTATCCTTTATCCTAATAACACAAACTATTTAAAGTTAGGACATATTTTTTACTGCAACTGCAATCCAAACCAATGATGTATTTCTCAAACCAGCAATACGACAAAATGAAATAGAATAGAAGTTAATAACATTAAAGGAAAGAATTACAGTTTTTCTCTAGAAGGAGAAGGAAGAAGAAAAGGAAGTAAAGAACATACCCCTTTATAACACTAAAATTTTTCTGTCACTTTACTGCTAGATCATAGCATCTGAAAATTTTTGCTTTGCACGTCTTAGAGAGGACCTTAATTATCTGGAGGGGATGATGAGGGTCAGGTGTGGTAGTATTAGAAATGAAGAGACCTAATTACCAAATTGATTGATTACATGATATTTTCCGGAGCTTACATCTTCTATGATGTTAGCATACCCTTGCTTTTGTTATAGCAGCGTTCGCCAAATAATTTGTCGATTTATAATTATGCCAGCTCTCGTGTTACTTTTGATCCTATATTTCCTTATTTGAGGACCATGTGTCAAGTCACTAAATGTATGCTGGAGTTGCTCAGGGAGAAAAACATGGAGTTATGAGAGGAATAGATGAGAGTGCCCATTGGATTGCAATGGAGAACAAATAAACAACTCCTTTTTGAGTATCGGAACTTCACATATTTCTAAGCATACTAATCTTGTTCTCCTGCCTATAGTTCAACCATGTTCTTCAACTGGATTCTTTCATTTTTTTTTATCTTTTGCTTCAAACATGAAAGAATATTACGTAGTAAGAGTGCCTTTGGTCATGTGATATTTCTTTGACCAGGGTGTTCCGATGATCTACATGGGTGATGAGTACGGTCACAGTAAAGGGGGAAATAACAATACATATTGCCATGATAACTATGTAAGAACTACTCAGGAATTATTTTCTCGCCTTTCTTCAATTTGAATGCATACTTGGGTTTAGTTAATTAATTGCAGCTATTCAGATTAACTATTTCCGGTGGGATAAAAAGGAGGAGGTGTCATCTGATTTCTTCAGATTTTTCTGTCTGATGACCAAGTTCCGCCGGTGAGTTGACTCAAATATTGCTAGCACTTCTGCGAAGAAGCTCTATATCTTCCTTTTGAAGCCATTGTATATAATCACATATTCCTTCTCAGGGAATGTGAGTCACTTTGTTTGGAGGACTTCGCAACATCAGAGAGGTTGCAATGGCATGGTCATACTCCAGGGATGCCTGACTGGTCTGATAAAAGCCGTTTTGTGGCTTTTACACTGGTAAGTCAACCTATTTGCATTTGTCATGCAATTTTGCAGTCTTCCATTATTGTGGAGGTTGGATTTCTGGCAGGATCAAGTACTAATTTGATGTTTTAAGTTAAATTGTTGCCTAGTAGAAGGGGAGCTTTGGTGTGTAATAGTAGAGTTGTCACCGTGTGACTTGGTGGTCATGACTTTGAGTTATGGAATGACATCTTGCATAATATAAGGTAAAATCATATACAATAGACTTAAAAGTGGTCCAAATATTCTGCAGGCCCCGCACGTAACTGGAACTTTATTGGGCTGTCGTTTTTAGTGGAATCAAAGAACACAGTAAGCCATGTTGTGCTTTAGGCAACGCAGAGTAATACTGGCTGAAGCAAAAATAAAGCACACCTGCAGACACACATACTGAAATATGCGAATCAGAGCAATGATCGCAGTCTCTATTCCATGTGATGGCTTTGTCGTTCAGGGCAAGTGCACTCATAATGGCTTATCCTTACTCTGGCTACTGTGGGTTTTTGATTCGCCACGGTCAGTTTCTGTTGATGAAGTAGAGCAGATATTAAAAATGGTTATCATCTTCTAGGGAAATTCTCTGTCTTACTCTTTAATTTGGAGTGTGTTTTTTTGGGAGGCATAACCTGCTATTTGTTAGGCAAAGGTCATAGATACGAAATAGTTCCATCTAGGAGCAATCTCTTTATTCTAGAGATGAGCATCAGTTCGAAGTGCCAGTCTTTTTGGTTACTCAAGGATCATGCAGCTGGGCACTTAGCAATGGATATCGGTTCAGTAAATGTAGGATAACTTAAAAGAAAATAGATCTGTGAATGTTGCACACACTATTAAATGCTACGGTTCATAGAGCACGTTTGCTCATTACTCGTGCCTTGAACTAGCTGTTACTGTCCACAACTGTTCCTGTCTTTTGCTGACAAATGTCATGACCTATTATCCGGCTGTTTTCAAACTGCAGAAAGCTTGCTGGTGTCTCCCTCTATCTGCTTGTACAACTCAATCTACTTGCAAAATTTATTGTTTTCTCGTTGCGCTGCTTTTGCAATGACAGCTTTCTGAATGATGTGGGCAGAGAGATGCAGTGAAGGGAGAAATATATATAGCATTCAACGCGAGTCATCTACCAGTCATCATCACCTTGCCCGATCGGCCTGGTTACAGATGGGAACCCTTAGTGGACTCCGGCAAGCCTGCCCCATTTGACTTCTTCTCCGATGACTTGCCGGCAAGAGAGATTGCGATCAAACAGTATCAGCACTTCCTGAACGGCAATCTATACCCAATGCTTAGTTATTCTTCTGTTATTTTGTTACTAAAACATGATGAGAGTGCCTAGATGAAACCCCATCTTCCCCTCCTTCCCGGGCATATTTTGCTGGAAAGTCGTGCTATTGGCTTCTGGTGCGGTGTATTTTTGAGGCCGGTGTTGATAGCAGAGATTAGTCAAGGCAAGCAAATAACCGCGGCTGCTGCATAAGGTCATATGTACAGGAGTAGTGAAATAATATAAAGGGAGGATGAGGGAGGCAAAATATGTTTAGTTCTATGATAAATAAACGGAAAGTCATGCTATTTGGTCTCTTCTCGATAATGTTAGTGGACAGAGTCATGACGGCAGGTGCTGCCCTTAATAAGGGGGCTTAATTAGAAAAATATTATTCTTATTATTATAAGTTTATTATAATTTTATTTAGAAAAGCTATATGACATTTGTGTAGTTTTTTTTTTTTTTTAATTTTTGCATTGTGCCTGTTAATATAATAAATGTTACATTATTATTTTTTATAAAATTAAGTAAACTCATAGTATGAGTGGACAGATATAATATAAATTACATTATCTTTTTTATATAAAATGATGGTAACTTTTTAATGTGAATACTACTGATCTTAAATATACTTGAATCTCCGACCATGCTAATTTATTACCAAAAAAATTTGAGGAATTATTTGGAGATTGTGTCTAGTGTTTATATTAATAGAAATGAGTCTCTCTCTATTCGGACTAGATTGACAAATTATCTATCTTTACAAATTGCAAGCATTATAAAATAAATTTGGAACAACTGGCAATGGTTAATAGATTATGTTCTTATTAATGCATTGATACTCTTGTAAGAGACAAACACCTCAAATTTCTCTTCAGAATAAGAAAAACTGTGGAAAAAGTTGTGTGTGACAGTTACCTGGGAACATAAGATGATTAGATTAGCTAGAGAAAGGCTTTTCCATGGGCTTGTTGAGCATTTATATGGTATGGAGAAATTTACTTGTTTTTATAGTTTTAAATGTTTTATCTATTTGTGATTTTATTGTGTAATTAAAACCAAAGAAGTAATTGATCTGTTTCACCTAAAATAAAAATGGGCTATGGTTATGAACATATTAAAACATAATGATTTGACCCCATAAATGGGACCATCATCCATAATTTGTTAGTCACGATTAATTAAAGTTAAAGTTTTATTAAAAAGTATTTTCATGGAATAGAACCTCCTAAGAAAATATAAGATTTTTATGAGGTTGATCTTATTCCATTTGAAGAAATAATTTATCAAAGTAATGGGTCACCATTAATATTGACAAATCAGATAGATAATCTCACTAAATCTCTTTGTTCACATGTAAATATTGTCTAATTGAAAAGGCTAAAGGAAAATTGTTTGCAAAAGTTACCAGAGTATATTTTCCATTACAATTAATCCATTTTAATATCTTTGGTCCATTGAATGTAATGACAAGGCATAACGGTCCATATTTTATTTGTTTTTAAATGATTTTATACAATTTAATCATATTTATTTGATCTCTTTAAATCTAAAGCATTAAATCATTTTAGACATCATATGGCTTTGGCAAATAATCAATTAAATAGGAGTATAAAAACTCTTAGGATTAATTACGAGGGTGAATATCTATCTAGGTAGTTTAGTAATCTTTGTGATGAGAAAGGTATGAGAATATAGTTGACAATGCCAAATATGCAACAACATAATGGAGTAACGAAAAAGCAAAAACATACAATGATTGAGTTAGTTAAATCAATTATGGCGCAAATAAACCTTTCAATATCTTATTAGAATGATACATTGTTAATTACCATCTACATTCTTAATTGATGCCCTCTCAATCAATACATTTCGCTTTGTATGAGCTATCGAACGACAATAAATCCAATTTGATATCTTGTGGCCATGGGGCTCAATGAATTTTGTTCATAATGCTTCTCACAAGTAGAGAAAATCATACCCTAGAGGAAAAAAATCATTGTAAGATGCTCAAAATATTTCAGGTGATATGCATTTATAGGTGAACATTTAGGTGAAAGTACGTTTAAAATCGAATCATAAGATCTAGATTTCATCAAGGATGGATTTCCAAACAAGGGCAAAATTGAAAGAAATTTAAAGTTTTTCAAATTAGTAAATCACAAGGAATATGCATCAAAAGGCCTAATTGAGATTAAGAAAGAAATTTCTCTTACTTCTAAAAAAAATGGAAGCGACTAGGCTTTCAATAAAAGCACACCATTAGATGATAATTTATATACATAGAAGTCAATGTGGTAATATTTTCTGTAATCATTTTGAGATTAAAAGGAAAGCTTTCATGATTGGTTTGCATGATGATAATAAGTAGTACAAAATAGTGCAAAAAGCTAAAAGGGCTAAAGCAATGGATGATAAGATATTAAATTTGAAATCCGGTAAACCTATTAACTGGGTGAAAGCCAATTTGAAAAAAAAATAAATTTTCAAGGTCAAATATAAGGCAGACATCATAATTGAAATGTACAGAACTCTGCATTATAACGAAATATTATACCCAATAGAAAAGTAAAGAATATAAGGAGATATTCTTACCAGTAATGAGATTTGTTTCTATTTACCTAATTTAGACATTGTAGCTAAATTGAATTTAGAATTATTTTAAATAGATGTTAAAACTACTTTTCTAAATGAATGACTAGATGAAGAGATCCATATGGATCAAGTATTTATTTTTATGGTAAAAGGACAATAATGCAAAGTATGTAAGCTTAAACGGTTCACTTATGATCTAAAATAATCATTTAGACAATAGAATCTTAGATTTCATCCAGCTATTCTCTCAAATTGGTTTATGATGATCGAATAGGATCATTGTGTCTATATGAAATAAATTTTATAGTTTTATTATTGTAAGTTGATGATATATTATTGACTAAAAATAACAATAAGTTAATAACTATACTAGAAGGTGATTTTTTATTTGTCTTTGAAATGAATAATGTAGGTGAGGTAGACTACTTTTTGGGACTAAAGATCTTTTGGAAACAATCAAAAAGACTTTTGGGTTCACCAAAAGTCTACATTGAAAAAGTCATTTGATGCTTCTAAATGTATGATTGCAAGCCTATTGACACTCCTGTATTATAAGGTAAAAACTTGTACCAAGATATATATTATAAAACTCTTGAAAATATCAAAAGCGTTTTAAGGTATTTTAAAGATACTCTAAACTATATGCTATACTATTAGGGGTCGTATTTATGGCTTGCAGGCCATAGTAACGTCGATTGGGACAATGACTTAGAGGAGCGTCAATTAACTTTCAAATATGTTTTCTTACTTGATTTTAGCACCATCACTTGGAGTAACAAGAAATAGCATTGTATAACATTATCAACTATGGAGGCGGAGTACATTACTTGTTCAACAAGTGTTTCAAGAAGCAATTTAGTTAATGAGGTTCCTTGTCAATTTAGAAATTATCAATAATGCTTTGAACTTTGTGACTATTTATTACGATAGTATGGTAGTCATTACCTATGTCAAAAATCCTAAGTATCATTGAAGAACCAAACATATAAATGTACAATATTACTACATGTGAGACATAAGTGCACATAAAGATGTGGCCCTAAAATACATTTTTGTGACTCGCATGGTTGTGGACCTCTTGACTAAACTCATAGTAAGAGATGCTTTTGTAACATATATTAAAAGTCTTGAGTTATATAGATTATAATTTTTTAATTTCTTTTCAATTAACCACAAAATTATCTTTTTGAGATTTTATTAAATGAATATAAAGTTATTTATCAATTGTTCACACATTTACTATATAATGTTATAAAAAGTGTGTTAACAAGTTTACATCGGCTCACTCACATGAGTGATCACCTTAGTTAGCAAGTAAATAAAAAAATATTGTAATTGTTTTACTACTTGTGAGATAAATAAGATTGATAGATGTAATAAATATCACCTTAGTAAGTACTTAAAATGAAGTTTATAAACCATGCATGGATATCTCATAATTTATCTAGCTGGTAGTTAACTAAATGTGAATTTTTTGTTTTTTGCACATAAAAATGGTAAGCAAATGAGAACTTGGGTTAGGTGTTTGGATAGCTATTGGACTAAGATTGTACAGTATTATAAGTTGACACATACGCTCTTTTTTTAAAAAAAAATTTACCGTATTATGTGTTTTATATTATAATTATTTATTTGACTAATTTGGAAGTGTGTGAATTGATCCTACTTTATCACTATGTGAGTTCCATAAGTTCTTATTAACTAAATTTAAGCCTATTGTTGACTCTTAATTATTTTATAAAATTGAGATTTTAATATTTGCTGTTCTAACATATTATCTATGATCATTAGTAATTTGATCTAAAAAAACATTGTTAAAAAAGTGGTTGAGCCAAAGTTAAATGTGTGAGTTAGAAGAAAATAATAGTGAAACTTTGGTTAAGAAAAAATGATTTAATAGCCATATTCAATGTGTTGTGCTGGTTTAGTTTACTTAATTAACCGAAAGTGACAATTAAAAGGGTTATATATAGTCTTTTCTTTCTATTTGTAAAAGCATCTCATACCAAATGTTTTTCAAAGAAGAAATTCTCTCCATCTCACTTCTTATTTACTTAAGCTGTGGATATGACAAGTATCTCTCTCGTAGGATATTCCACCATTGAAAAAGAAATCTTCAATAACTTGTAAAATAATTCAACAAGATTCTAATTTCAAATAAGTTAAAATGGATTAAAATTTATTTATACTATATATGAGTTTATATTTTTAACAAGTACGGTCTATCTCTTTCACATATTGCCTCCAATTTCCTTCCACTTCTTGAAAGATCGAAAAGCGATTCAGTCACCCTCACAATTCAATTCTGCTTTTGGTTGATTACTTTGGAGCTCAATTTCAACAATCTCTCTCTCTCTCTCTCCAACTCTATTCATTCTCAATTTGCAAAATATCCAATTATTGATTTAGACTTGCTTCATCTCAATAAGATTTGGATTGCTTATTATTATTTTTTTTTCTGTGGATGGTTATAATACTAAACTGATATGAATAATCGAAGAGGAGAAAGCAGAAATCCTATTAAATTTCAGGCAATCAATGCCTGATATTTACACCTCTTGTAGTGTAGAAGGGTAATTAAAGCCACCTATCCCATCAAAAAAAGGACCATTGTTTTGCTCAACTCTATGAATAGTCCTCTCTTTCAATCTCTTTCTCTTCATTAATCCAAATTACTTCTACCATATATGATGTAAAATATAATATCAAAAATAATATTTATATACTTATTTATATTAAAATTATTATATTTGGTGTGAAAAATTAAAAGCAATAAAAAATAAAATAATTTGAGACACATCTATATATATTTGATAATTTCAATATAAGTAAATATAGTGATATTAATTTTTTTAAAAGATATTTCATGGTTTATTATATGGTTCATGAGTTACAGAGGTAAGGTTTAGGATTTTAAGTGGTGGGATGGCACAACAACACTAAAAGGGTCTGGCATCGTGCTAGGCTAGAATTTAAGAAATTCATGTTATACCGATAGGACTAACTTAACACTCTTACTCATATTCTCTATATCTTGCTTTGTTAGGGTAGTACATTAAGTAATAGATGTAGAGCTTGAAAACCATTTGCTTTGTGGAAATTTTTTCTTTCCATATTACAATAATTATGGGAATAATATATGAAAAATAAGTAGGATGATATCCAAAAGTATAGAGATGTTCATTATATTTAAAGATTGGCTAGGTATAAAAAAAATATAATCAAATATCGAATCGTTTTGAGCGTTAACAAAGAAGATTGCAAAAATATTAGCAAAAATAAAATTCAAAGAAAAACATAAATTATTGTACATTTATTTATTGTTATTTTTTTAATTTTTATAAATAATAACATTAACTATTTTTCTTACCAGAAAAAAATCAAATATTTAATAAATAAAATAAAAATATTTATTCATCTTCAATTATATATATATATATATATATCTATTTTTCAGTTAAGTTTTTAACACTGCACAATTTGATCAGAAATAATGCCATGCTAGCTAGGGTTTAAGTGACATGTGACGTTTCAACACTGACCAGTTACTATCTCTGTTGACTTTCTACATAGTGGCAGCAAATAAATGTAAGATGTAGATTTTTTATTTTTAATTAGAGTTTAAGCTTGGTAACAATTTTTTTGGTGGAAGCCTTTTCTTTCCATTTCATTATTATTGGAATAATATATGAAAAAAAGTAGAATAATATTTAAAATTATAAAAATATATATCGTATTTAAATATTGATTAACTATAAAAAAATTGTATAAGATATCCAATTATTTTAAGTATTAGTGAAGAAAAGAATTTGATAAATAAGAGTGCAAGTGAAATATAAAAGATATGTAAATTGTTATACATTTACTTATTATGTATTTATTTATTTTTATAAAATATCACCTCAAACATTTAATTAATTTTATTTATCACTGTCTATTTATTTATTTATATTTTCTTTGTCATAGCATACGGCACCGTCCAACTATAAATAGCCTTAGGGTCATGCTGAGTTAACATTTAAAGATATTATATTAGTATGACTTATTTAATACATCTATTTATATTCTCTGACTTATTTAATACATCTACCTATATCCTCTGTCTAGGGTGGTACGATAAATATGAGTTAGTGGCTGATAGCCATTCCCTTCATAAAATTCTTTCTATACAGTAGTTTAATTATTTGGACTTAGTTGATACCTTATTATGTATATATGTTAAAGAGTGTAAAATATTTCTACATTATTTTGAAGATTTTTCTTTACATGAGATAGGGGTGATTATTTTTTAATTAAAAAATTATTGTCAAAAAAATTTATAATGTAAAATTTTTACAAAAAAATATTTTTCAGGTATAAGATACTACTAATGAGACAAATGCTATGAGAATTGGTATTAATACTGCCGTGTACCAATCTCATTGAGTACTTGTTTCAGATAGTATTAGCCACATGAGGTATTAGTTCTAAGGGGTGGCGGACCTTTGGTACGGTCCAAGATGATAACAATGAAAATAAAAGTATTTTTATTTTTTTAAAGAAATAGAAACACATCAAATTAAGAAAAAAAATATTAAACATATTTTATTATAAATTATACATGGCTTAAAAGTAATTCTTAAAAAAACATATCATTTTACCATAAATTTATAATTTTATATATTAAAATTTTTACAATTGAATCTGATTAGAGTTAAAATTAGATTTAAATTAAGATTTAAATTAGTACTTAATCTAGAGAGTTAAAACTTACTAATATTAACCTTCAGAAAAAAATAATGAAAATTGAAGCATAAAGATGGTGAAGAGAGAAAGGGAGGGGGAGAGCGAATAGTTGTATTAAAATTGTTCACGTCTAGTGATACTTTTTGAAATTGTTAATCGGTGACAATTTACAATGAAATGTATGACCAAAAGTTTTTAAAAAATTACGTATTATCAAAATGACGTCATTTTTATGTACTTTTTTTGAGAAGTTAAAATGTTATCATTTTGATAATTTTCTTAAAAAATAAAAATAATTATTCTATTAATTATACTGTCGATAATATTAATACTTTAAAGATACAATCTTTTATCTAAAAAATAGTCCCAAAATCAGTATTTGTTGGGTCCCAACATCCGGGCCCATAACACACAGTAGCGGGAAATATTTTCACCATTGGCGGGAGTTTTTGGAGGGAAAATACTCACCATCTTCCCGATAAAAAGGGGCAGTCCCTGCACAGGAAAAAGAGAGCAAAAAAAAAGGGAAAGAGGAAGGACCACTTTTCCTGACTCCGCCTCTCTCTCTCTCTCTGTGTGCCCTCACACCATGAAAGAAGAAGAACGAAACTCGGAGGAGGCCTTGGAGAAGGCAGCTCCCCTTAGTTCGTCAAACACCAGGAACGACCCGCTTCCTCGTCAAGAGGGTCGTCGGCCACCAACAGGCTGGGCCACGCTTACCAAATCGAGCACGGCTCGGCCGCAGGGTAACCCCCGCTCTCTCCGCTACCCATGAATCAAACAGGCACGAAGCCCTCCGCCGCTGGCACCCCATGTTCTCCGCCTTATTTCCGTCCAAGTAGAGCGCCGAACACTTATTGGTGGTGGCCATCTCTCCTCTCGCTCCCGTGGCCATCAAAACAGACTGGCATTCTCTCGCCCACAGCGCTCTGCGATTCTTCTACAGATCGGCAGGATGGAGCTCCGGAGCTCCCGTCAATGGCGCCCAACGTCTAGTCCCACAAATCGGTGAAAACACGCCCCAACAGTGGCGGTCCTTCTTCCTCCCTGTTCTCATCAAGAACAGTGGCATGAAGCTCCCCAAAATAAAGAACTGAGATCTGTCCCAAATCACACCCAGAGCTCCTCACGGTGGCGAAGTCCAACAATGCGTTCCTTAACAGGGAACTCAAGGCTCTCAGCTGAATGTAGAGCAGATCCTTGCTCCAGCCATGGCGCCTGGTCACTGTCCTCCAGATCCGAACGAACAAGAACGCTTTAGCCCTCGGGCGGAGGTGCCCGAGCTCCCGATGTCCTCGGCCAAACCTGGCGTCTGTGAGCCCTCCGGAGCGTCGTCCAAACACGTGCCAGCAAGGCAAGGGGGAAGCCTCCCAAATGGCGCTCAAAACCCTCGAACAGAACGGGCGCAAAGCTCCTCGGAAAATCACCCAGCAGCGGACCATTAAATGAGGCGCCGTGCCTCCCAAAAGTGCCGGGCAGGGCCGTTCGGCCTCCTTAGTTGACCCGTTTGGTCGCGGTACTCAACGGCCCATTAGGCCAATCAGATTGAACGGGCCCAACGGGCCCCGCACTCATTCCAGCGTATGAACATCTAAAAGCCGCCTCTCCGCCGGCGCAGCCCTCTGCCGCCGCCCGGGGCGCACCTATAAGCCGCCCTCGCGTGGGCAGACTCAAGCCCACCCTTTGCGGGTATACAAATAAGCCGCCCTCCGTCGGCGCGATCCATGGAGCTCACGCCCGATCACATCCTCATGCACTCCCCTCATTCTCGCATCTTACGTATGCATTCCTCCGTTTATTGTCGAAGATACCCGATTGAAAGGCCGGAGTGCCGATGGGGGACCAAAACCCCCCGTCGGCCTCTAACCTCTTGCTTATTGTTTGTGTTGTGCAGGTCCAGGTTTATAGAGACGGAGACCGAATCCTTCTCCCGACGCCGCCACGTGCTAGGGAATTCGAAGGCCTTCCAATCCGTACGGCAACCGCGGACTCAGAACGCAACAGTATTAATATCATTATTTTTATAGTTTATCAGTATGGTTTTTGATGTCTCCACTTCCAAATATGTTAGAAAAAAGAACTATATTTTGTATTTCCTCTTTTTTAACTTGCTTTCTTTTTCATACTCTGTAAGAAAATTAAAAAACCAAGGCACACTAGAACCTTAAATATTTCTTCTTTATTTCTGATATTATATCAATGAGTATAAAACTTATGATGAGTAATATAAAAAATTTAATATTCTAATTAATTAGGAATGCGAGTCCCCTATTTGATCAAAATTTTCTCTATCTTTTAAGTATATCGATAAATATCATGAAGGAAATGACTCAAAAATTGTAAAGTCTCAATAAAGAAATTGTCTAATTTTATCACAAATATACAATTAATAATAATTTGGTGATAATGCATATAAGCAATTAGCTCATAATACAATTGGCATGTGCCGATACAACTAGCTTAACACTTTCACTCATATTCTCTATATCTTGCTTTGTTAGGGTAGTACATTGGGTAATAGGGGTAGAGCTTGAAAACCATTTGCTTTGTGGAAATTTTTTCTTTCCATATGATGATATTTATCAAAATAATATATAAAATATAAGTAGGATGATATCACAAAGTATAGAGATATTCATCATATTTAAAGAATGGCTATGCATTAAAAATTCAAATCAAACATCCAATTATCTTGAGTGTTAATAAAGAGGATTTCAAAACAATTAACGAAAATAAAATACAAAGAAAAACATAAATTTTTGTACATTTATTTATTGTTATTTTTAAATTTTCATAAAAAATAACATTAACTATTTTTCTTACCAAAAAAATCAAATACTTAATGAATAAAATAAAAAGTATTTATTCATCATTAATTATATATATATATATCAATTACATATAAAAATTATTTAAGTAACTTGTGACGTTTCGACACGGACTGGTTATTATCTCTACCAACTTATATATATATATATATATATACATATAAGAAGTATTTAAGTAACTTGTGATGTTCCAACACGGACCGGTTACTATCTCTACCAACTTTCTATCTAATGGCAGCAAATAAATATAAGAGATAGATTTTTTTATTTTTTTAATTAGAGTTTGAGGTTGGCAACAATTTCTTTCATGGAAGCATTTTCTTTCCGTATCATTATTATTGGAATAATACATGAAAAAAAAGGTAGAATAATATTTAAAATTATAAAAATATATATTATATTTAAATATTAATTAAATATTAAAAACCGTATTAAATACCCAATTATTTTAAGTATTAGCAAAGAAAAGAATTTGATAAATAGGGGTGCAAGTGAAATATAAAAGATTTGTCAATTGTTATACAATTACTTATTATATATTTGTTTATTTTTACAAAATATCACATCAAATATTTAATTAATATTATTCATCACTATCTATTTATTTATTTTTTATACTTTCCTTGACATAGCAAATGGCATGGATCAACCTATTACGTTAATACGATTTATTTAATACATCTATCTATATCCTTTTCCTAAGGTGATATGATAAATATGAGTAAGTAGTTGATAGCCATTCTCTTCATAGAATTCTTTCTATACAGTAGTTTAATTTCTTGGACTTTGTTGATGTCTCATCATGTATATATGCTAAAGAGTGTAAATTTTTTTTTAACCTTTTACACATATTATTTTGAAGATTTTCCTTTACATGAAATAAGGGTGATTATTTTTCTAGTTACAAAATTATTGTAAAAAAAATTTATAATGTTTAATTGCTGTTAAAAATATTTTTTAGGTATGAGATGGTATTAATGAGACAAATGCTATGAGAATTGGTATTGATACCACCGTGTAGCAATCTTATTGAGTACTCGGTATTAGCCTCAAGGGGTATTGGACCTTTGGTGTGGTCCAAGGTGATAACAATGAACACAAAAATATATTTATTTCTAAAATTCATAAAAAAATACATCAAATTAAGTAAAAAAATATTAAACATATTTTATTATAAATTATAAATGGCTTAAAATTAATTTTTTTTAAAAAATATATAATTTTACCATAAACTTATAATTTTATAGATTAAAATTTTTACAATTGAATCTAATTAGAGTTAAAATTAGATTTAAATTTGGATTTAAATTAGTACTTGATTTAGAGAATTAAAACTTACCAAGATTAACCTTTAGAAAAAATAATGAAAATTGAAGCATAAAGATGGTGAAGAGAGAAAGGGAGGTAAAGAGCGAATAGTTGTATTAAAATTGTTCCAGTGGAGTGATACTTTCTGAAATTCTTAATCGGTGGGTGATAGTTTACAATGAAATGTGTGACAAAAAATTTAAAAAAAAAATTACATATTACCACAATGACATCATTTTCACGTACTTATTTTTTTAAAAAATTAAAATGTTATCATCCTGATAATTTTTTAGAAAAATAAAAATAATTGCTCAGTTGATTGTATTGTCGATAATATTAATATCTACGGACACTGGCTCTATGCTGTCGACCTGGGACTCCAACCTCTGCACCAGCCACTCACCACCACCGGTGTCAGCCACACACCGGCCTCTCTCTCTCTCTCATATATTGCCTCCATTTTCATGATTTTTCCTACAAATTAAAATATCAAAAAGTGATTTACTCACTTTCACAATTCAATTCTGCTCTTGGTTGATTGCTTTTGAGCTTAATTTAAGCAATCTCTCTCGCTCTTTCTCTTCCCTGACTCCTTTCGTTCTCAATTTGCTTAGTTTCTAATTATAGGTTTAATCTCACTTTATCTCTCTTTGAAATTTGAATTGTTTATTCTTTTAACTCCAAATGGTTATGATGCTAAATTGACACGAGTAATTAATAAGAATGAAGCAAAAATCCTATAAGATTTTGGACAATCAATGCTTGAAATTCGCATATATATATATATATATATATATTATTTATTTATTTTTTCGGTTAAATTTTCAGCACTGCAAAATTTGATCATAAATAACGCCGTATTAGTCAGGATTTAAGTAATTTGTGACATTTCAATATGACCTGTCAATATCTCTGCCAACTTTCTACCTAATGACAATAAATAAATATAAGAGGTAGATTTTTTTTTTTTATAATTAGAGATAGAGCTTGATAACATTTTATTAAGTGAAAATATTTTCTTTTCATATCATTATTTTTAAAATAATATATAAAAAAAAGTTAGAATGATATTAAAAATTATAAAAATATATATCACATTTAAAAATTAATAAAATATAAAAGATCAAATTAAACATCCAAATATTTTAAACATTGGCAAAGAAAAGAATTTCATAAATAACAGTGCAAGTGAAATATAAAAGATAAATCAATTGTTATATGTTCACTTATTACGTATATTTTTTATTTATATAAAATGTCACATCAAACATATAATTACTATTATTTATCACCATACATTTATTTAATTTATTGTACTTTTTATGCTTTAGTATATAGCGTGGTCCAACGATAAAAAGGCCTACTATCTTGTGTTGATATTTAAATAATCAATAATATATCGGTACGGCTTATCTAGTACATTTGTCCATATCTTTGGCCTAGGATGGTATGATAAATACAAGTTAGTGGTTGAAAACCATTCCCTTCATATATATATATATATGTGAAAGAGTATAAGATTTTTCTTAACTTTTTACACACATTATTTGGATGATTTTCCTTGACTTGAGATAGGGGTGATTATTTTTTAATTAAAAAATTATGGCCAAGAAAACTTATAATGTATTATTTCTGCTAAAAGTATTTATTAGGTATAAAATTTTTATAAGCTCACAATATACTTGTAATCCGTCCATTTATTTCTTATGCAATGACTCGTACAATATTATAATGCATACGGCCTAGTTATTTTATTTAATATCAATATATTTTAATAAATATTATGACTAGTCATTTGTATTATGATTATGAGTCGATAAACATTAAAAATTTTTCTTTAAATTTATATCTCACGATAGAAAGCTTTTCTAAGTATTGATTTTATCAGCCATATAAGTAGAGAGATGTTTTCAATTATGTGTAACAGTCAAATCTATATATTTAGCTTTCAAATACATATCAGTAGGATGAGCACAGTAATTATACATTACGATAATATTTTAAGTTTAAACAAGCAAACGATGCATAAAACACCACCACAGTCCACATAATTCCCCTTCCCAAGAAAACATCACCATCGTCAATTCTTCTCACCTCCACCTCAAACAGCTCCCACCCAACAACCCTTGTCGCCACCTACCCCATCCCCATCTGCCCTCTTAATCATATCACCGGCCAACTTAGTTATGTTGTCTTCTCCTTCCCCTCTCCTCTTTGATTATGTTAAGTTAATTAGCTAACAATCATCCATCTTTCCTATTAATTAATTCACTAAAAATGCTTATGAATTACTTGAACACATTTTTTAAATATTAATTAAAAAATTATCTTTGATTTTTATGGGTATTTGATCATCTAAATTGATGTTGGAAGTTTCATGTTGGAATTCGACTAAAATACACACAACATAACAACTAAACAAAACTAAACCATTATCAAATATCAACTACCAAATATTTCAGTACAAATAACGTAGCGTTGTACAATAATTTTAATGTGAAAAATTCTTCCAAACCAAAAGAAAAAATCATTGGATAATTTCTAAACAGTTCCCTTATAAAAATAGTACTAGTTATAAAGTAACTTCATTTCAAAGCTCTTTGCTATAACTCATATAAAAAATGATTAAATATAACCTGTAATATACCCAATAATTCATAAAAGAAAATACAATGAGAATAAAAATAACTAAACCATTTGTATCTTCGCCGCTTTAAAGACTAGAAGGTCATCACAAATAGCGATAGGATCCAATCATTTTTGTTATGATCCCTCTTCTCTTGTTACTCGCTACCGCCACCCTTCCCTTGCGTCCTCCGAGCCAATCTTGTTTCAAGCGATTCTTCTTACCATAATAAAAGCACTCAATGTCCTAAAATTTGGATCAATTATTACTCTTCTCTAACTTCCATCTCAATCCCTTGATCTCTTTTGCCACCAAGTTTTGCTAGATACCATGACACTTGACTTTTTTGAAATTATAACGCTTACCTTATTCATAAACTCGTTCATGAGTAAGAAAGTAATGACCTCATCAAAATTGAAGTCAATATTTTATTTGTATCAAAAAAAATAAATGCAAATAAAAAGGTACAATATTTTTTTATGAAAAATTTCGTTAAAAATAAAAAAATATAAACTGTGTGTCCGAAAATATCTACTTTAAAGTGAGTCTTGGTAACAAAAAAACTTAATAATAAAAGGATATAATACCTTATAATGATAAATCTAAGTTATGTTAAATGAAAGATGAATGAGAGAAAAATAATTTGTAAAATCTTATTCTTGACACCAACAACAAAGTATTTTAGATAAGTAAAGAATGGAATACAATTCAAATCCCAATCAGATGAACAAATATTTCTCTACTTTTTTTCTCTCTACCTCTTTTTTCTCTTTCTATGTTGACATTCAAAAGATTTTAAAAAATACCATAAGTATTAATCTTAATAGAACACGTAAGTTTTACTTAAATTGTCTTTCGCTCAACTACTCCTCACAAAAATTTTACATAACCTCCGGTGATCTTTACTGCTCCACTAATCTTCGATTGATACTTGACCGACTTTTACATCAATCTCGTACAACTTTCAGTATTAGAAAAGGAATGGCTCAAAAATTGGAAGATCTCAGTAAAAAAATTGCCAAACTCTATCATAAATATACAATTAATAATCATTTGGTGAAAATGCATGTAAGCAATTAGCTCAGAGTATGATTGGCAGATATAGGATATTGACATAACATATATCTAACATTAAAAAAACATGCTAAATTAATTTCATTAAAAATAAATAATTTTCTATAAAATAATATTTGTTAACAGATACTGAGATTTCTTTTGATAATATCTTGAGATTGATGTTTAGCACAATAGAACTATGATTTGAAAGGTGTTGTGGTCCTCTCCCGTGGAGTCTTTTATATTGATTTGATAGATTTGATTAGAAATTAAATAATTAAAAATAAAAATTATATTAAATAATTTAAATATTTATTAGCTTTCACATTTATTCAATTAATTTTTTATTCTAATTGTTTAATAAATGTGAAAATCTCCCTATTAGATAGACCATAACGAGATCCCTTATAAATAGGGCATTAGAGGGAGAGAGAGAGATGTCACATAATGGAAGTGGCGAAAATGCTACACATGGAAGGAGGAACTGGACAAACCAGCTATGCTCGTAACTCATTGCTTCAAGTCTCTCTCTCTCTCTATCTTTCTCCCCCCTCTCTCTCCCCTCCCCCCACTATATATGTATATGTATGTATATGTATATGTATGTATGTATTTATATATGTATATGTATGTATGTATTTGTATATGTATATATATAGCCTGTCCTCCTTCCCAGCCATGGCCTCCTAGTCCACTCTATGTGAATGACAGCGGGTGGTCATGGAGGCGGTGATGGTTTAGGGGCGATGAACTTGATGGCCAGTACACACTTTGGGTTTGTATTTTAATTTTTTTATGAAGTATTTTTCAATAATTTTTGGTTAATACATGGTTTTGAGAATTTTATGTTTTCCAATCAATGAAAAAAGGTTTGATCTAATTAATGTCTCAATTCTAATGTTTTATTGAGACATCATTTTAAGGTTGTAAAAAATGAAGTAATTTTGTTGATATGAACATAGAGTAGATGTCCATGTATATTTAAAAAAATATATTATATTAATTCTATCATTTTATTTCGTAAATTTTTTTAATTTTTAAAATTAAATTCAATCAACAGAGAATAGTATATATGAAGACACAGTCAATACTTGAAGACAGCATCAAAGAGTTGTACAAAGCAACATCACCTAATTGTTTGGTAATAGCGGATTTGGGATGCTCTTCTGGGCATAATTCTCTGATGATGGTTTTGAAGTCATTGACATAATTGATACATTATGTCAGAGTTTGAACTTCTCAGTGCCGGAATTCATAGTGTTCTTGAATGATCTACCGGGAAATGATTTCAACACTCTATTCAAGTTTGTATCAGATTATCTCAAGAGGCTTGAAGAAGAAAAAGGAAGTGAATTTGGACCATGTCTTATCTCTGGAATTCCTAAATCATTTTATGGAAGGCTATTTCCTAGCAAATCCCTTCACTTTATTCATTCTTGTTATAGTCTTCATTTCCTCTCTAAGGTAATAAGCTCCTTTCATTTTTCTATTTTTTTCCCATACCCTTCTTCAATACAAGAAAAAAATATCGACCTAAAATGTAACAGTTAGAATTATTATGTTATTATCAAAACCAAAGTTGTGAGATTCTTTTTAATAACATATTTTTGATGAAAAATTACATATGACAGGTACCTAAAGGATTGATGAGTGATAATGGAGAAGCACTAAATAAAGGAAATATATATATAGCAAAAACAAGTACCATAGAGGTGTGGAAAGCATACTATGCACAGTTTGAAAGTGATTTTACACTCTTCTTGAAATCTCGTTCAAAGGAAATTGTTCCTGGTGGTGGCATGGTGCTAACATTCTTAGGTAGCATCAACAGCCATGATCCTGATAATATATATGAGTTCATTGGAATCACCTTGAGCAACATGGCTTCTGAGGTATCACAACTCCCGCTATATCCAAACCACCGCTATTGTCGCTGCTACCACCACCGGTCCCAGCATAATTTCTACTCTTTCTTTCTTTTTGGCAATGAATATAAATGCCTCATCAACAACTCTATCACTATCTCTCATCACTTCTTTTTTAACTATATTAATTACCCTACATTTATGCATATTTACTTTATGACAATGCCGTCTAATTTAATGAAGTAATTGGAGTTAATTTTTGACTTATGTCAAATGAGTACACTTACTATGAAAAACCCTACAATGCATCGCAAGTCCCCTCCATTGTGCGATGGACCCTTAGATTAAGGGTCCAAGAGCCAACATTTAATATGTAGAAAAGCTTTAAAAATTTTGTAAACAATTATATTTCTTATTTTATTTTTTATAATATGAGTATTTTAATATCTTAGTGTTAAAAAATAAAAAATAACAATTTAAATTTTTAAAAAAATTAAAATATAAAATTTAGATCTTTAAATTATCTCAATTCTAAAACCCTTGCACATGCACAAAATTTATAATCCTGTATACAATGGAAATACTAACTATATCTAAATATATGAAATATATGTTAAGAACTTAGATATTTCCTTTTCACAATCAAATTTGATCTAAAATAGAAAAACTTATTTTTTTTCTCCTATATTTATTATTCTTTGTTGAATAAAAAGTTAATATCAAATTTATATTCTGAGGCACTTCTATTTCTACAACCCAACAGTCCATCCAGTACACTTCTTCAAGTATATCATTTTGATCACTGAACACATTGTTTGCAATTAACCATATGCACAGGGCTTGATAGAAGAGGTAAAATTGGACAAGTTCAACTTGCCCTTTTATGCCCCCACAGCTGAAGAAGTAATAGGGTTAATCAAGGCAGAAGGATCATTTATCCTCAACAAGCTTGAAAAGTTTACTATAGATTGGGATGCTGGTTGCAATAGCTCTGACCTTCATGAGCGAGGCAAATTTATTGCAGATACGATGAGAGCAGTGGCCGAACCCATGTTGGCTAGTGAATTTGGAGAAGACACCATGGATGAGTTGTTTATTAGGTTCAAAGAGCTGGTCATGGGACTCATAGCCAACAAGAAGAAAGAGTACTTTAATCTTGTCATCTCCTTAACTAGTAAAAAAGACAGTAAGAGTGAGTAATTATACGTCAGAATTATTAGTTGTATATGCGCATTCTAAATGCTCATAAAATTGCATAAATGCCTACTTTCCTCCTAATTGTGCTTTCAAGATCCTCAAAAAATTAGACTAGTCTAGCATTACTTGTTAATTTATATGCCGTGGTACTCTAGATTGTTGGAATTATATTTCAATAAAATTATTATTATTCTCTAATTGTTTTAAAGAAAATAGATATATACACTATAATCATAATAAAAAGTAGTTATAATCATTCTTATTATCTATTCATTTAAATAAATCAAATGTTTTATAATAATAACAAAGAAATCTATTAGTAGAAAGTAGATTTTTTTTTTAATATAAAAATGATTATTCCATATTTATATGCAAGTATATGCATACTATCCAACAAGTATATTCATATCAATCTTGAGTTTATAAGCTTTATATTAAGAGCATATTTGATATCGTGTGATATAATTTTCATCAAAAGATACAAATTAGATCTTTTTAAAAAGATAATTGTTAAGATACTCTATAAATTACTATATTTTGTATAAGTTTTAATTTATTTTTTCAGATGATCAAGTTCATATAATTATCTTAACGTCATTGTGCATCAAAATAAAAAAATACTTTGAAACAAGCGTTTCAAACAAAACATGCCAATCATTGTAGGTGATTGGTCAGTTTCCACTCCATAAAAAGTTGAATTTTAGTTCGGCTGAGAATTATACAAGTAAAAATAAAAAAATTACATGAGTATTTACTTTGTGCATAAAATAGCTTTCCACCTAAAAATAAACGAAGTAAGAATACCTTATAGCCATAAAGTGGTTCACAGAGATGGCAAGCAGCAGAGGTGGCTAAGGCTAGCGGAGGTGAGTGGCCGGCACTAAGGTTAGAGGGAGAGTCCTAAATCAGCAGCATAGCGCCAGCGTCGGTAGGGCATGGCCGGTAAGGGTAAGGGTGAAGCAGTGGGAACCAAGGGGGCAGCGACGCGTGAGAGACGTTGCAGCCCCTGCGACGACTTGCCGGCCGTTGGATGAAAAAATCCAACGGCCGGTGTTATTTATATAAAAAAAAAAAAGTTTTTACTTATTTTTTTTTATTTTGATATTTTTTTTTGTATTTGATTTTAAAAAATAATGTTTTCATATTTTTTTTTTAATTTTCTGATTTTTTTAAAAAAAAATGGGAGCCGTCAGATATTAATCTGACAGCTCCCAAGTCGTCGCACGGGCTGCGACGTCCCTCACGCGTCCCAACCCCCCGATCCGAAGCAGTGGCCATTAATGACCAACCGGAAATTGTGTTTTTGATGCCAACGCATGCCACCGGCAGATATTGCGTACAGAATGTATAAATATTTGATGATTTTTGCTTATTTAGAACCATGAAAAAGCCTTGAGACAAAAATATGATGAGATGAATTACATGTAAAACTCCCAGGCATATCAATTACATTCGGCCAAACGACGATATTGACGCCCAAGACAATAGTACACAATTTTTTTATCCTTTCATCTTTCCCTAATTAAAGACTTTCAATATTCCAGCACCGAGTGTCTAAATAACCCTAAATTATGTACAATACCTCGTGTGGGTCAAAAATTCAAAGGATGATCTTCATGAAGTCTTCTATTACATAGGGTCACTAAGCTACTAAAAGATACTGCTGTGCTAGCATGTTTTCTCAAGCAACTGTCGTCCCGCATCAAGGCATCTGTATAGTATAAATTGAATGCCCAATCAAAATGAAATTCAACAAAGGCCACCAAATGTATGAAGCTCCCACCTGCCTCTGTGGAGGGTTAAGACTTTGCGCTCACTGCATTACAAGGACTGTTTCCATGATTTAAACCCATAACTTTAAGCAACAACGGAATAGCTTAATTGGCATGGTAAAATTACCTTTGCTAGAGATCTGGCTTAAGACAGCAAGGTCTCCTTAGCAGATACAAAACCCTTCGATTTCACAGGTGGCAACTTTAACGAAACCCACTCTGGAGCTTTGTTTAGCCATAGTGCTTCACCGGTGCCCTTATGCTTGAAGTCAGGTGCATTTTTCGAGAACTGCAAACTGAGTTTTCTTTAGATTTTTATTTCAACTTTTTCTTTGAAGGGCAGGGAAGGGTTGTTTATATATCAACTATAAAGCATAGAACACAACTTCCAAATGCACGCATGAGTGAAAGAGTATAAAATTCAGAATATGATAAGAGAAAGAGGAGTTCCGTCTACCTTGTTTGATCTATTGTCCCACCATTTATCTGGGTTCTCCACCAAGTCCTTCCAGGATCCATCTCCAGGTCTTGCAGAATCTACAGTGTGGATTGTGGACCATACATCTACTTTATAAATCATGAAGAAGGGGAATAAGATGTTCATAAAATTTACAGTCCTTACAGCATAAACCAACATAGCAGTAGGTGAAACAATTCACACTAGTGTTGTAGTTTATCCGACTTACTGCTTAACCATTTTATTTCATATTTGCACTGAAACTACTGTAGGCACCCCATGTCTACTACAGGTATGTTCTACAAGTTTTTTGATGTTTTCTCATTAGGGTGGCCGGTGGCGGTGTTGGGGGATGAGTTCTATTATGGTCCTTCCGATAAAGAGACTCTCATATCTACTTAATAGTTAGAATTAGAAAGTGAGAGAATGACATATTCACCCAACGGTTAAAATTAGAAGTTGAATGAATTGATGGTGAATATTGCATTAAGTGGTTTTAATGGCTAATCAATCCTCACCATTCATCCATTAAACTTTTAATTCCGATCAATGTATGGAAATAAGAACCTCCTCACAGGGAGGACAATCACAACTCTCTTTGGGGATACCCTTAAGTAATATGGCATATCATCCATCCACATTATCAGACCCACACAAATTGGATGGATAGACATTATGTAACCCGAGACATTTCTGTTTTCCATTATACATACAAGATCATGCCCAAGAGTGCATGTCCATTTCAACCATCCAACACTCGTCCAATGCCGGCAAATTAGGGTAAATAGTGTAAGCAACATCAGTAAGACTACATCAAATACCAAGTTGTGGTTCAATTGCCTTCGTGTGGCTGAAGGTACAGTAAATGTATCCAACAACTACAAGCATGTCTGGCAACACAAGTGTTCACCACCATCAAATATGTGATTATATGGAACTCAGGTTACTCTAATGAATTCCTAAAACAATGAGAGAGGGATACATTAATATACTAAAACATCCTATATATAATAATACTAGGGCAGGCATAAAAATATACTAGTTAGAGTGACAGTAATCTAGAAACAACAGAGACAATCGATCAATGATATAACCACAGAACATAAATATAAACCATTCCAGAGTCAACAGAAATGATGTAATGCCCGCTGATAAGAAATGGTCTAATTCTAAGAACTTAGTGCTTCATCTGAATCCTAAACAACTAGTCAATTCACTGATATGTTTGAATCAAATTGTAATGTCAGCTTCTTCAGGGTGTGACAAGCGTTCAATACACCCCAGAGTTAACAGCCAGGTAAAAACATCAAAATATGAGAAGCTTGCATTTCAAATTGGATAGAAAATCTCCCCTATAATCCTAGAATGCAAAGCAAGGACTAGCAATGCAAGGCATAAATCTAGAAGCCAGCTCCACCTTACAGCTCAAAACAGCACTAGCCATGGCATCGGGTAGTAAATAAATAAAAAGAAAGACGAACAACTGTGCAGGGAAGTCCTGAGCATGAATAAACATAATGTCAAAGATAAAACTTAACTTAAATTTTTTTATCAGAAGTCCCACCAAAATTCCTTCAAAAGTGGTTCACATATTGAAACTAGAAACTTCAATAAATTTAACGATGCCTAGCATCATTAATGCAGCAACACCATTGAACATCTTTCAGCTCAACTGAGCAGGAAAAAGGGCCAGTGACAGCATAATAGGTGCAGAGATGATGTTTACAATACATAAATCCATAGGATTCATAATGAAGCAACTTCATTATTGATCCTAAGGTTCTCCGTCTCCATGTATTCAATTTTCAACAATGCACAAACAGGTCTAGTAAATGCAAAAAAAATATGCTATTTTACACGGACCTTTATGTCCCCCTACTTTCTTTGTTTTTTGGATCTGGGTAGCAAACTCCAACCCTTCAATTTCTGGTAAGATCCACTTTGGTGCTGATGAAAGCCAAAGAGGAAGCCTGCCTTCTTTGTGTTTGAAATCTGGATATTTTGGATTAACCTAAAAAGTTGGATGAAACAGAATATATGTAGGGACTTGGGACAAAATAAACTAATTATAGACTGAATGGAAAAATTAATCAGAAACAAAGTATCTCCACCCAGAAGGGCACTAACCGTTCCAGCGCGCTTATCATTCCGATAATCAAACCACTGTTCTGGATTGTTAACAAGATCTTTCCAATGACCCCAGGTAGTTGATGTACTGTTCCAGGGATCCTTCTCACTAGCTGACAAGTACAACAATCCTCAATATTTTGACAAAGTGCCCAACAAAAGTTATAGGAAATAAGCTAAAGAGTCCCCAATAGAGGTTAGAAGCGCATCTACGCCTAGAAAACAAGTAAATCTAAACCAGTGAATGCACCTTTTTAATTGTAAGAAGAATGCAAATATATTGATAACATGTCAAGTGGGCAGCACCCAACTACGAAATTGTATCCATTTTTCATCCCCTCCCGTGCCAACAAAAAAAGGAGCACATCCTAATTTATGTGATTCTCATACTTACAAGTTTTGGTGCCATTAGCGTTAGCCTTTGATTGCTGGTCAAAACCTGCACCATCTCTCCAACTCATGAAAATAATGCACTAGTATAAATAAAAAAGAACTCATGAACACAATGCCCTAAATCTTTTGGATGCACTATTTAGACATGAAAACCTGTGTAGAAGCACTTGCAGCAGAAGACCATAAAGAAGCATAAAGGATCAATTTTTCCTAAACAACTTTGCAGGTGGACCCTTGGTTATACCAGAAGGGGGAAGGGAAGATCATATATTTCTCACCATCCAAAATCCTGTAGTATTACAAGCCAACCAGTTAGCAATTTCGTGCATCATACTAAAATCACTAAATTAATCTAGCAATTAAAGCTTCTACTGTTTCAGGACAGTCTAATACTCACCAGACACTCAAAAAGCTACATAACAAAACAAGGACTAAGATTTATTTGTCCCAATGTGCATAGGTCCAAAAACTACATATAGCTTATCCCCACAGCAAAGGAGATACCATCAACAAAACCAAAGTCTTACTAAGTGGGACCAACTATATAAATTTGTTGATCCATTCCACTCAACTTAATGCAATATCTCCTGATAATATAAGCAGTTTCATATCCTTCTTTATCACCTCATGCTGTATTTTCTTGGGCCTAACTCTCCATTTGTTCCTACCTCTGACTCAATAAAATCACCTATTCTTATCCTTCTTTATCACCTCATGCTGTATTTTCTTAGGCCTAACTCTCTTTTTATTCCTACCTCTAAACTCAATAAAATCACCTATTCTCACCGGCACTTTATTTGGTCAGCTTTGCTTGGCCAACTTTCTAAGTGTACAAACCATCTTATGCATTATTCATTATTTTTCTTATATTGGTGTGACTTCTAATTGCCTATACATATTCATATATTATCTTACCTTTTCTAAAATGATTTCACTCATCAACCTTAGTATTCAAATCTTTGTAACACTTTATTCACACACAAACACGCACATATTAATTGTCCAACTCCACCATTTTTGATCCATAAAGAATAACTGTCCTATAAGTTTTCTCTTCAATTTTAGATGTACTTTCCGATTGTAAAATACCTCGGATGAATTTCTCCATTCTAATCAACCTCCATCAACCCTAATATCCGGAGTGTCACACCATCATCTTCATTTTACTGAATTATTGATCAATTATTCAAAGAAGTCACCTAATCATTAATTTCCACTTCTAATTGTTCCATCCAAAATAAAAAAATTGAACTTCATGTATTCCATTTTACTTATTATTTTGAGCCCTTAATATTCTAGCTTCTTCGTCCATAGTTCCAACTATGATTCAACTACCTCTCTAATTTCGTCCATCAAAACAATAACTGCAAACAACATACACCAAAGCATCTCATCTTAAATATCTCATTAGTTCATCAATAATGAAGGTCAACAAAAATGCTCAAAGTTGAATCTTGATGTATTCCTACAGCAATACGACAATTCTCAGTGTCTCCTACAGTTCAGACACTAACCATTACCCACTTTCTATTGGCTCCCTTTTTTTTAACACTCATCATATGATTTTCCTATGCACCCAATAGCAACGGATGGAAATGGCAAAGAAGAAACAGATTATGATGATGAGCTATCAATCGCAAAGTCAGCAGTCGCATATGCTTTTAAATCATAGCGGTCTTGCTTAAGAAATTTTCTAGGAACTGAAGCCATATAGAAATACACTTGTAACAAGGGGTTCTAGTAATCCATGCTGTTTGCCAACTTCTTTTATTGTTTAAACACGAATCAGGATTCTAATCCAAAATCACTATATTAGGATGCAACACCTCACTGGTAGGAGTCTAGACCCCCAAAAAGGGGAGGGGGTCAACCAAATATCTCAGCCAATGGTAGAAATTTTACCCACATCTGATCCCCAATTCAACTTAGCCCGGATGATCGTGTAGAGAACCATATCAGGAAACCCTAAAAAACTTGGTCAAAGTAGTTCATAATTATATTAATGAAACCTTACCCTAATGCATATGTAAAATAAATAATAAAAATCAATAAAATTTCACAATTTATGGTGAAACACTAGTTAGTTTTATTATGGAACCATGGTCAATTAACTAAAGTATCGTCTACCTCATGTTCTCATGATGTATAGTAAGATGAGAATAATGGTTGGAGATAAGTTTTATCAATTATCATTTAAAATACATTAACTAGCATATCTGTTTGCCAAATAGAAATGGTTGAGGAGGAACTTTTGTTATTGTTAAGAACAACTTTGAAGTCGAATTTCAATCCCTAAATTAATTAGTCTAAATTACATAGTAATGCGAAAATAATGCCTACAGTAACCTGCACAGGTAAACAAAGTTTTAGACCCAATTTCATTTAGAACACATAGCAAACTATGTCAAAGCCTCAAAGGATAAGCCTTAGTGCAACAAATAGTAAGGTGAACTTTTTTATGACGTGGAGATCATGGATTCAAACTACAAAATTCTCTATGCAATGCTAAAGTAAGAATACCATCTCCAGACGACACAATATAGAAACCATTTGCATTGGGCCACCTTATAGCAAACTACATCAGGCCCACATTCCATTTTAAGAATATAAACAGAATTGGCCTTGCATTCACATGAAACTCAGACAAAGATGGGCAAGAATGTGCAGTTAAGAGGCAGGAATAGAAAGATTTAGAAGCATATCTAATACACTTTTTAAAAGCCAATCCTTCTGTGGGGGGCAGACAAAAATGCACATATTCTATATCTTCCAGAAAAAGTTCTTTGGAGCAGACACTGCAGAAATGACATATAAAGCAACAAACGCAGATAATTAATTCCATAATAAACAATGGAAGAACTAATATTAAAATAGAATCATCTGCCTCCGGATCATCCAGACTTCAAAATAAATTAAATCCCAGAATATTGAAACCCTACCTAATCATAAGGAAATTAGGTACAAGCATTTTGAAATTAAAAAAAAAAAGGACAACTTGAGAAGGTCCTCAGACTCAATATTCAACAATAATATCATGATAAAGAGTAAAACATTGAATTGAGTGAACAATACCATATTCGGTTCTTCTAGAGGCAAGATCCTCTGCATAAGACAAAAACATACAAGTGAAACCTCAACACAAATTCACTAAGAACCAATATTAGCTGGGAGTCGTAAGTTTACATCTCTCAAGCACATGGGTCCTGCCCATGGAAGAATAACTAGAAAGAGGCATTAAGAAGGAAGCATGACACAAAGTTTGAAGGTTAGGAGCCAGTAAGCATGGATCCTAACAGGTGACAATTGACACTGACACGATGACTCATTCAAAATGGGGCACAAAACATCAAAGACATGTTAATCACAATTCCTAGTTTTATGTAGATATGGAAACATAAATGATCAGGCATACAACTTTACACTAAATTAGCTTCCGAAACTCCACATACATGGAATGAAACTATGAAATCCCTATCCCTTTCTCTGGTTTTCTTAACTGGTGGAAAATAGCAAACAAAAGAACTCTTCTAATCTCTCCTTCATTTTCTCATTTCTAGTTGGGAGAATTTAGAACACCATAAAAATCTCTCTCCAGTAATAATTTTGAAGGGAGAATTCACTCTATCAAGAGACTACGTCATTTTGAATTTCTCATCAATTACAAATTAAATAATATTTATTGAAGACCTGTTTTTGCTTGGAAGGTTGAAAAAGATCTAAAAGATGCCCTTAGTGAGCCCCAAATGTGTCCTCAGCACATCAAAACCCATCCTAGGTTTGTCACCAATGCGTCCATATTAACAAAATAAAATAAAAAAAATCAAACGCATATCTTAACATGTGCCCAAAAATGTCTAGAGCATGACCGGACTCCAATACATGACAGACACCGACAAGCTACATCAAAGGAAGTGTATGTGCTTCCTATTTTTAGGATTGCATAGCAAATGTGCATGCATACAAAATTATTCATTCGTACTTATCAGATTTGACATTACAAACATTGGTGAATATCGTTGCAGCTATATTCTGGCCTATTCAACACCATCTAACACTTCTAGGGTCCGTGAAGCATTGTATTTAAAACTGCTTTTGAAAATAAAAGTTACAAATTAGATCCTTTTTCAAAATGCCAATTGATGCTCTCTATGATTTGGTCTGAATTATTTTAACAAGTATCTATTCATGAAATTTTAAAAACACGCCAAAGTACTTTATTAGAAGCTACAAATTATGAATTTTCCCAGAAGCACTTTTCAAAATAAAAAACAAACACCCTCTAGATTCCTTTTTCAATATGCTAATTGATGTTCTATGAGTTGTCATGAAATATTTTAACAAGTGTCTATTCATAAAATTTTGAAAACACTCCAAAGTACTTTTTCAGAAGCTACAAGTTATAAATTTTCCAAGAAGTACTTTTCAAAATTAAAAAACAAACACCATCTTATCCATGTTGTTTTTGGGATGTTACATTTTGTGCTTTATTAAACTTCAATCCTGAAGGGACTTCCATACTTACATTAAGATGATTCAATGTACTGTATAACTCTTAGGACTTTCAAGGGTTACGAACTCTTTTGTATCATCATGTCACAATATTCACCAACATATGAAATTAAGAATAAAAAATAAAGACATGAAATTTAATCAGCTGAAGTTGAAGCCATTGCCTCATTGGACTTGAGTAAAGTGGTTATGCATGATTACCTTTTGGACTATGGGTTTAGTACGCATCAAGTATAGGTGCATAGTCATTTCATCTAAATCACTCCATTTGCGAGGGAGAAAGAGTCAATATGAGGAGACATCAAAAAGTTGGCGTTTGATAACTTCCCACCCCTTTACTGAGCAAGCTTTATATTTTAGTTTAAAGGCAATATTTGCTGGAGTTGTATTTGTGTTCTTGCAAATCATATACTTTCCCGATTTTAGAATGCAGCTAAAACCAAAGCCATCGAATTGCAATAAGCAAACTTTATCTGCATTGCCTTTTTTCTTTCGATTGGAAGTGATACAAGAAAATGTGGCATTAATTTGACCAAGCTGTTTCTAGAGCTCAATTCCTCAAACATAAAAAGGGTGTCATGCCAGGTCAGTTCCTTGGTTCTTGAAAGCTTTGTCATTTTACTCTTTCAAGAGAACACAATAAAGCAATAACTTTCCTTAGTTTCAATTTTAGCATTTTATTTCACTTATTTTCAACAGACCAGTTGGTCACATTATATTTTTCACTGAAAGGATATAATTAAAATTCCTAAGAGAGAAATGGATTTTGTGTCTCCATAAACACAGGGCCTTTTACATTTATTCAAATCCAAGGAAGAGATACTTACACTAGGCTCCTTTTATTCATTCTTTCTAAGGTTCGGCTACAATTTGTCCATAACATAGGAACAAGCTACAGTAGATAATCAAGGATTTACCATGAGAACAAACATCTGTTAGTTCTTGCTTATCAGGCATAGAGTTTTTCTTCAAGTCCGAGGATCCGTGAACAAAATTGATACTATGCACCATAACCTGAAGCATTAAGGCTGTCAAAATTAGACTTAGAAAAGCAACAATGATCTGTAGAACATCAGCCAAAATACATGAATAAATACATGAAGCAAGAAAAAGAATATGGTGAAAATTAACAGTACATTGAAAGAGATTGACTAAAAATTATTTTCTATCATCTAACCTAATGAAAACAATATAGTACAAATACAGTTTTATTTTGAGAAAACAACTAGAGAAATTTTCTGATGTTAATATGAACAAATTTGTGGATGACATTAACAAAGCATTAAGTCCCACTATACGAGATCGGTTATACAAATCTACTTCCTTCATTCCGGTCCATTTACTACATTCTCTAACAATAGAAATAACTTTATGTCCTTTATAGCCTCACTCCGACTTTTTCTATTGCCTCCAACCTTAATCAAATCACATTTCTTACTAACGCTTCATTTAACCCATGTTGCAAGTGTCCAACTCATTTTAAATACCATACCCTATCTTTTCTTCTAATTGGTTATGATATGTTCATTTCTTATCTTTTATAGTGACTCAACTTATCTATGTTAGCATTATCAACTCTAACACATTTTTTATATATTTTACTAATTGCCCAACATTTTGATCTTTAACATATTGCTAATCTGATGGCTATCTTACAAATTTTTTTCAATCTATTGTAGATGTAATTTTTTTTATCATAAAGCACTCACAATACATTTCTTTATTTTGAAGGACCTCAGTTATTCTTAATATCCTATGTATCTATGTTATATTCTCATTAAATTTTTCAATTTCCTTAACTATAGACAAAGAAACAAACTCTATTTTCAGGAATCTTTTGATCATTAATTTTGACTTTTTATTCTATCTATAATAATTAAAATTATATTTTACATATTTTATCCTGATACTACTTATCTCAAGCCCTTTAGAGTCAAGTGTCTCCTTCCATAGTTCCACCTTTGTTCCACTCCCTCTCTAGTTTTATCTATCAAAATAATATCTTCTGCATAAACAACACACACCAATACACATCATTTGGAAATATATCTCATTTCATAGACAAAAGATTTAAGTTGGCTGTCAAATAAATTAATGCAACCACTCTTTGGGGTTTGGGACCCATTATGAAAAAACCATAACAACAAAAGGCAGTAACATTGTCGGAGTACACGCACACAAAAATATAAATATAAATATAAATATAATAGTATAATCTTAAGCGATTCACTATTAACTTTTTCCCCTCTACAAAATCTGCCTCTTGAATATTTAGGTGAAATTGGAACTTATGCTCAGTAGAGGGGAAAATTGAGTATTCCCTTTTTTCTCTAGAGAGATGGAAAATAGCTCTCTTGTTCCTCAAACATATAATAAAATATTAGTTGTAAGTGCTTCAGTAAAAAGATACGAAATGGTAAACTACAAAGTAAAGGGAGGTCCAAATCTGTTCAGTATCTGGACTATGATAATAAAGTTCACTCTCAAACAAGACTACACCGGACCCTTTGCACCCCTAATTGGGACATGATGCATACTTCCAAGACAGTACCAAGCGTATTATGAAAACTTGTGCAATTTGAACAATTCTATTTCACACTACCTGCATACTTGATTGATCATTATTCAGGGTAATTGGCAGTGGATCAGCACTTAGTCGCCCAGCAATGTAGATGTTGTCTTTTTCCTTCAAATGACAAGCAGCGGTATGCGCCAAGTCATCTTCAAATATAATTGAAATCCTAAGTTTAGCATGAGAAACAGCAAGGATCAGTTCCATGCAGAAAGGCGTGATTGCAGAATAAATTGGTTAAGGACAGGCAAACAAGTTTAGCCAACCATGCTAAGTCTGATATCACATCTATCCATTTATAAACTGCCAGAGTTTAATGAAAACATGTACACCTCTCGGAGTGCTAGAAACAGATTAAAATTATAAGCCATGTATTTCGTAGACATCCTCACTTTAACAAGTACATATAAACTTCTGCATACTTTACAGACTCTCTGTTCTTTGACCACTATAGAGTTAGGTTACCAAAATGATTAACACCAGAAACAAAAGGGACCAGATTGTATATGACCTACAGCACAACACAGCTCAAATGTAATCAAAAGCACGTCATTGCCCATTTATGCTTCCACCCACCCATCTTCCGGTTCTTTATTTATTTGGTATTAAAAATTCACCCCTCTCTTTTTCTCACTTCTAACAAAATTCTCTCCCAGAAGCCTGCATTTATCTCTCAATATTTCTTTGCTGCCTTAGTTGCTTATTTATTGGGAACTAAAATTTTTTTGGTCTCATCCTATCTCATTTCTTTTAAAAAAAAAAGGCTCTCCCAGTCGCCTGCATCTCTCTCTCAATATTCCTTTGCTGCCATAGTTGCAAGTTCATTGTGCTTCTAATTAATACATCTCCAGGCAGGCCCTTAAATAATACGTACAAGAAATTTCCTCAATGCTACAAATTGCTTGGGCTGTGTTTTAGTTATTTACAAGGAAACTTCAAGAGCAAAAGAAAACTAGGCAAATTGACCAAAATTTTCCTCCTCTCATTTTCCACCACTCCACGTTCCAACCAAAACCTCAAGTATCAACCAACATGGAAATTTATTCAACAGTAAACAGAGCTCTTCCAACATCGTTGAGTTCCGCTTTCACAGGTTATAAAACTAGAAATGCAATTGCCCAATTATAGGGCGGATTCTCGAGATAGACAACTCCGGCACTACGAAAACGACGTGCCATCTTGAAGAACGGTGTTCAATTGAAATGTCATGTCATATCAACAAATACAACTACTTAATTGCATACCGAAGAGGCGAAGAATCGGAGAACTGTTCCTGAGAAATAACCGTGCTGGCCCAGCATTTTCCATCGGGAGAAGTTTGGAACCGAATAGGTAATTGGATAGTACCAATCAAATTAACAGAATTCGCGACTTTCGTTTGAAATGGTATCTCTCTAGGCCTGGGGCGATTGAATACCATCTCCACCTTGTTTATCTCTTCTCTGACCGATGGTTTAATTGAGTCGAACTCTGGCGGCGGTGACAACGGCGGTGGCGGCGATACGGGTTTCCTCCTAGAACGGCTGTAGATTTGAGATGATTTGGTGGAGAATGGAGAGATGAACTGCGATGGGACGCGTTTCGGCGTTTTAGCTAAGGCTCTGTAGAAAGAGATCATTGTTTTGCTGCGTTCGTGACAAACAGGCAAACGGAGAAGTGAGAGTTCGGGGTTTTGAAGGGTTTTAGTGAGCGTAAGAAACAGTTCGCCGGTCAGATTTGGGAGGACGTAGACATGAGTGATTGGAACTGTTTTCTTTGAACTATATTTGTTTTGGTTAAATAATACTCCTATAATTAAAAATATATTTTTTTAATCTTCGGATTTATTTTTTTTAAATACTCCTATAATTAAATTTTTTGAATATAATAATTAGATTTGAGTTTATTAGACTTTTAATACGAGAACGGTTATTAATAAATATAATTAATATGCTATTAATTATAAGTAAATTTAGATTAATATTTGGCGACTTAAAATGATAATTTGATAATTATCTCATCAATAATCATTAATTATTTTTAATTATTTACAATAATAATTAAAACTTACTATAATAATAAGTTATATTTATACGTTTTTATGTGTAATTGATAAAATAAAAATCATTTAAATTAATTTAATTACTATTAATAATTAATATTTATTAGAACACAGCATTCAACCCTTTTCACCCGAACACAAGCCTAGCCAATCGGTATGGGAATCTTGCCTCACGAAGCAGGATCCTCTGCTTTTTCTTTTTTTTTTTTTTACTTTTTTATTATTTTTTTCTTTTTTATACAAATTTTATTCAAAAAATTAAACCCTATACAGTTGCTAAAGCTCATTCCGGTGACGCGCGTGCTTTGGGAGGTGAAATCAGGAAGGAATTTCTAATTATATTATTAATTATATTTTACATTAATTTATGTTTTGTTGTGATTTAATGTATTAATAATATTTAAGGTATTTTATTCTCCCGGTTAGACCTTATTATAATCGGTCAATACGATTTTGATAAATTAGTAATTTGAAAGCTTTGTTGTATAATAATAAAATAATATGTATTTTTATAACCTTAAAAATATGATTAGTACACTAATAAGTCTATTAAGGATCAGTAAAATTTTAAGAATTGATTGAATACTTAACTTATTTTTAAATTTTTTCTTATATTTTTTATGATTATTATTGGCATTAATTTAAATTGCTTGTGTGACTTTTTTGTTACTATAGTTAGGATAATTTAGGTTATATAAAAACATTATAATTTTAAAGAATGAAAAACTTGTGAAGCCTTAATAGGATTAATAATTATCCGATACTAATTTTCTTATCTTGATAGATTAATGTATGTATTTTTGAATAAATAATTATAGTGCAGTAAATAATATGCTTGAGATATCTTTGGATTTTATATCTATGCGTGTTAGGTTTGACATATCATTGAGTAGAGTATTTTATACCTTATATGGGCGTGGATCCTAGTTGAACGATGAGAATACGAGCGTAACATATTCTAAACTTATCTCGAGAAGATTCTTAGAGTATTAATCGTATGATTTGAATTCGATACTCGTATACTACAAATGTTAATATGTTATAAGACCATAAAGTTGGTTATATGTTAAACGTGCAAGTATTAGTACCTCATTAATATTAATTTATCATTGACATGCATGCAAAATTATTGGTTCATAATGATTAAATGAATTCTAAAGAGATTATTAGGATATTTCATATAATTGTGATATTAATTAATATGGGTTTGTTGAAATCTATATCACTGTTGATATTCAAATTTGGTAGAAATCCCAATTATATTTTTTATATTCAATTGTCAATATAAATTTTGAGTTGTGATTACCATATAATCTTTTGTTTTGAATAGTTAATGGTTTTTAGTATATAATTCATTTTATATGCATTTGATGTTATAATTTAAGATGCTTTATTATACTTTGATATTAATTATACAATTTATTAGACATTTGACTTACATTTACTTTTTCTTAACTCTAGAAATAGAATAAGTTGATAGTTTACTAGTTGATATCTTATATTTGCTATGGAGATTTCAAGAATGAATAACCCCAGAGTTAAAAATGTATTTTATATTAACGGTACGTTTAGTTATTAGAATGGAATAAAATATAAATAAAATAGTTATTTCATAGAATAAAATATGATGAAAATATAGTTAGAATTGTTATTTTCATATTTGATTGTTAAAATAGAATAATATAAAAATTAATATTTTATTATTTGATTTATTAAATAGTATGAGAAATAAGGTGAAAATAGTGATAATAATAATAATGATAATAGTAATAATAATAATAGTAATAGTAATAATAATAATAATAATAATTCATAATAATAATAATAAATATAATAATAATAATAATAAATATAATAATAATAATAACACATGAAAATTGTTATTCTCACATGTGTGGGAATAACAATTCCCATGAAATATTTATTTTTGATTAAATTTATAATCAAATAAAAAAATATTTATTTTCAGGGAATAGAAATTCTATTCCCTCTTTATTCCCTCCAACCAAACGTGCCATAAGAAATAATAAAGCTTTTATAATATTTTATTAGTTTTTAGATATTTTATTGGGCTAATATTCTTAAAAATTTATGATAGTGATGGATACGTCAATAGTGGGTTGGCCTAAGAACGACAAAATGACCAAATACACACGGCCTATTTGCACCTGGACGGTCAGTACTCACAGTTGACCGAACGAAAGATTAAGTGAGCCAGGAGAAGCTTAAGGTAGGACGGACGGCTTACTCTTGAGACGGTCAACACTTTCGTTGACTAAAAGTAAGACTAGTTAACTGTCTGAAAGCCAAACCTCAAATGGGCCAAGCTTAGTTTCGCCCATGCGACCGTCCTCGACTAACAGCAGTCTCCTCCCCTAAATTCGTGCTCTTCACAGAAGGTAATCTCAATTATAACGATTATCAGTAGATTTAATGCGCATCCCAAAAGGAAGGCGCCAAAACCCTTTCCCTGTGTACTGGAAACCCTAACGGTTATAAAACGTAGAAGAAAAGTAATCAATTCAACAACCGTTATTGTCATAAAAGCTCAACGTTAGAAAAGGCAACGACCCCAACAGAGCGCAGGAATCAAACATTTATGCATAAGAAAGGCATCGCAGCCCAACGACTATAAAATGCTATGGAGTCCTCACTCCAAGGTACGCTCTCATTTGCTCATCAAAGCTCTCTACTGTAAAGCTCACACATTTTCAGACTACAAACGCTCTCTCTCTCTACCACTACGTTCCCAGCGAACACAACACCTAGAGCTAATACTCCTCACGAGCCACCAAAGCCTTTCTCGACGAGAGTATACTTTCATCACAAATACTCTCTGCATTCGCTGTGCATTCTTTAGTTTCACCTTCTTAATTTGAATACTATTTATTGACTTGAGTATCAGAGTATTTTCGGTGGGATAACTTCTCGCCATCACCTGACCTCTTGTTCGTAGTTACGGTGCACAGAATCCAGGCTCAGTGGATGGAGCTGGACTCAAACAAATAAATTGACCCAGATCTATTCAAAACTTGAATCCATGACGCATCATTGGCGCCGTTTGTAGAAAGTTTACAAAAACTCAACCACTTTTCTCTACTATTTCTCTCGATTTCCCTCTCTAGCCTAGTGTCATCAGTCAGAATGATGAACACTAGAGTGCAGGCTAGCGAGATCGCTAGAGATGTGACCTTACCCGATAAGGGCCAGGATGTTGGTAATCAGGTCAACGGGGTGGTCAATGGTGTGCCGGCACCCTTTTTCCTGAATCTGACGGAGCACATGAGCAGTATGAACAGAATACTCCAAATGCCCTGTAGCCACTAGAAGAACACACAGTAGGGGGCTCCGTCCGCAACAATCCCTACTCTGGCCTCCAGCAAAGGAGGCCAGAAGAAAAAGAAGTCGTCTAAGAAGACCAAAAGGCCAGGCAGCACTCAAGTTCCAAAGGCCTCACACGCTCAGAGTCGTTCAAGGCTTGAAGGATGTTTGGGTGGTAGGACTTCGAAGGAGAATCCAGAATGGAGGAATCTCCGATATTCTCGGACGGAAGCATACATTCAGGCTCAGGAAGGAGCCTCTAAGATCGCTAGATCCACTCGTGATAGTAGATGGCCAACTACTCGCTACGCTAAAGAAAGAACGAAGTTGTGAACCTATTTCAACTCCAAAAGGATTGGCAACACCACCCGCACGGATTCAAGGGTGGAGAAGATCCTGAAACTCGTGTTCAAAGATGACAACACACGCCATGGACCTGGACAAGTCTCCCTTCGCGGCACAGATCTTGAACCATCCCATGCCGACCAAGTTCAAGATGCCAACTCTTAACTTTTACGATGGGAGTGCTAATCCTATGGATCACCTCAATCATTTTTGCACCCCATCTAAATCTACAAGAGTTGGAGGACGCAGCCACGTGTTGCTGCTTCCCTCTTACGCTGAAGGGAGATGCCCACATCTGATTCTATCGTTTCCCATCAGATTCGATCTAGAGTTTTCAAGAGCTCTCTGACCTCTTCTGGGCGCAATACGCCTCTAGCTACTGAAAGAGAAGCAGCCTTGACATCTCTACTATATCAAGTAGAAGTAGGGAGAGAATTTGTGGAAGTTCTTGAATTGCTTCGTGGTGGAGGCGAGAAAAATCCCTAAGCTCACAGAAAAGACAAAGTTTGGCAGTTTCATCTCTGTCTTAACGCATGAGGATTTCTTTAGGCACCTAGCCCATAAGAATTTACAAACCTTTCGGGAGACGAAATTTATCACCAGAGCCTATGTAGCAGCAGAAAAGGCAAACGAGGCTAAGCGTCCTGAGTGGATCGAATAACCTCACTCCAGGAGCTCTTTGGCAGTTGACTCCTCAGGCAATCCAGCAACCCGCTTTGCTGAAGGCTCCGCAAGCGACTCCGATAGCACCACCAAGTGCTCTAGCTGTGGCAGAGTAACAACGACGCTGCTCACAATGGAGCACAGCCTGGCCCTATACGCCTCCACAGCAGGTTCAACTCCACCTACTCCAGAACTATCTCCGACTCCAGTAAATCGGCTAGCCATAATATAGTCTGGCCCTAAGGAAGAGGAAGAAGAAGGCATCGCCATCACCGCCTTTTTCTGCCTTGGACTACCGGGAGCTTCTTTGGTAGAAGATGCGTCGGCAAACCCAATTATAAGGGCTCCAGCCTTCCTCTTACTGGAAGGCGCCTTCATCTTCTACACCAGAGAAGGTGGTCCTCATTGTGCCTTCTTGGCCTCTTCACGAAAAACTAAATGGTCTCTCCAAAACTTCAAAATGTGGCCCTCCATCAGCTCCAGAAGCGGCTCCACCACAGCAATCTCCACGTCGGTGGGCGTCTCAATATAAGAGTCGGGCACCCTATCCCAATCTCTCGCCAAGGGCTAGGTCGAATCAACATGAATATAAAAGAACTGATTTTTTCAATTCTTCAGGGAATCATATATAGCGCTATTGATTCGGAGTCTTTGCGGGGACAAGGACACCCACTCTCCACCCTAGACGAACTAGAACAACACTCTGACCACTCTCACCGTCAACAACTTCGAATGCTGGGAAGAAAGATGCAAAGTGTACACAAATAACGCGCCACATTAGCATGGAGCCGTGCTATGGGCATCTGAATGGCAGTCAGAATATCCAATAGTTCGTCAGGAACTGGCAGGCGTAGCCCACTCCTCAGGTGGGCCTCATAAATGGTGATACATCCCTCAAGAGGAGAGCACACACTATCTCCCTTGCCGGACATCTTGAAGACGATCGATGTGGGGATGTTATACTCGACGTACAGTTTGCTCACCTCACTAGCCTTGATGACCGAAGCGATCTGAGTTACAGAAGGCGCCATGAAAACAAGAGAATGGAGGAACAAAAACACTTAGAAATTTTTAGAAAAGAAAGTTGAAGGAAAGCGTGGGAAGTTTGAAACAAACGGACAGACCATTTAAAGGAATGTGAACGTCAGAGAAGAACTGTCTCGTAAACGTGTGCCAATCATTGCAGACATGTGTCACTTCTTGAACGGATACAGTAGAATCAGATCATCTGGCGCATTAATTATCGAGATCGCAAATTCACTGCATGATAACACGTGGCTAACTTTTCGATTGACAGTCCGGCGGCATGATGGCACGTTGTTTCAAGTCCCACTAGTTTCCCGGATTTTGACCTAGACAATCGACGAATCCAGTCAACGCTTCCTTAGAAGTCCTCCAGATTTTGGCCCAAGTGGTCAATAAATCCAGTCAACGTTTCCTTAGAAGTTCTCCAGATTTTGGCCCAAGTTATCAACAAATCTGATCAACGCTTCCTCGCCAGTCCTCCGAATTTTGGCCCAAACGGTCAACAAATCCGGTCAACTATCTTCTCAGCCAGTCCTTCGGATCTTGACTTTATGGTCAGCAACTGCTAGCAATACAATCAACAAACCAAGTCGCCTTAGGCAGGTAACCCAGCCACTTGCAACCCATCTTGAACATATTGGAGATCAAGGTCCAAAACCACCAGCATGAGGGCTAGTAATGGGTACGCTAGTATTGGGCTGGCCTAAGAAGGAAAAGAGGATCAAATCTGTAACGGTCCATTTGCACTTGGACGGTCAACGCTCACCGTTGACCGGAAAGGCTAAGTGAGTTAGGAGAAGCCGAAGAATAGGACGGACGGCTTACTCTTGAAACAGTCAACACTTTCGTTGACGGAAAGTAGGACCAATCGACCGTCTGAGAGCCAGGTCTCAAGTGGGCCAAGCCCAATTTGGCCCACGCGATCCTCTTCGACCAGCAACGGTCTCCTCCTTTGATTTTGTGCTCTTCACATAAGGCAATCTCAATTACAACGGTCAGCAGTAAATTCAATACGCATCCCAGAAGGAATGCGCCAGAATCCTTTTCCTGCCTGCTGGAAACCCTAATAGTTACAAAACGCAGAAGGAAAGCAATCAATCCAGTGACTGTTACTATCATAAAAGCTCTATGCCAGAAAAAACAGTGATCCCAATAGAGCGCAAAAATCAAGTCCTTCTGCATAATGAAGGTATCGCAGCCTAACGGCTATAAAAGGCCATGGAATCCTTACTCTAAGGCACGCTCTCATTTGCCTACCAAAGCTCTCTATTGCAAAGCTCACATGCTTTCAGATTACAAACGCTCTCTTTCTATCTGTTGCTACGTTCCTAACGAATACAGCGCCTAGGACCAACGCTCCTCACGAGCCACCAAGTCTCTCTTGATGAGAGCATACTTCCATCACAAACATTCTCTGCATTCGTTGTGCATTCTTTATTTTTACCTTTTTAATTTGAAGGTTGTTTGCTGTTTTGAATGTCAAAGTGTTTTCGGTGAGACAATTTTTCACCGTCACCTAACCTCTTGTTCGTAATTATGGTGTATAGGATCCAAACTCAGTGGACGGAGCCGGACTCAATTAAATAACTTGACCCGAATCTGTTCAAAATTTCGATCTATGACGCATCGGATATCATGAATATTTATATCATCTCTTATTTTAATAAGTTTAATATTTATTATAGATATATTATTTATGATGAATTTATAAAAAAGTATTTAAGAATTGAGTTTTTTTCATATAGTCAATTTAAACTTAATTAATTTATTTTGGTTTAAGTCACTATAAAATGCCTCCAAAATAATATATTAGTGTTCTTACTCTTTGCTCGTTTGTTAATTATTCGTTTTGTTTGGTATGCTCAAATAATCAAATAACCAAATGAATATATTTTAATAAAATAAAATAATTATATAAAAAGCATATTTCCAAAGCATATGTAAAATGAAATAAGATTGAACTATCCTCAGCCCCAACATGTTCTCTCAAAAAAAAATTATTTTTTATTTGGATAGTTAGATCAAAAAATGTTAATAATTAAATTTTGAATTTTAAATAATATATCTCAAATTATTATCATTATTAATATTAGATTTAATATTAAATAAATATTAATATTATAGATAAATAATATCTCCCAATGGTCATTTCTCTTATTTTTAATTCCACAAGTCATTTTGAATATAAAAGTGCTCTTATTATTATTTACAAACTTATTTATTTAAAATTATTAAATTAGGACATAACACCCTCATATTTAAATTTTTATTAACTTAAATAATCTCCTAAAATATTATTTAATAATTAAAAATAATAACATTAAATAACATTTTAAAAAATTAAGTACTCGTGCCAATTTCGGCAGAGTACTATCTCTAATAATTTTTTTATATATTTTAATCATTTTTATATTACTCTGATGATATAAATTTATATTATTTTATTTTTTTATTAATATATATAGTTTTATTATTTGTCCTAAATTACTAAGTTTAAATAAAAAATTTTATATAAAAATGTACCGGGAGAAACAGCACCGTTACAAGGAGCAGCTAGCCAGCTGGCTGAGTCAGGGAAGATGCAGTGTTCCTCGCTCAGCGCTGTATTCATTTGCCCAAATCGCACGACGAAGAATTTTCTCACTCGCAAGCGCCATCAGTCCAATTCATTCATTTCCTCACCGTTTCGCAGCCTCAATTTGCGAATTCGCTATCCGATACATTGTAGTCGCCATTCCAATCATGCTGACGGTATTTCATTTAGGTTAGGGTTTTTTTATAATAATAATGGGTCCATATTATTCTCCAGTTAATTTTGTTATCCTTCCCCCCTTCTTAGCAATGATTTTGTTGAGTAGTATTTGTTTTACGTTATTCATAAAAGAGGAGTAATTCAAAGGGGTAGAAGGATCGTGTTAACAAGTGCCCCTGTAGTACTAATTAAGGTCCATCTGTGGAAGGCCATTTTTGGCTTTCAACGTGATACTTTCCTATTTCGCTTTGAGGAGTATATTGGTGATAAATAAATCTAGTTATGGAATGTATAAAATGAAATTTTATGTAAAATTTTTTTCACCTTAACGAGTGGCGCGGTGTCACCATTAGCCGGGATACATATAGCTGCATAATTGAATGCGTACGTGCTCACTTTGACACATTAAGTGGTCCGCATCCATCCATTTTGATATGCGATGTAAATTAGACGCCATTTCCATACATCATGGTCTTTCTTTGTATTTATCATTGATTTCAGGATAAAAAACGTCTAGGTTTAGAATTGTTCAGTGGTTCTTTGGCGTCCCAATCCCAAATTACGGGTATAAAGACTATAAAGTGTTAATAGGGATAAGATTAGCTATGGCCTATGGACTTACAAAAAACACTAGCGATTGCAATTTATCAATGATTAGCTATGGCCTATAAACGGTAAGTCATGATTCATCCATATGTGAAGTTAAATGATAAAAAGGGGAAAAGAAAATGAAAGTGTGAATGGTCAAGATGTATCTCAGAATGGTCAAGGCTGTTTATCAATGATTGCATTATAGCTTAAATTAGCCCTAAAACGTGTAAATTGAATAAGTTGGATATTTTAAAAAGGGGTATGCACATAAATCTAATCCAAATGCTAGAAGTATTTTCCTGGACTATTGGATTTAGATTTGTTGCATATAAACTCTCGTGTGTCTTACTTACCCATCTATGAGCAAATCCTTCGCAGAAAAGTGGTGTCTAGGTCCTATTGGGTGGTCCTGGTGGCAGTAAAGGGCAGCATATTGTATGAGATTTTCGGCATTCTAGGTTTAGTGGAGGCTAGATGTACGTAGTCTTAACCCTTTACATTATAGAAAGATTGTTTTGATGGCTTGAACATGTGTTAATGTAGTAACCCAACTTTTGCACCAAAGCTGACACTGGTGATGGTGACAATCTAATGCAGAAGTTTCACATCTTGAAATGCTAGTTGTGTATGTAAAAATTCTTAATGAGATATAAGCTTTAATTTTAGGATATTCATTATCATATTTCTTCACCAATTAATCACGTATAAAAATAAATTTACATACTTATAAGAGTTAAACTTTGACTTACCAAAAATAACCTACAAAATTAAAATTAAACTGAAATCATTCTTGTCTCGAAAAATCGAGAGATGATTAACCAAAAGATGATTTTTCTCTCTCCTCTCTCTTTAGGACTTACTGTGATTTTCTATAATGTTTATACATCTCAAAATGATGGATATATATGGCCTTTTATAGAGTGACAGGAAACCATTCCTAAGTTATCAAAAAGCTCATCCTTTTCATCAAAGAAAGTGTTTTGAATAGGCATATTTTTTTTAAAAAAAAATTCTTTAATTAATTATAAATAATTTATATATCTAAACTAATTATATAAAATTCTATCACTTAACCCAAATTTAATAAATCAATAAATCATATACCTTATCATATGAGACATTTTTCTAACAGTATGATCAATATTATTGACGATATTTCAATTGCAAACTAAGGTCGGGATTGGCAATGATATTTATTTTGTTTAGAGTCTTCTGGAACTGGTTATGGATTGAGTTCTTCTATGGTGCAAAAAGATGGGCTTCTTGGATTATCTCTATCTACATGTTCACCCTTACACTAGGAGCGAAGGCACACGGTAATCCACCACACTCAGTTATACATGCCTGTGAGCATGTCCACAATTACTATGTTAGTGCAGAGCATCTGAATGGTGAAGCATTGAGGAAAGAGTTGAATTCCCTCATTGCTGGGCATCACTCATTGTCATATAGAGAGGTACTCCTATTTCCAAAAATTTATTTGACTATTGGCTGTGGCAGCTGTAGCTATGCCTCTAGTTTATTTCCAAAGCTGAGTTACATTAGTCAAAAAGCAGGTCTGGGATGCCCTTAGATTTCTTGATGCTGCTGATGTTGATAGACCAGAAGCTTCATCCGGGATGTATGTTTATATGTTCAATGCTTTGCAGTTATAGCCAATTGCTGTTATTCATGCATCAGACCATTCATTGCACCCTGCTTTTTTCTGTTATACTGAGTTGAAATTTATTCCTTAAAAGTTGTTTCAAAGAAATTAGCAGGAAAATCAGAAGGCTGGAATAGTGAGTTCTAACTCTCCTTACTTACCACAAAAGAAGAAAAAAAAAAAAAGAGTTCTAACTCTCCTTTCCACGGCTGCTTTTCTCAATCATAGTCATAGCATTAGGATTATCCCAGACATCATGTTCTATATTTCTAATTTCCTGCTAAATTTGTTCTCATCCATTCAGTTTCCTGGAAGACTGGTTAGCATAATTTCCCTTAAATGAGAAGTGCAATTTTTTGGGTAATGAATTTTTATGAAGTGATGTGCTTTACCTAAAAATAAAAGGAAATAAATCATTCTACTTGGATGGTGGGCTTAGGAAAATCAAAGAAATCCTTCATTACTGCAAAATGGACAATTGTCGTGCAATATCCTAGTTGGTGATAGGGACTATTTGGATATATATAATATACTTCCCAAATTATAAAATAATATCTTCTAATTTAGACTATTTGTATATATTATAATATATATAATGCCATTTAAAAAATAGAGGACTAATATATTCGAATCTAGGTTATGTAATTACCATTATTGGCTTTCCTAATTTTAGTTGACTCATTCTCCCATAAAAGAATAATCCATTGTATAGTTATATACACAGAAATATAAAGATCATTGTTTCTCTTTCTTTTCATATTCTAACATGGTATTAGTGACATGTTTGTCAAATATACTTAAACATGTATTGCTCGTCTAAATTTTTTGCTATCACTGACGGTACTTTCTCGTCACTATTCGTTCAGCATGTCTCCTCGGCACCGACCATTCTTAATTTTTGTTAGTGCCAGATCCATTGTCATTTTGAGGGGATCCGTTCATTGGTCTGACATTGACGTTGCAAGCCTACCATTCTCTATCATTGTTGGTACTAGATCCAGCATCCCTCTTCAGCACCAACCATTCTTCATCGTCATTGGTGTCAGATCTATTGTCGTTCTAAGGGGATTGATCTTTCACCATTCCAACACCAGTGTTGCACACCTACCTGTCTTGATTGCCGTTAACCATCGTCGTCATTGCAGAAGTCTTATTCGGAAGAAGATGACTCAAAACACATTCTCTGCCTATTAACACGTCAAACACTTCTTTTTACCTGCTGTCCGCAATTTTACCTAATTCATGAAATGCAGTGTTTCAATCTTCTCATGTGTTGATTACCATTTTATGCAACATCACCTAAAGGAGAACACACTTTGTCTCTTTCTGGTTTCTTCGACAGATTTGTTGACCGATATCTTTACAAGATCTCATCCGCCTAGTTGCCAGCATAATTTAGTTTCCAAACTCTTGTCGGTATCTTTCACGCCACATTGCGTTTGAGGGGATATGGGGATATATATAATACCCTTCCTAAAATAGAATATTAATATTTTCTAATTTAAACTATTTATATATATATTAGGATATAAATATAACAATCTTCCTAAATTAGAGGATTTGTATATTCTAATTAGGTTATATAATTATCATTGTTAGCTTTCTTAAGTTAGGCTAACTTCTCCTATAAAAAGTTTATCTATTGTACAGTTGCATACATAGAAATATAGAGATTCTTCTTTTCTCTCTTTTCATATTTCTAACAGGGACATTTTTTCTGAAACAGAGGGAGTCGTTTTTTTGGGGATTGGTTTTTTGTCTTCTTATGTGTTTAACTGTTCTACTATAGTTGTATTGTCTAGCTGGATTTCTTGACTTTTGTGGTTCTGTTTTGCTCTCTAGATGTTCTCTTTATTGTTTCGGTCTTTCTTTTCCTGACCACTGGAATGCTGTATTCTTGGTTGTACTACTGAGAGCCTCTTAGAAAGCTGCAACTGGAGTAAGCATCTCACAGTAGTCTTGTTTCGCAGGGGAGCATCTTTGGCCTCGTTCTTATGGGCTCACTCACGGCCCGTCCTTAACTGATTTGCATAATATTCGCCCAGCTGATGTCAATGGTTTGATGCTAATTTTTTCCTTGAGTTAGAGCAATAAACAAAATCTCTTCAAATGACATTTTTGGGAGCATCGGAGCATGCTTGATATTCTTTTGCAGTGAATTCATCCAGGGGGAACAAGTACTTTGGAGAATGCCCCGTTGGCTCGGCTGATTGTTTGAGGCCTTCTAATAAGGAAGCCGCACCTGACACAGAAGCAGATGCAAAGAGATGGGCTCCACCTATGCAGGTTTATATCCAAAATTATATTTGATATCTCAAAAATGTTGTTACTAAGTTGTTGCAAGTTTGTAACGGCTTCCAACAAGTAGTCAATGGAATTTATCGGTCTAATATTTTTAAGGAACAAAATTTAATTGCTAATTGTTGAATATATTCGGACTTACAGACCCCAGCTCAATAAAGATTATAGTTTCTTTTTGGAAATCCTGGCCTTGAACTTGGCTCTACTTGGCCTTTCGGGCTAGCAGTAAGACAAAGAAAATTATTTATTAAATAACTTGGTGCATTTGATATCATTTAGAAGTAAAGAAATCCATTGATATCTTTAATCAATTTTTTGTTCCAAAAAGGCTTTGTTGGGTTGGATATAATGCTTGTTGATCTTAAAATGCTTTAGGCTTTAAGGACTAGCCAAAATGTTTCTTAGCAGAAAAAGTTCATGTTTGGGAAGGATTAGATGAATGTAACCATATATTAGAAACACAACTGGTTGTATTATATGGATAATTAGAGTCACATGAAATTGCCTTGCTGCACTGAGAAACCAGTCCAGAAAGCTTAACTGGAGAGAATGTTTATGTTGCCGATCTCCTGCTATGCCACGGTGGAAAAAAGTTCAAGGAATCTGCTTACTGAGCTGCTGACAACTTGAGACTGAGTTATTTTTTCTTCATAGTCATTCACTGTACAATACTAGGTCATATAAGTTTCACTACTCAGTTGATATCACTATTGTTATTCCATTTTGCTGCAGGTTCGAGGGGATATAGCAAGGGCATTGATGTACATGGCTGTACGGTATGGTGTTCATCAACCTAGTGGAGGTCCTGTTCTTAGCCTTTCGGATTCTCCAAGCATGGGTTGGTTAAAATTTAAAACTGGACTTTGGTGGAGTTTCTTTCTGAAGGCATTGTTTGTTTGCAGTTCTGGATGCTGTCATATGCCATTAGTATCTTCCAGAGCAGTTTTTTCTTGGTAATTGGTATATATGTCTACAATAATTCGGTGCTGACAACACATCCAAAATTATGTAGAATCATTCGGAAAGTCTGTCTACATTCAAGTCATCTCTAGTAAGTGTCGGCCCCAGGCCCCCCACGCCACCACAGAAAAAGTAAAGGAATCTACCATAGATTTTTTCAACCAAGAAAACAAAAATGAGCCCGCCTGAGTTTATAATTAGCTGATGCACTTTTTATCCCTGAAATTATATTATTTCTTTCAGCCTGCAGAAATCACAAAATAGCCAATGGAAACACGTGACATTGTCATTCTACTTATCTGCCAAAACCATACTCAGTCCATTTTTTTACGGTTAAATCCTTGCATATCAGAAAACATACAGGAAAATAATACTTATACTCCAAGTGTACTCTCACTCTACTGTAAATGTGTGTAGAAAGGAAGAAAGAAATATTTATTTTTGCCAACCTTTTCTTTTTTTGGTTGAAGGCTGATGTGGCAATGGGCACATCATGTTTTCAGTACGAAATGGAGTATATGAAGAGTACGAGTAATAGCTCTCAAACTTATATATATTCAGTCATCAATTAGGATGTTATGTTGTAGCTCCATTCGATTGAAGTCAACTCAACATCTCGGTCTCATCTTATGCATGTTATTCTTCCTCGTATGCATTATTTGTTCTTCCTTGGTAGGATCTGCTTCTATAAGTCAACCCTACACCTCTTGGTCAAGTGGTGAGGAACATGTGATGCTTCCATGCGGTAGCATTAGTTATTTGTAAGGATACTGCTTTTGGCTTTCTTGGGTAACTACTCACCCCTGGTGGTGCCCATCCTGTGACTTGGATTATGCCTTATTTCTCTGGTATTGCATTTGATGGTACACATGTTGTCTGAACTCTGAACCTAGTGATTTTCTTTGCGCACGTTTGTAGCTTCCCATGGCCTCACCAAGTTAATCACATTTTTAGTCAGAAAATAATTACGAGGCACTTCCTTGATAAGGGCTTCAAGGAACTAGCTGGAGTCCCAGACTTCAGGTTCTGACTTGGTCTTCACATTGCTTTTTAATTTCTGTGTTTGTATAACAAAACTTTGACCTTTGTGTTTGAACATGAGAACAAGAAGCCACGGTGTTTTGTATTTCTATTGCAAACTAGGTACATCATCATTTATCATTTTCTTAATTTCAAATTTCTTTCTAGAAAGGAAAGTCTACATTTTAAAGAGAAAAAACTAGTAGCTATTTACCTATATATATCTATGTTAATTTTTATCCTCCTGTGGATTACTTTATCGTGACAAATTATTTACCGAAGCTAGATTAATTTTCCTCATAAGTGAATAATTTAAATTCCAGCATCTATTTCTTGCATTGTTTAATATGATTAATGCAATTTCTGGTTTGGTATTTAGATGCATAAAGCGCAAAGATGAATGGCTTGATCTTAGTGTTCGTTTGTCACCTGTTCTGTACAGAAAAGAGGGAGATGGGGCTGCTCTCTACTTTATTGAAGTGGAACAAGATAGATCCGCCATCCCGAGAAGAGAAGCTGAGAAATGAAAGAATATGTAGGCTCTACCAGCACAATAGAAATCCTTTTGTTGATCACCCAGAATATGCAAATCTCATTTGGAAGACCTCCATTTCTGATTGACAGAGGCCTAATTCACCTTTGATGACATGGGTTAATGAATTTTATTACGGCAACTGAGGTACAAATGAAAATGAGGTGAGCAGTTTCAAATAAATGTAAATATTAGTTGATATGTATCAGTATTAAGTTTTACCAATACTGATATTTTTCGATGCCGTAATAATATCGCGTTATGTTGACATATCGATGATAAATCACTATATATCGGCCGATATAATCCTATTATCTTACGATTTTTAGAAAATTTTTTCTTCTAATGTATTTGATACCGATATGTATAGTCTAATATATCTGATATTGATATGGCTACGATCGATACTAATACTTACACTAATATGTGGACCTACACTACCAAAATTGGAGGTTGAATCTAGTACCAAGTTGGCTTAAGATCCTGTCAGCATGCTGCTTGTTAATGCTAACTTCCAGATTAAGTTCCCCCTTTGCGCGTTCTATTAAAGGCATATGTCTTGATGAGGAAGATCCTTTGGAGGTCTTTGATTTCAGCAGAAGCAGTGAACACCTTTGTATGTGCGGTAAAACTCTCTGAAAAAGATGGTTTAGAATTCTGTGAATTTTCCCAAGTGAAAATACTTGAGAGGCTCCTCACTGTTAATGTGCAGGACCGACATCTCTGGTGGTTTGTGTTGCAAAGGTCCCACATCGGGGAGCTTAAAGTAGAACCTCAAACTTATTAGTTAGAGAGCTCTTTTTCATACTAGGCTGTTCTTTTGGAATGTGGTCTCCCCCTGACTTGTGCTCGTATCATTTGGTGCTCTTGTTGAAAGGCTGATGGCTCTCGGAAAAGGTTATCTACAGATGGGCTGACCTGTTACCAGTGTGCTACGACACTGGCACATTTCGTGGATTTCCCCCTCATTTTCTTTGGATTAGTCTCTTCCCATTCAGTCGGTACTTACCAATTGCTGGTTGATGGAATAAGTTAAATGGCTCTGATGTGCTTGGTTCTGATTTTGGGATGAATAAGAATGACTGCTGAGAGCAAAAAGGATGTTTTGGTGAAGCACTTTGTGTCCTATTAGGGCAACAGTTAAAGCCCTCTATTCATTTTGTGTTCATGAATATATCTTTCTTTTATGTAGTAAATTACAAAAATTCGTTGTCATGTGTGCACACTTGAATTCTTGACTTGGTGCTAATTCAACATCGCAACCAGGCCGGTATATATATTAAACACCATAAGTCCATTGATTTGAGGAATAAAGTTGTATTCTTTTTTCAACCAAAAAAGAGACCGAAAGTTAATGTTTTGAAGTCATATCGGAATCTTGATGGAGATGTTTTGAGGATACCACTTGATAACATGACATTATATAAATTCATCTCTTATTTTATTAAGACATTGATGTTAATAAATTATAATTAATAAGTTGGGCTAAGCTTGGCAAGGATTGGCTACTTCAGGCTAAAAGCTTTAATTGTGCTCGTTTGGTCCACAGACAATGTCTTGATATGTTTATTTAAAATTTTTATGTTTATATAAAAAGTATTTAAAATTATATAATAATTTTAATTTGTAATATTTATTATAAAATATTACGTAAGTATATATTCTAATAAAGAAATTATATAAAAATTGTTAATTATGTAAAAATATAATATATCGAAATGTCTTTTTAAAGTTATGATAATTATCTAAAATAAAAATATATATTAATAAAATTTATAATTCAGGCCTAATTGAAAACTTTCATCTGTAGTCATGTTTGATTTAAAAAATTTATTGGGTCTAATTTTATGGTTATATATTTTTATAATATTTTTATATTTTAATTAAATTTTATAAAATTTTAAATAAGTCAGATTGGGTAATCAAATAATTCATTTTGATTTCTTCTATATTATGTATAGTACAAATATTATTATAATTGAGATGATAATATTTTGTAATCTATAATTAAACATAATAAACACTTACTAATGGTTCATTTAGTTCCAAAAAAGTGCAAGTAAGAAAAAAATTAAATGAAATGTTTGGATGTTTAAAAAATATATAAATAAAAATTCTAAATAAAAATTTTAAGTAAAATTATTTATTTTTTAAAATTTTATTTTCCAGATAAAATATATTTTTTAATATTTTTTTTAAAAAATTTTAAATTCAAATAAATCATAAAAAATAATAATAAGCTATCCAAAAAAGCATCGGGAAAGATTCTACGCTATATAGCTAGTCGGAGATGGAAGACGACGTGCTTAAAGAGAACTGGAGAATGACCAACTCCTTACGACTTCGTTTTGTCTTCTTGGCGTGTATATCCCCGCCGCCCAATGCACACCCAACCGCCGAACTGTCTGTCATTTGCCTTAAAGGGTTTGACTAATCACACGTAATTCGATTTTTTTTTAAGTAAATTTATATTTATAAAATAAAATAGTTATATATATATATATATATAAGATTTAATTAATTATTTTCCCATACATGATGAAAAAAGAGTACAAAATAATTATCAAAAATAAAGATAAATATGCAATATTATGGCCTGCATTTTTTTACGAAGTTCATTTATAGATTGAGACTGTCAAAAATTTACAGATTAAATAAATAGTTGTATTATCTCTATCAATATTACCATTTTTTTAAAAAAATTATTTTGATAATTTTAAATAAAATTAACTATAGTGGTAAATATAAATTCAGTTATTTAATTTATTTCATATTATTTCTTTTCGTTCAACAATTATCCAATTAATTACTTTATTATAGTCTTCATATGCCGATAAAATCCAATTCTTCGAGTAGTATCCAAAATATTTTCGATAAATTTATATTTAAAAAATAAATAATTAATATTATTGTATAAATTATTACATAAGACATATCTCAATGGGATATAAAAAAAAAGTTACATTTTTTATTGCATCCAAACCATTGAGGATGGTCGCTCGGTGAACTATTGGACCTCAAACAGGATGGTTTAAATCGATTTATATTACGGACTATTTACATATTATATTATCTTATTATTTTAATGATTAACTTTCGTTCTTATAATTTGAAAAGTAAACATCATAACAATATATTAATTTTTTTAATTTTTAATATTTATTATTTTAAAATAATCTTGACTGTTAAATAAATTAAAAATTAACCGTAAAATAGTCAAAAATACAAACTAAATTGCCTATATGCGAATTTTAGATTGACATATAGAAGAGAACAAATTCAAGTGTTAATATGAATCTAAAAATTAGGTTTTAAAGCAAATTCTTCGGGCAAAATTAAATTATAAAAATTAAAAATTTTAAGTTATATTTTTAAAATTTTAATCTGGACTCTTTAAATTTAATTGTTTAATTCGGGTCATAAATTTTATTTTAAAGCCTATTTTCGGTTCATCTTACCCAGATTAGAAAAAAATGTCAATTTTGTTTTTTAAATTTTATTCTTAAATTATATTTTAAATATATTCTTTTCTATTTATGCTATCAAAAAAATTATTACTTTACAATATATTACTTGTTATGTGATGCGTAAGTGATTAAAAACTCAATACTATATTTTTAATTTTCCTAAAAAAAATTATTAAAATATGTTTATTTGTACATGACGTGTAAAATAATCAATAATATTATAAATGGAATTAATAAAGTAGAAATTAAAATTGAAATTAAAAATTTTGGACATATTATTTTATTATTGTAAGATGTGCCGACCCATCGCTTTTGGGGCCTCTCACTGGCACACCCTTTATGGTCAAGACGTGAATGATGGCCGGTGGGCGTCACTCTCTCTCTCTCATCGGAAGCATCTTCCAGCAAATATTTATTGCTTTAATAATTAAATAACTTTATAAAGTCAATTTCTTAAAAAGATAAATATCATAATTTAATAACTTAGCCCATAAATCATAATTTATTACTTTGATTTGTTCATATAACAAAATAAAATAGAATTATTAATTTTTAAAATTTTATATGATATTATTTTTATATTTATTTTATCTGATCAAATAAACCCGATATAATAAATTATTGTAGAAATTTCAAACTCTAATTTTTATTTTTCATGTATTAATATAATTATTTTTTATGAAATAAATTAGAAAAATTAAAAGATAAATGAGAGAGAAGTTTTTGATTTCTATGGCTCATTTTATAAAGAAGCAGCCTTGATGCTTAAGTGAATAGGGGAGAGATTATTCAGATAGAAGGGCTTTAGCATGTTTTCGCTTCATTTACCTTCCAAATTGAGCTTCAGTTTCTTATTATTTTATCGTTTATTTACAGATCATCTTCTCTCGTGGGCCGTTGGTGACAGCCACGCCTTGGAGTCATCATTCCCTCCAAACCCCTCTTTCTCTCTCCTATTTTTTTTTCTCTCTCTGTTTGTGGGGGGCTCTGAATTTCGCGTACTTACGATACTGAGGATTTCATCTGTTGCTCCAGTATTATATCTGCTTCAGGTTGATATCATCCAAACGAGGTGTATTCTATTTGAAGCTATTGTCGTGATTGTTTTTTAGCGTATCTGTGCCAATTTGTGCGCGGGACACGAAATTGGATGCTTCGATTCGTGTATTTTGAATTGTTTTTTGTGCATATTGATTGTTTTAGAATTTCTAGACCGTTAGTGCTATTTTATATCAATTTTCATCGGTGAGTGGATGTTAGGGCTTGATCTGTTGATTTCTGCTGATCGAGAATCGATTAGATTTTGGTTCCTGCTTTGTTCTCAGCTATTAAGTTAATTTAGCTCGGCTTAGGGTTCGAGTTGGTGGCTTCGATAATGTTTTTGTTGATTTCAGCGGAATGGAGATTTCATTGCCTTACAAAGCATGTTGTCTCTCTAATTGGTTGTTGATAGTTGTGCTTGCTAGATGATTAGATCCAATAGAGATGACGGTGCGCCCATTTTTCCTTCTTTCAGCTCCTTATGTTTGATCAAGCCCAAAAGCATGTGGTCCAGCTGTCAATACGCAACACTACTATACCATAATTTGAGTCTCACAATTTAAATTATATTTTGTTATGCTAAATCTGTCACCCAAGAGAGTAAAATTAACTAATATTCTTATGAAACTATTGAATATGTGCATGATAATTTTATTTTGAGTGCCGTTCTACATTTTATTTAATGTCGCTGTGCATGAGAATTCCTATTTCATTCTGCTCCACATCTTCAAACTCGTTATGACATTTAAGATTACCTGGGCAGGTTTTCCCTAAGATCTTTGTCAAAATTTTTCCATCCTCAACACCTTGCTTATGCCATTTTATTTGCTTATATTATACGAAATGCACTGTACTGATGGACCAAGTTTTATATTCATGAATATTAAATCAGTTTCTGCACTACTCTCTGCTCTATTATTTGGAAGTGTTTGCAGAATTATGTTTGAGACATGAATTTATTCAGTTGCCCTAGTGGTGCCAGTGACTCTTACATGAAGGTTCAGTTTAGTTTAGATAATAATGTCAGATCCCTTGCAAAGGCTAGTTCTATTTTACACCTTAGCATCTTTTCCTTTTTTATTCTACACCGTCCTGCCCAATTTGTCAGGTGCTTCTTTAGAATATTGATGAGCTACTCCTGTGATCGATTTCGTGACATCATTGTATTGCTCGTAATGTCTAACTTTATGAACATGAAGAAACTAGGAAACCATACAACCATGAAGAAACTAGGCTGACAAGTAACAGGTTGCCCTTTTATGAGAAATATGTTGGGACCTTAGTTTGCACTGTTAAGCAGACAGTGTATACTGAGAGGCAATTTCAATGAATTATAAGATGCAACTGCAAATAAAAGGAAGCATCAGTGAAAGGGAAACTAGTATACTAGGCTCCCACATCATCATCTGTATAGCTTGCTTCACTTATGATAATAATCTATTTTTGTCTACTAGTCTCCCACATCATCATCTGTATAAGCTTGCTTCACTTATGATAATAATCAATTTTTGTGGGGACCTTATCCTTATGCTGAAAGACTGTTTCATGATATGAAACTATGACCATTAGGTCACCATGGAGCAACATCACAGTTGTGCCATTCTCACACTCAAAAGGAAGAATCTGTTTGGAAAGAAAAAGAATTTAAGACAAAAGAAGTTACTAGACCTGCAACAAGGGCCATAGCTCTTTTTATATTTAGGGCTCAATGTATGTAAAATCATGTATTGGAAGCATTTGCCCATTAGAGTATGGAAACGGCTACACCAAAGGGCACAAAAAAGGACATTTAAGAACTCATAGATTTGCAGAATAAATTTACAGGTTAGGTGATTAAGAATAGCTTTACAATACCTTGGAAACTTCTGGTGAACTATGCTTTAGTGTGGTTTGGAAGACTCTTTTTTTTGGGTATAATTAACAAAAGCCACTAAATATTATATATGATATAAGGCATATGAGGAACTTTCGTACTGCACCAAACAGGTTAACCAGCATAACCCCTTTATATTGCTGAATAGTAGTTGTCCTTGACATTTTACTATTTTGGTCACAGGGCAGTTACAACATCCTCTGGGCTTCTCCTATGATAAAGCATATTTGGAGTGTCTTTCTTTATATTATTAAGAGATGTTGTCACTTAACTTACCAAAAAAAAAAGATGCTGTCACTTAGGAGTGGGACGACTGTACCAGGGATGTGCAGTCCAACAAGCTGACAAAAGGGCTGGAGCATTTGGGGTGGGGGTGGGGGTGGCGGTGGTGTCTTGAAGGATTTCTTATCCAGCAAGGTAGTGGGAGCTTCATAATTGTCTTGCGAAAAAACAACTACATGAGGATTTAAGAATCAAAATGATAATATTTCTTCCAAGTAGTATTTTATTTTATTTTTGTTATGATTAACAGTTCAAGCAGATGAGAAAAATCGAATGTAATGTCCGTTAGGAGTTTTGGAAGCTTAGAAGAGGCTCATTTTATAAGAGGTAGAGGAAGAACGAAATAAGAAAACCATTAGACATGATGATATGGACATCTAAGAGATTTATGTATTGAAATTTAATTAGCTAATTTATTTTTTTATTTTATATTTTTGTATCTCAGATATTTCTAAAAAAATTATTAGTTTGATAATATTTAAGATGCTTATGGAAGATCATATTTTATTTTTATTATTTTCATATTTTAAGTAGTCATTAATTAGAAAATAATATTTATTTTCTAATTAAACTAGGGTTATAATATTTCCATATAAGGATTCTAATTTTATTATTTGATTAGTCATTAATAAAATTACTATTGGGAGATTATATTTCTCCTTCATTCTCTTTGTAATCTCGAATTCTGTATTTTCTCTATTCTTTCTCTACATCTCCCTTTCCCCCTTTCTCTTCTTCTTCCCTTTCCTATCTCCTTCCTCTTCCTTGCATCTCATGATCTTGCACGTTTGGATCTAGTATACAATACGGTCTATAACAAAGCTCAATGGAGGCACAGAATCCATGTGGCTGATCTCACTTAGTGGGAAAGACATGGGGTTTGGTTTATAATCAACCAAATAACAAATTAACTTGCGATCATTGTATATGCAGATAGTTGATGGGTTGCTATCTCACCCTGCATGGGAAAGGACCCCTGCTAACAAACTCTTATTGAGTATGCTTCTATCTATTTGAAAGAGAGAATTTTTTTTTCCTAAGATTATTTTTATTCTGCTTTTCCACACTAAAGACTTTCTTTATCTGATCAGATAGCTTCCAGGGCTTTGACATAGAATGCAGCGAGGAAAGAATATAAAAAACTTGAATGGGTTGATATTTCCTTGAATCCAATCCAGATGACCCAAGTTGGAAAAAAATCATCTTATGATTGAAATAATTGATTTATATTTAAGCATCCAGTCAAAGTATATGTCCATGTTGCATTTACTTTGATTGCCTTGGTAGATTTAACTGATAGATGTTCCTTCAGAATTTGTCATTGATTTAAAACCATATCGATTATCCGCTTTATGTTCTGCACAACTGCCCATTGGATTAACCATGTAGTCATAAGCTTCCACATCTGCATTTTGAATTATTGAATTTCCTTGGAGTATTTATTTATTTGCTACTACTGTATTCTATCCCTGGTTTACCCCGTCTACATTATCCCATTCTTACTCCTCCCCAAAGGAAAAAAGACAAAAGAACATAGAAATTCTCATGCTCATTTTTGCTGCCAGGTTTTCAGGTTTTCTTGTCTATTGTATTCAGCAAAGTTTATTCAATTAAAAGGGAGAATCTTTTATGGCGGTTTCAATGAGAGATCTTGATCCGGCTTTTCAGGGAGCTGGGCAAAAGGCGTATCCTTTATTTAATATTGGGATGCTTTCTTCCACTTCTGGAACTACATTTAGTTTTACTTGAATCTTAATTTTCTCAGCTGGTTATGTCTCCAATGGACTTGAAAACGGTACTTCACCAAATTCATATTACAAATAGAATTGCTAGGTTGAGATAACTGGACTGCATTATATCTGACATTATGCTCTTAAGTATTAGTATATGTAGGGAAAGCTGTGCTCAATGAAAAATGCAAACACGGCTTGGGGAGGGACCATGATTGAGAATTGTTTGATTGTCTTTCACAAAGTTTTTGTTTGATTGAGATTCAATAGGGAAACCACAAATATGCAGATGCAACTTGCTAGATGACATTACAACCAATATTGATTTAGAAATATTGATCCCTTGAACATAATGAGTGTAAGAATATCATCATCAGAATGAAACAAGGTGTAAAAAATCTTCATCCTTGTTTGGGATAAAAGGAAATAATCAAAATCCAGTGCAGTTTGGTGCATGAAATAATAGGTAGTTAGAACTGTTGGGCCATTTCAGAAGTTCTACGGCAGCTAGCCTCTCCATTTTTAGACACTTGGAATGGACATCCTCTACTTAGGGCTTACTTTTTTTCCTCTCTGAAATTTGTTGTGGACCAAATATTTTGGCAACAGTATCCTTTCGTTGACTCACAATCATCTCCTGGAGCAATATCTGACTAAGAAATGAAATTATGTTTAGGTAAGAAACATACAGAATGTACATGATATTACCTGCATGATGTGAAATGAAAAAAAACATGACAGTGTGGTTACGACTTGGTATCAGAAGATGCTATTCCATAATATCCAGGCAATCAGAGGCCTGTGTTGAAGTGAGAATGACAACTATCTTCTAACAGATTGTGCAATCAAGAACGGTTAAATCTGTAATACTCAGCTGTGAGTTCATCCTTGAATGACAACTATCAGAAATATTAACTCTTTCATGCCTAATTTCTGAATAACACTATCAAAACTGTTTTTCACTTCGATTCTGCCACAAGGATCTATAAATCTGAAGCTTTGAACTGCCAGTTTCCAGCACTTTTTCTGATCTGTACTGGGATAAGTAGTATATTCACTATGGGAACAGCCGGTATCAATAATAGAAATTATGCATAAAAGGGAGGACTAGTGCATGAGGCTGCTACACTTGGGGTCTGAGGAGGTCGAGGTGCATGTACTATGCATCTTAGCCTTGAACTATGGAAAGGTTGTGTTCGTGGCCTGACTCTGTAACACTAAAGTAACCTTGTCATTGCACCAAAGCCCACCCGTACACATCTACATCAAGAATACGTGCCTAAACAAATATAATAGTGCTAGAGTGGCAACTCGGACCTGGTCAATGGCCATGGACTCGTACCGTCATGTATACTTTCAAAATCATATGAATCATCATCGTAAATAATCTCATAAATGAAACATCAACAATTATTATAAATACTCATCTAGAAAACAATAGCAAAGCAATAAAGTCTATCATATATCACCATCAATAATGGAAACACCACTCTCAAGAACAATTTCTTAAAGCCAGTAATGTCTACAAAAATAAATAATTTCCAATTCCAACATAAGATATTTAAGCTTCTAGATTCTCACCATGCCAAGATTCTAGCTTAACTCGATCATTGGCTAACTCTATCTACCTGGCACGAATATAGAGCCAAGAAAATGTGAGGGTGAGCCAAACACTCAACAATAACACAACATAAACAATAATCATCTCTGAAGTGTATACCAAGGCATATAACAAAAATATTGAGGGTAGACGACTCAACAATACTCTATTTGAGACTGCAACACTTGTTATAACCATGACTCAAGAATACCAAATTGATGAATTCCATTGAACTTGAATTTCATGAATATAACAGGGATTCTAATGAATTTGAATTTCAGTAATAACATAGATTCCATTGAACCTATTTTAATAGAGGTATCAACAACACGATATGTTATAATAATCTCTTTGAATCTTATTTTGTTACTGTATACGTTCCTAACAATTAGGTAATTACCATAAGGTAACCAAAACTCGCAAATTTGACATGCGATCAAATCTATGGTCTCTTGAGACATTGCCATCGCGAGTGTGCTAACATTTCAACCAAATCCTATATGAGAATCCCCAGCTCTTGATATAGGTACTAGTTTAAGAGAATCCCTAACTCTTTAAATATGTTAAACTCAGCATCCTTTATCATAATATCTCAGGATATTATACCATATAATTATTACATAATTATAAGTATCTCTTTGTGGAATATAGACCTCAATTTACCAGACATGGAATAGACGTCAGATGACTGTAGGAATATAGACCTCAATTCCACTACAAGGAGGATTTGATTTTTCTACACTTAGTCTACTAATTAGGTAGATCATAGTTCTACCAAATACTATCATATAAATTATATACAAGTGTATAAAGAGGTCATATTTGGCCCCTACATTACTCGGCCACTTCACTACTCAACTATAGATCTAACTAATTTGATGTATAACTTACGTAATTGGTCTTCTCTTCATATTCTAAAAGCACATGGAATTAGGTCAAACATAGTCCGAAATTATTTATTTACATTCATAGCCAAATTACCATTTTCCCTCTATTTTTCACTAAAGTCTTGGCCATAAGGGCGTTTTGGACAATTCTCTAGATCTATAAGCATAAGCTACTAAATTCAAAGAGAATATTTAGATCTTCAACATACTATCATATAAGATTGCAAAATAAATTTTAACACTCCAATTTGGCATGCTAAGGCTACGGCTCAAAAGAGTCTTATCACCAATTTTATAGATCTACTATCATAAGATATTTTAACAATTAGAAGGCATAGAGATCCATGACATATTAAATTATAAGCATGCAAAATTGGCCTTAGACCCTTAAAATAGATGCTCATGCCATGTCCAAAAGAGATCATTGCTCCCTTTTCTAGATCCACGCATATAAGTTAGTTTACTCATCAAAAGACTTGTGGATTTATAATATGTGGATTTATAATATATGAAGAGATTGGCATAGAAGATTTTCATATGACACTTAAAGGTATTCTACTAGGTCACGTCCCAAAAGAGAATGTCCTAATTTTTCGCATACTTGTATACTACTTCATGGATCTCATTTTTCTTTTTTATCTTAAATATATATTTCTCTCAACTTGGTTTAAGGTATATTTGGTCATCATGTAGCTGAATCATGTCGTGGATATCAAAAAAAAAGAAACTCTCAAAAATCATATTAGAAGGCATAAAAATCAAGACTTAGACATGAGATGAGAATTGAGTCACAAAGACATCATTTTTTAGCATATAGATGAATTTTCTCTAGGGGCTAAATTGAAGGTTTCAAAAATGGATACAAGACCTCCCATTTGACATAACTTTAATCGATGGAAAAATATTGAATTAGAAGATGTGGAAAGATTGCCAAAGAATGGTGGAATTTTTAATTGTCTCAATTATGGTTTCTTAAACTATAAAAGTAAGCACGAATGGCCTCCAAGTTCTCATCAAGCACGGCATCCTCTTCACTTTGCAAGTGTGGTTCTCCTCCTCCTTTGATGATGGCTCGGTTCAAGGGAGTGAAAGGAGATAAGAGGATCTTTAGGTTTCAAGACCTGAGGATCTCCCTCATCTCCTTTTCTTTTCTTCTCCACGGAAATCTCCCCCCTCCTTCCCTCTTAGCGTGAAGTCATCCTCTCCTATCTCTCTAAGATGGCTGAACAAGCGAGGGAGAGTGAATGACAAAAGAGGATCCTAGGCTTATTAGAAACTAGCTAGGGTTTTAGTGGAATGTTCCCATTCTTTCTCACTTTAAAATTTCAGCAAAGTGGCTCCCTCAAAACTCTCATTAGGCTGCCATTTTCCTTCTTATAAGACTCCCAATATTTTCATAAGGAGGCTAAGTTAACAAAATAAAAGCTAGGCAAATCATTAGACAAACGGGAAGGAAAGGGTGCTAGTTAGGGTTTCTAAAAAGAGTTTTCCTTACTTTCCTCTTAACTTGCTAGCTATTTTGGCAATAAGAATTATTATTAACATAATTAATAAATTAACCAAGGGAGTAGGGAAGAGGTGGTGGCTCGTTGAGAAGGGAAAAGAAGCATGCCCCATCTAGGGTTTAATAGGGGTAAAATAGGGTTTAGGGAAACTAAGGTTTTCCTAGATTTTTTTCTCCGGCTGATAAATGGTTTCTAGCAACTTAGTTAATTTTTTTTTTTAATAACACCAAAATGTATTTAACATAATCACAACAAATTCCAAGTAGTAAAATTAAACACTGAAATTAAAGTCTATTGTTATTGAAAAAATTACCAAAATACCATCTGATCTACTTCTCAATTTTAACTTGTCCAAGCTCTTTGTAAAGTTAGTCCATGTTAAATACAAAATATTGGCTTCATAAGATATTAAATGCACCGAAATTTCCTTAAATAATGACATGTACTAATTAATAGTCCCTTTGACCCAAAAATGAAACACCGGGATGTTATACCTAAGTAGCCAATAATCCATAAATGCTGTAGAAAATCAGCGAAGGAAAGAAGAAAATGTAGATGGAATCCCCAGGACAAGATTACAGCAAATCCAACCTAATTATTTAGAAGTTCTAATGTCCTCCCTTATCTTTTCCATAATTTATGTTCCATTGTGGCCTCTTAATCTCCTTTCTTTCAATTTTTACAACCTTGCTTTCTTCTTTTGATGCCTCAAATTCTTCCACTCTTCTTCTCAATGTTAGAAAAATATTTCATAGCCTTATGCTCACGTCAAATTAGAGCAAGATTTCACTAAAACGTAAATTTTCATTAAGAACCAGATCAGAAACTCTCCTTTGTATCTCCACTGGTTCATCTTCGAAGGATACTCAATATTGAAATGCCTACCCTTAGCAATCTGAAGGATCATTTCCGTTGTCTCAAATTGGTTGATGCTCTCTCATTACTAAGAGAAGTGACTCTATCCTGTCACCTATACTAGTTTGCCCAGATCCTCCAACTGAGTAAGAGGAACATAAGTGCATCCACAGCATTCATTTATGTTACTGATCTAGTTTGCTTGAGACTGTAACATCTCATTTACCAAATTCTCTTCAGATTCAGAACTGCTGAAACCCATCACTGTAATACTATATATCACTGTCTTCTCTTTTTCTTTCTCCAGACTTACACTACCCCTTTCTTCACATCACTTATCCCCCACATTATCTGTAAAGTCCTACTCTGTTACTGCTTCATCCGCTTGTCCTTTATGAATCGTATTCAGTTCAATCAACCCCTGGTCAATTCTATAGAATATTTTTCTGTTCAATGAACTCCTCACTTATCAATGCCTTACAAGTGACAGCCATTGTGAACATACCTTTTTCTTCCTCAATCAAGGTGTCTGATACCCACTATTATTTTATCTTCCGGTACTCATTGTGATAATTATGTGATAGAAAAAATAGAATTAAATTATGCCTTAGCTCTCAGATCTTGAAGGTGCAAGAATACCAAATCATTCTTTCTACTCTAGTTTGTTTTGCTGATCATCCCGAGCATGTTTTCTGCCTCAAGTGAGCACTTCATGGTCACAGGCTAACTAATAGAACTAGAAACCACTAATGCAACTTTGGTATTAAAATATTTCTTCATTTTACTTCCTCATTCTTCTGTGCCTTACTAAGACTGTGTAACAATCATAAGAGAACTAACGAATTTGATACTAATATATCCGCTTACCACCTACTTGATATTGTATCTTTTTCTGGATAACTAGCCATGTCCAGCATGGGAATAAAGATTAAAATATGGTGCAATAAGACCATATTCATCATGGCATTTTAAAGAGTATCCGTGTGGAAGTAAGGACATCATTTGATATTATGATGTTGGCTCCGTATCCTCAATAGTTCCTTCTTTACAGCTGTTGGAATCCTTAAATCAGTCGCCATATTCACTTGCATGATCCTCACTCAAAGCCCCATTTTCTGGAACACTGTTTGGTGACCTTGGTCTCTTCAGAGGAGCAAATCCTGAGCATACTATGACCAGAGCATTTTTCTTCAAATGCTTAGTGGATTGCCAGCTAGTAACTCAATGGGAAATAATTAAGTGGAACAAAAGGCTTATGATCCCATGAAATGGGAGGTTTGATTAATCCTTTTGCTTCCCTGTGTTATGAATGCCAACCATTAGAACTTCCATTTCAAACCTGGAGAAAAAATTGATGAATGTGAAAGCTCTAAACTAGCAGTTTCTGAAAAACAATCTGAAAACCAATTTTTTGGTTTCAACTATCAAGGATTATGTTGCTCCTTCAGAATTTGATATGTATGCCCCCAAATGTTGCTGAGAAAGCTGAAATAATGATTTCATGGTTGCAAAAAGGCTATTTTTACCTCTGCAAGAATCCATTTCCTTGCAATGGTATATGTCTTCTATAAGAGGAATTGTTTTGCTTCATTCCAAACTATAACCTCTAAACAAAAGGCCACTGCTGACATATGAAAATATTATCCTGCTATTCGTGCTGAAGAACATCTTTGAAATGTGTTTTTCAAAGACGATTGTTTTCCATTTATTCATCTCACATTGGACAAAGGAAATAAATGCATTTTTTTTTTTTTCATTTTGAATATACTATAAATTGGCTTCTGTGATTGGAGTAGTTGCTGTTGTGACATCTTCATCTTTGGTTCGTTATGATATTTTAACTGGCTTTCCATTGTAGTTACTTGCTTGTGGGGGTGAATGTTTTATGTGCCTTGACAATTTCTAGAGGACTTGAAATATGGCGTATTGAGAATTTTCATCCTGTACCTGTTGACAAGCCTTCGTATGGAAAATTTTTCACTGGGGATTCTTATTTGGTATTAAAGGTAAATATTGTGATTGCACACCTCATTATATGCCTTCATATATCTTGGATATAGATTTAGCAAGTTTACCTTTTTTATTCGAAGCTAATACCATAGATCCATGTGTCATGGTTGCTATAAGCACTTGCCTTAGAAACAGGGATAACAGCTTCAAATGTTCCATACGATGACAACTGCATTTTTGGGTTTTAAGCCATGAATAGAAATTGTGGCATATAATTAGTTATATGTGGTCATATTCAGAAGTCCATCCGTCCACTGGTGCCATAGTCATACTGGTTGTGTTATCTACAATAGTACGTACAATTAGAATAATAACATTTTGCCTAGATATGGGGGGAGAGAGAGAGAGAGAGAGAGAGAGAGCATCATGCAAGCTGATGAGGACTTTCAAGTCTCAGCAAAAATAGTGATTGCATTCAAAGGAGGCCATGGACAGTTGGGGGACTGTGGGAGCTTCACTAACTGTTTTCAGTTGCTTTGAATCACACCCCCTAGAAAGCTCTATGTAGCCCAAGAAGATCCCCTGTGCCCAATACTTGGTTTTCAGCTTGAATAGGTAGTTATCTCCCATCCCTGTACACAGACGGCAATGGGGTCTGAAGTAGCATACAGTTGGAAATCATCTGCCAACTGCAGTGGAAGTCATACACGAACTGCCTAGTTATCCACCAATTGCATTGTAAATCATCCATTTGATCATACCATCTTTTGAATAGCTCTATGATTCTACTAAGAAAAGAATTACATGACTAGTCCAATCTTTTATGCAATTGTATGATCTTAATTCTTGAGACCGTGTCCAAGGGTAAATCATCTGCTGTGGTGCTAGATCTTGAAAATGATGTGCTAGTTCTTTATATGTTCCGAAGATTCCTTTTAAAGATAAGAGAGAAGCACACAGAAGAGGTCTTTTCAGTAATGGTATCAAATGAGTTGTGACTCTAGTATTCAAGAAACCAATGGTATACTATGGAGTTCCTTTCTACAATTCTTATAGCTTGTTTTCAGCAGTGGTTAATGAAAGTTGGTCTTATTAGAAAAGATAGTGTTTCCAGTGTGGTGTTATTGACTCTTACCTTATTTTCCATGTATTCATTTAGAAGAGCCACTCATTGACAATACATTGCTGGGAAGGAATGAATGCAAGATTTGAGGCTGTAGTTGGAGAGGATTTAAACATAAAATCCCAGTCCAAATTCTTTCAAGAAATTTCCCATCTTCAGTTTATATCCTTGGAGAATTTCTTGAATTCAATTCTAGCTCTTACGTCTCCTTGATGTCACATTTCTTTTTCCTCTTTCAGCAATGCCTAAGAAGAGTTACCTCTGCACATCCTTCCATTTGTACCTCTCATTATTCTCGTTTCACGGTCCTCCTTAAATTGTTGATAATCAATGGTGAGCTTTTTTCCGTAGCTAGAGAATGATGCATCAAGGAAGGATAAAAATCAATCAAAACAAATCAAGCGAAGCGTTTTCCCACTAAGTGGGGCATTATATAAATTCTTCGTGACCATTTAGCAGTATTCTAGGCCACTTTTAACTCTAAATATACGAGATCATGCTTGTGGGTCTTATTTAAACTCTTCTGTTATTAGTCTCTCCTAGCTATCACATCTTCTTGCTGGTGTATTAGGTGGTTTTCACTTTGCTTGAACAAACTACCTTAACCACGCCTCTTGCTTTTGTCTTCTGTTGGTGCCACCTTGACTTTCTCCCTTATATAACATCCTTATGAATTTTTTCTCCCCTTATATGACCACATGATCATTTCAACATCTTTATCTATGCCACTCGCTGTTTTTGAACATCTTAGACTGCCCAATAATGCAAGTAAGGATAGGAAGAGGAAAATCAGGACAATTTAAATTACACAGGTTATTCCAGTATCTAATTATAATCTGATTGTTTTCACTATGCTTTTATTTCATTTAGTATTTTTGGGTTCTTAATAGGGAGAGCACTCTATTAGGTGTTTCATATGTAGAAGGTTTTGTCTGCTTGTCTACTAGGTGATTGAAGTTGATTAAATTTGCTCTATGGCTTAGTTGCATTGGGGTTCAACATCAAGGTGATTGAAAGTTGCTATTGCTGAAGGATGCTCCTGTAACTCTTATCATTTCCGGAATTTTTGTCAACACTAGTATGCTTAATTGTATATGGATTTGATACTAAATTCTGAATTCGTCATTTATTTGGGAGGCTCATGAATAGGCCTTTGTCTGCTGTTTTTGAAAGAGTTGAGCACTACTTAATCGATTTTAATCTTGATCTGGCTTCAACTTTTTTTGCATCACTGACTGTATAGAGTTTGGTTAATTGCATCTGGAGAGAGTAGAGTGCAGATTTGATCTGTTCCTGTGTTATGGGGTAAATAGAAATTGTGGCTTCTATTGTAATTCTCTGTTTTTAGTTATTGTGCATGACTTGAATGCCTCATCTTACTTCTGTTCTCTTTTACGATGGCATCTTTTTTGCTTTTGTTCTATTGTTTACATTTTAATAAATGATTTTCCTATTTTGATATGCATTGTGAATAATTTCTTTATTTTATAAAATTTTTGAAATTGTGGCTTGTTTGCACAGGGTTCTCCTTTCTTTCCAGCTTCCTTCCATTCTAAGTTTAAGCAAATGTCAGCTTCATGATAGAAATTTATTGCCCTTTTGTGTTGGCCGCGGGGGGTGAAAGCAACATCAGAGGAAACAACACAGCCATTTGATTTCAAATGAGGGATCTTGCAGAGCTTCTCATTCTATCCATTTTAGCGTCATAACAATTTGGTGGTTTTCCAAGGCATGAGCAAGTTCTCATCATTCTCTATCAACTTGCGAAGAAGGGTGCCTTAGTCATCCTTCTGCTTGAAGGAAACTAGTTCCAATAGTTGAATAATAGGAAACCAATCAGTCCTGTGGAAGTTTCCTTCTTTAGATGCAAATATAAATAATGGGCTATGTAGTATTCCAGATTTTATGTTTTGGCTGTTCATTAAATATAACCCATGTTAATGTAGGGTGCGGTTGCAGTATTCATAAGAGAACAGTTTCTTTGGGAATCCTCATGTTTATGTGGATATACGCCTGTGTAAATGCATTGCTATTTGTGTAGCTGTATAATATCTGCTCATCCTTATCTTTTGCTCCTTTCTTTTTCTTATCATGCTTTCTTGTTCTATTAAAGGCAGTGTTTTGCATTGAGATTGATATTTTTTTTTGGGCGGGAGGGGGTTGGTGTTGGGGTTCAAGAATGGATGTGCAGCCACCATTATTCATATTATAATATGCATATTACACACAGACTGTCTCTTAATTGCTGTGTGTGCCTTGTAATGAATGTATTTTTTATTAGGCAACATGGAATGAAATATCATCGATATATATATCCATATCTGGCCCTTCGATATTGATATTTTCTAATACCACAAAAAATATGCCAATTGCCTATCAATTTACAATTCGTAGAAAATTTTTTGCGTCTGATATATTTAACATTAATATGTACTGTTCAATATATTCAATATTGATATGACCCCGACCAATACTGATTTTAGTGATCATTCTAAGTTGCTTATTTTCTTTTTCCAGACAACAGCCTCAAAAAGTGGTGCCTTACGCCATGATATCCATTATTGGCTGGGTAAAGATACATCCCAAGTAAGTTTTTTTGTATATGAGGCTTTTCCGTTGCTTGATATCCTGGTGTATGTTTTGATTCTGAGGGCCAGGATTCTGACTAAATAGGATGAAGCTGGTGCTGCAGCCATTAAAACAGTAGAATTAGATGCTGCTCTTGGAGGTCGTGCTGTCCAGTACCGTGAAGTGCAGGGCCATGAAACTGAGAAGTTCCTTTCATGTTTTAAACCATGCATTATACCGCAGGAAGGTGGAGTGGCATCTGGATTTAAACACCATGAAGCAGAAGAATATAAGACATGTTTGTATGTCTGCAGAGGAAAGCATGTTGTTCATGTAAAAGAGGCAAGTTTGAAAGCTTCTGTGATCTGCTGATTAATCTAGTGGTAGATGTGGAAATTGTTCTACTATTTCTCCCCATCTTTCACTACATCCTTTCTTCCATCTGCCCATCAATACCTCTCTCTATATCTATCTCAGGTGAGCTTGATTTTGTGGGTTTTTTTTTTTTTAATTTTCTTTTCTATTATTGCAGGTCCCTTTTGCCCGATCCTCACTCAATCATGATGACATATTTATCCTGGACACAGAATCAAAAATTTTTCAATTTAATGGTTCTGGCTCTTCCATTCAAGAAAGAGCTAAAGCATTAGAGGTAGTCCAGTACATTAAAGATACCTATCATCAAGGGAAATGTGATGTAGCTGCTATAGGTAAGGGGATTGATTGACATAGAGAGAAAATATTGCACTATAGTCACTGCCTCTGTTTTGACCTTATTTTCTTTCTCTATAGAGGATGGAAAATTAATGGCTGATGCTGAAACTGGTGAATTCTGGAGTTTCTTTGGTGGCTTTGCTCCACTGCCTAGGAAGACAGTGAATGAAGTGGATAAGGCTTCTGATGTTCTTCCTGCTAAGCTGTTTCGGTAATATGGATTTTCTCTTTTGCTACTCGCTTATGGTTATTTGGTTCCCTCTCATATGTATATGATATTTTTGTAAATGATAACTTAATGCCTATCCATGTAAGTGTATTTTTGTTCCCTCAGATTCAGCAACTGCTGATACTGTCCTAGAAAAGGGTTGGTGTATTATTATTATTTTTTTTTGGGGGGGGGGGTGGGGAGGGGGGATAAATTGATGGTATGAACTTCCTTTGGACATGGTTATACATTATGATAGCATCTTTGATATCTGTGCTCTGATCAGATAAAATATCTGTTTGGTTTACAAAGTGTTGAGAAGGGTCAGGCAGAGGTGATGGAAGCTGAATCTTTGGTGAAGGATTTGCTAGATACCAATAAATGCTATATCCTAGACTGTGGGGCAGAAGTTTTTGTCTGGATGGGGAGAAATACGTCTCTTGATCAAAGAAAAGATGCAAGTGGAGCAGCAGAAGTAACTTTTAGACCCTGAAATCAATTTTTATTTTTTTTAATTTTGACATCAACTTCTAAGCACTTTTTAATTGAACAGGAATTGCTTCGTACCCTTGGTCGACCAAAGTCTCATGTAATACGTGTGATGGAAGGATTTGAGACGGTGTCTTTCCGTTCAAACTTTGATGCCTGGCCTCAGACTACTGAAGTTGCTGCATCCGAGGATGGTAGGGGGAAGGTTGCTGGTCAGTATCTCAAAAGTTATACTGCTGTTCTCTCTTCTTTATGAATATCCACAAAATTCGGTTAATGATCCCATGAAACTGCTGGGTACTCTAAAAATTACTGTTGTATATTCTGAACCATACCATCACATGATCACATTTATGGGCAACCCAATGCATGATGTTCTAAAAATAAATTTTCCTTCCATCTGATTACAGATGGACTATTTATGTGGTTTGAACTTTGAATGTTGATGCATAGTGTTTAGTGACCTTTAGGTCATAATAGGGCAACTTTTGCAGCAAGACTTGTCAGCCTTTCTTGCTAATTTTGTTGGTGATACTCTGTGTTTCCAGCTTTTCTCAAACGGCAGGGGGTTCATGTGAAGGGTCTTTTGAAAGCTGCTCCTATAAAAGAAGAGCCTCAACCTCACATTGATTGCACTGGAAATTTGCAGGTATTCTTCACAATGACATTATTATAGACATTAAGGCTAACAAGTCCTATTCTCTTTTTAAGTTTCAGAAGCTTAAAGTGAATCTGGATTAACTAATCAAGTTAACAGGGGCCATAGAATATATTCTGAGGCAGTAGACATCTAATTCCTGAGGATAACAGTTAATAACTTCTTTAAGATCACTGTGGCCCGGTCTACTATTCTCAGATGTTGCATAGACTTTTCAAAGTGGACTTGACATTGCTGACACCTTGGGCTATAGCTTCAACATTTTGTCCTTAATTAAATGTACATTTAAGGCAAAGAGGAATGGTGAAACTTATTTTACTTGAAACCTAAGGATATCATTTATGATTAGGTTGACTCTGTTGGAAGTGCCAGGTTCTTTGCATGTTTTTATCTACTTTACATGTTTTTATCTACTCAGTGAGGACAAATGAAAATGCAGTTGTCTTAGATTTTATAACAAAGAGATAATATGGATCAGTCACCAGACTAATCACTGTCGTACATGCACCCTGCTGCTTGGTAATACTAAATGCAAAATTCTGAGTTGTCATGTCATTTTTGGCAAACAGAAACATAATCTGAAATGATGTTAGTGACGGGGTATCAACTAAGAAAATCATTGAAATTTGTTTGTAATGACTATAACAAACCATGATTTTTTATCCTGCATGAGAAACATTAAGCAAGAATATGTAATCTAAGACAACCTGTGAGTATCATTTGTAATTCATCTAAAAGGACATATGAAAAAACATTCAAGTAGTAGAGAAAATCTTGTTACCTATGAGAATGTTAATAAATTAAATTTTCAGCAAACTATTTATTTATGCTTAAAAAAACTCCTTTGGGCCATGCAAAGGAAGTTCCTTGTACTTGTTTGCTTGTTCACTCAGTCACTCTGTCCATCATAACAAGGGGAGCTGCAATGTAATCAAAAACCTTGCGTACAACTTAATCTTACTGATGTAGGATCAACACTCACACTTGTTTACAGAACATTGAAGTCTGAAATTAAGAGAGCCAGCTCCTACTATTCGTTATCGACTCTTGAGTGATGTAATTGAATTCCACTGTTGAGTGTGTCAATCATATGATGAGCAGTACAGGTTTTCTACTATTGAGAAACTGCACGGACAACTAAGAGACTCTATTGATCTATGTATGTGCTGCCAGCTTGTGACAGTTCTATCCTTGCTTTTTACCATCAACAATCAAGATTTTCCACTATAGTCATTCTGATTAAAAGGGAACAGTTTATGAAAGCATTACTTACCTTTCCTTTCTGGATTGAAAAGTAATCAGCTTCAAGCATGCGAAATTTAATTGTAATCCTTGAAAAAGTAAAACAAATAAAGCTGTTAACAGGGGAAGAAAAGAGTTTAGTAGTAGATACCTTGATAATTTGTGCACACATACGGAGACTCAGAGAGCATACCACTTATTTTAAGGTGCTTAAGACATTCCTCAGGTTAAACAAAACAATTTTGCTTTGATCTTTGTGATGCTTGAAATAGCATTTTCTGTCACAAATTAGGTTTGCTATTACTCTTCGGTTTCTCTAGTATTTGAGTTCAGGAGTAACTGTCATTTGGTTCAGTTCCTATTTACTTTGTTTTTTTCTAGTCTCAGCTTATAATTTTTATGTTGTACAGGTCTGGCGAGTAAATGGGAATGAGAAGATACCCCTTCCAGCTTCTGATCAGTCAAAATTCTATAGTGGAGATTGCTACATTTTCCAGTATTCATATCCAGGGGATGATAAGGAGGAATACCTTATAGGGACATGGTTTGGAAAGCAGAGTGTCGAGGTAACTAGTTTTTTGCTATGTTACTGTTAAATAATTTTATGTTTTTATATTTTTTTGAATCCTGATTTTTTCTAGATTATAACTAGATATTTGAAAAATGTGTTAGCTATTGGTAGAATATCATTTGGAATGCTTTCCTTATTATGTTTCTGGATTATATAATTTCACAGCTTATACTTAGTTATTATTAATTCAATACAGTCAGCTTTATTCATGAAATGGAAATAGTCTTTCGTTGTTTGATCCATCTCATACAAATGTCTTCTGCTGGTGGCGGACAGCTAGCCTTTTGGTGTTACCTGTAGGATCTCACCCAAATTTCATTATTTGTGATGTGTTCTCTGTTTCTTTCTTTTGCTAGTACCTTTTATTACCCCTGCGGTCGCATGAGGACCTCAAATATTCTTGAGGATTTCTCATGGGTTACATTGAACAATTGTGTGAACAAGAAACAATGCAAAAGAGTCCCTGTTACAATTTCATGATTAATCTCGTAACGGTGCAATGAATAATGTCCCATGAACAGTGCACGTGATTGGTCCGTGAGCAGGTTGCTGCTATCTGTTCTGCTCTATTTCCTTGTTGCTCTAGATTTTACATGTTCAGGATAGTGTATGTACTAGTGTTCATTGCAAGAGACTGCACACACCAGAGTTCATTTGATAGTATTGGATTTTAATTTCAGTTGCAGGAGATTTCACATGCCTATGTTCATGTTATATTAGCGTTGGTTTTGATTTCTATTTGTAGGTAATTATGGATGTTTCTTTTGTTTAATCTGTTTCAGTATCTTGCTCCATTGAGTTTTGATTTCTGTTCACAAATAGTTATGATGTTCCTTCAAGAGAAGAGATTGTTAAGAATAGATCTTTGCTTCACCATATCTTTGCTTGCTGGAATTGTAAATTAATTTCCTAACATAAGCTGGTGTCTATAATCTACCTTAAATTTAAGAGAATGTTAAAGAATATTATGTTTTAGATTTGTTTAGATCATTTTCCAGCTCTCTCTAAATTATATCAAGTTTTTTGGAACTATATTTGAATTAATTATGGGTAAAAGATCTTTTGGGATGCTTTTCTTATTCAAGTTTTTGTCTATAAAGTCCTCTTGTATTGTTATGATTAATTAATTCAGTTAAATATAATCAACTTTATTCTTAATAGTTATAATGTCTATGTTTCTATATGTTAATTATGCAAGCGAGTTAAATATTAGGTATCCTATGATAAAGCAACAAAATAGTGACCTAGGGAGTTTTATTACTAGGAAGCAGCATTTTGCTGATGATTATGTCATGTTCATTGCCAGCATATAATAGGATCTCCACCTTCCCTTGTGCTTTATTTTCTTATTGGTCAATAGGATTTTGTTTTTTAGCCCAAGGACGTACAACAAAAGTTTATGCCCCACTAAGTGGAGTAGGCTATATGAATTTGCTTTAGCCATTTCCTTTGATTTATTGCAACATCTTCTGATAGTATAAATAATTTTAGATTCTCTTTGTCACAATACTCTATTTTTCTAGGTCTGCTTATTTTTTTTTCTTTCTTTTAACCACAAATAACTCATATTTTTTCATAGATGCTTCGTTTGGCTAACATATTAAGTGTTTGAATCACCTTAAACATTTTTTTCTCATTTTATCTTCTATAAATATTAGTTTTAAACGTTCACAATTGTCATTTTTTCCTTATCTTATTTTTTATTGTGAGTACTCTTTTATTTTAGTATTCTTATCTCTACAACACTTAATTTTTATATTTGTTATTTGATTGACCAACTTTTTGATAAATATAGTGAGTCTAATAGTCATCTTATAAATTTTTTCTTTTAGTTAGGGTATTGAAATATAACTGCGAGACTTGGGAATTCATAAATTGATGAAAAGAGCGTGACTTGTCTTTCTACCCAAGAACAAGAAGAGTAAGAATATGGTTTGGACACCTAAATGGTAGTCAGATGATATCCTTGTGAGAATAAGTGATTGGCGAGGTTAGAGGTTTGGAGATGTAGGTCTAGAAAAACTCAAAGTGAAGTGGTAAATAAGGTTTACTTTTTTGCTTCAACTTTTGGAGGATGTTGCTTGAAACATAGTGGATTGGCTGAGGGGGTTCATGTATAGACACAACATTGTAAGACTTAAACTTTGTTTTCGGTTAGATTTCTTGATATTTTTCTGGGTAAATGATTGTGCTCAGTATCTTCTGGACAAGGGCTTGACAATGGTTGATTCCACAGTACATGATGCAAAAATTGGCAAAGCCATAAAGACATTAGGAAGATTCATGCTTGAACTCCAGCTTCATGTGGACCTAGTGTTGATTGACAGTTTGCTAGAAGTTATTTCTCTGTAATTGAGGAGAGAAAGAGAATAAATCATTGGTCCCTTTGGGCAAGAATAATGTTCTTGTGCCACCTTATACGCTTCCAAACCATAGACATGCTTATGTGAATCCATGCATTTGAGTAGTGTAATTGGCTTAAAGCCATAGTTGGGTGGTTTACAGTTTTCGTCCCTCTATTTATTTACCAGAGTGGTATTTCTCGTCATACAGAAGGAAAGATCTTCAGCGATAACCCTGGTTAGCAAGATGGTAGAATCTATGAAGTTCTTGGCTTCTCAGGTAACATAACAGATTTTGCAGCTGTTTTGGTGTTATGGAATTGTCTTCTAATATTTTTTTGAGCATGAATCTGCAGGCTCGTATATATGAAGGAAGTGAGCCGATCCAGTTTTTTGCTATCTTCCAAAGCTTTATGGTTTTCAAGGTGTGTCAGAACTTAGATTACCAAGTAAACTGAACATTTTCTGGACTTAAAAAGTGTTGTGTCTTTAATTGGTGATGGCAATATTTACGTGAAATGTGCCAGGGTGGACTTAGTGAAGGTTACAAAAAGTACATTGCAGAGAAGGAAATCCCAGATGATACATATTCAAAGGATGGTGTTGCACTTTTCCGAGTCCAGGGCTCTGGCCCTGATAATATGCAAGCCATTCAAGTTGAACCTGTGTGTCCCATTTCTTATTCCCTGTAGGAAATCATTCAATTTATTACATGTTCATGATCAGGATTTCTTTTTGATGTTATAATCATTACAATACCTTGAAATATCTCCCTTCAATGTTTATGTGCTTTATCCAACTCTTGGGACATTAGAAGTTTTCCATTCTTTAAGCATCCAGTGTTGACAGTGTTTAGGGCTGCCCTAAAATGGTAATATGGGTAAGAATCTGGAAGGGGTGAAGTTATGTTGTGGACTTATTTTAAACGAATTGCTTTAGTGATCATTATAAGAGACCACAAGAATAAAGGAGGTATTTGGACAACGATTCCTTATGTGACATGGATGTACAAAAAAAAATACCTTTGTGTCTTCCAAATGGGTTGGTCTTGTCATTCTGTTTGGTCCTCAATAATTCTTGTGATGGGGTCACATCAATGAGGAAGGACTGTGGTGGGACTTGGGGAAGCCTAGGTAATCGTATAACATACTAAAGACATATATTTTGAGAGGAGAAAAATTAACCTCCACCAAGTATATTGATGGATGGGTGAAATTGGCTTTTAGGCAAATGATAGCACATAGGGGCAGTGTTGCAAGCCATTTCATCCAAGAAAGAGAATTTTGGTTAAGAGAATAATGAGGTCGTTTAGCTATAATGTGCAAAAACATCTGATAAAGAGGAGCTATAGAACATTGGAGTGAAGTGAGCTTATATACTGTTAATGGATATCACTACCAACCCCTTCGTTTAATATGACTAAATATCTAGATACATGCATGTCTTAACAGATATTTAATGGGGTATTATTTGCTGGCTGATCATAATGCTATGGTGCTTCTTTGAGCTTGAACTGCTATTATATTCTTATTGATGTTTTAGGATCTTCAATTTCTCTTATTATTATATTAGTTTCTCATGCTCCTCATATCATTATAGATTCTAATTGTTCTAAAAGGTTTAATCAGGTTTCGTCATCGTTAAATTCTTCCTATTGCTATATACTACATAGTGGCTCCACTGTATATATGTGGTCTGGAAGCCTTATAACAGCAGAGGACCAGGAGCTTGCAGAGAGGCAATTGGATATCATCAAGGTCTGACCTCAATGCCTCACTCTTTCTGCCTGATTGCTTGCCTATCCCCTCTCTCTTTCTGTAGCTTATGGCCTTGTGCATGTGCAAGGTTTTCATTTTGGGAAAGATAATTTATTTGCATCATATCTATGCTTTATGTTCTTTGGAATTTATCTCTAATGAATTTGATTGAAGTTGGTCTGCTTATTTGTGATGTTAGTGAAGGTTTTCTCATTCTTTTTTTTGGGTGGTGGTTGTTTATTCCTTTTTTTTTGGGAGGGGGGGGGGAAGTTGTGGCACCAGTTAATGAGGCATTTGGTTGGGAAGTTCATTGACCTTTTTGTCTGAATTTTTACTTATCCCCCCACCCAAAAAAAAAAAAAAAGGATTCAGTCTGAAGTTTTCGTCAGTGAGTATTATGGCTATATTTCTCTATCACCAAATTGTTAATGTTAGTAGTTTTTGTCACCTTTCTGCAGCCAAATTTGCAATGCAAACTGCAAAAAGAAGGCTCTGAATCAGAGCAATTTTGGGATTTGCTTGGAGGAAAAACAGAGTACCCCAGCCAGAAGATTGGAAAGGATGCTGAAAGTGATCCTCACTTATTCGCATGCACCTTTTCAAATGGTCTTAAGAACATTCCTCCTGTTATTTCTGATTTTGTCTTATCTTGCTCACCATATTTAATGCTAAGCTGATTCTTCTTTTCTCCTTCCCTTCAATCAATTGGTTCCCTCAACTTCATTCTGATCTGCAGGAGATTTGAAGGTGTGTACTTTTCTTTATCACAATTATATTGTTTGTGAGGCCATAATATTCACAGTGCAATGCTGAATAAATTTTCTATTGTGCTTAATAAATTAGGTACCTGTGAAAAGGAGGTGCAGGAGAATTTGGCATTTTTATGATTTCCTTTTAATTCATTTGGTATTGGTCTTCTATATATGCCTTCCAATACACCAAACTCTCTACTAATAACATGCTATCTAATAAATGTGGTGGTTGATGACTTCACCAGCTTCCCTTGCATGCATAGGGAGAATGATTTGGTGTGGTGATAAATACCAAATGAATAAAGTCTTGTCTCATGCCAAGTCCTTACAGAGCATTGCCAAGTCCTTACAGTGTTAATTCTTCACCATATGATGTGGATGTGTGTTTAAAAATAAACTGAAATTTGGATTGATAGAGATAACAGAAAATAAAGTATAAAAGTCAGTAAAACACTCGTCCTGTAAGGGGACTCACCCACTTTTGGTAGTCCACTTTGGGAATCACTGAACCCAAGTGTTGGGAATCACTTACCAATGAAGTCTTACTACTCTTGATTAAGGAGGAAAACTCAATTTTAATTAAACTTAGCCTACCTAATTCTAAGGATGAAGCTGACTTAAATAAAAACTAGGACTAAGTGGGTCTGTGGAGATAAGGACTAACTGCTGATCATAATATTTGACTTTAGTTCTTAAGGACTCTTGGTTGTGGGAAGTAAGGTTCTGGGAAAGCGTTTACAGCCACTGGAAAGATGTGCTTTGCCACCACAGGGAGACGAGATTTTTTGTTGCCTGGAAAATGAAATCCTCTCAAGACTTGTTCACTAGTAGTTGTGATTATTAGTGCCAACCTGAGGCTGTGGTTCATGCTTGAGCTGTCTGGGTTGGTCGGGTCGTGCGCGGGGTCTGGTTCTGCATTATTAAGGGTTGGAACTACATCACCAAAGGAATTTTGAATGATTGTTGTGCCACCCAGAGTGAGTGCTTGAAAAGGATTAGGGAATCCCTAATCTCAACAAGTTGCAACTCTTTTTTAAAAATGTGGAAGTAAAACACATGAAAATATACAATACGGGTAAAGTATACTCAGATCTAAATATTAATTAAACAAATATGTACAGTAAATAATAAATAAAGATGATGAGATTTATGGTAATGAAAGAAAACCTTGATAACCACAATTATTAAGTAAAATCTTTTGGACTTCTACAATCAGTGAAAACAATATATTAAGAAAGTCAACTTACAATTCGGGTGATACAGACGTATTAAATATTAGCCAACTTACTTTCGACCTATGACCCTTACCAAAGAAGTTCTTGGATTTTTCTTTAGTGGTGGAACTGAACACCCTTTGGTTTTTTTGTCGATCTTGCTTCACGAGCTGTAAAATTTTCGCACACCATTGGATTCCAATTTTTAGGCTACCGATGAAGACTATCAAGCAGGAATAGGTGTGTATAGTAAGGGAGCATTATAGAAGAATGTGGAATGAGAAAGCCTTATCATTAAAGCTCAAGAATAAATTAATGGTTTTCTCAAAAGAGGCTATTCACAAGCAATCAAGAAGAGTTTTGAAAGCAGCTGCTTTTCCCTTAATTTTCAATGTCTCATTAAATTGTGAAAGGGAGATATTTATAAAGATGGTGGAAAATTATGTTAAAAATATGCAGCAAGAAGTTCGCGCATCAGCAAACATGTGGCGCATAAACGCACGTAAGGTGTGGAAGGTAAAATAATGGGTCCAAGCCCCTTTGCATGTGCGCTGTTTGAGCGCACATCAGGTGCAGACAATCTATGTAAATTGTGCTCATGTGCTAATCAGGCATACATTGGGCGTGAGCAATTTGGATAAAACACACGTGTGCACGACTTGGGTGCACATCAAGTGTCAGTAATTTGGACAAAATGCGCACATGCGTGAATCAAGCGCAATTCAGGTGTAGATAATGAGAGTTATGCATTTGTGAGCATCTGGCGTGTATCAGGCATGGATCTTCATGATAATTGATAATAATCCAAAAATATATTCGACCCAGTTATGAAATGTGCCAACACAAAATATTCCTAACAACATAAAGTGCGTCTGGACATGCTTGGAAAGATCTTGCTAATTGATGCCAAGCAGAAGTGCAAGGAATTGTTAATTTCATTTAGTAGTGTGGGTTTTGATTATTACATTTGAATTATTTTGTGTTTGGGTCTTACTGCATAATATTAGAGCTTTTTGTCTTGATTCTGGAAATTTTTGAAAGAAGAATGTCCTATGACATTAGCACTTTGGTGACTTTTAATGGCACTCATGGAAGGAACAGAGATGTTCTTTTAGTGATTTGAGATGAGTGTTTAGGATTAGGTACTTATCATATGTTGAAATGCCTCTAAAAGCAGGTGTGAGGGTATTTTGCTTTGCCATTGCTGACATCCTGTTGCGGCAGCTTGCTAACCCTCATCTGTATGGGTTTTGAATCAAATCATATGTTACTCTTTTTTCTGGGTGTGACTACGTGTGTAGAGTTGTTCTGTGAAATTAGTTAATATGTTATTTGCTGATCTAGAATTACCAAGTTTGATGATCCTTAATGCAGTCAGGTGAACCAGGTACCTTGAGTTATACTGCTAGGAGAGCACTTTCTAGGACCAATAAGGGTTATTGTCATAATGTGAGGGTTAAGTGTTGTGAATGGTGCTGATTATTGGTCTCTGACAAGACTTTTATGACAGCAGTTGATGAACTTCCTGGTTCTTTACTTCAGGGTTAAGGTTTATTGGAAGTTATTATGGTATTATCTTAAATACTGTAAGAAAAACATTTGTTTTCTTCTGATAGTGGTGCTAAAGCTAGATGAGGTAGAAGTATAAGAAGAAGACAAAGAAACAGGAAGAGATTGAGGGAGAAATATTTTACCAGGCACTTACCAAGGCCTAGAATTATTTGGAGTTATTGAATCTGTTGATTTAGGTGATAGTGTGATAGTCCTGCGGTAATTTTTTTTTATATTACAAATAATCCTTTAGTTTTCTTTACAAGTATCATATTTATGTAAAGATGACAATGGGTTCTATCAGAAATTTTTTAGTGTTGTGGTTGTTTAATATGATCAGACAACATACAAGAAAAATATAGCCTGTAGCCTACCATACAGTACCTTATGAATTATGATTGACACTTATGGATTAATGTCGTTACTTTCATGGGGGAGAATTTTCTGGATTCTCAATGAAGGGACTGAGCAAAGTCTTTATATAATTAGCTCAGCCACACTACACCTGTGATGTAGACAGTTTGGCTATTTGTGTGGACAAGAAGAAGGCTTGCCCAAACCATTTTGCTTTCTTCAGCAGGGAAAATGCACCACATCTTGCATCATTGCATGGGCTCTTAAAAGAATGTTGTTAGGCAAATTAAGACAGTTTTTTTGGAGTGTTGCATTTTCTTCTTCCAGTACATGGGTCAAAGTTCAATTATTATTGCAGGTGAAAGAAATATTCAACTTCACCCAGGATGACTTGATGACTGAAGACGTATGTATCCTGGACTGTCACTGCGACATTTTTGTTTGGGTTGGACAACAGGTGGACTCCAAGACCAGAATGCAAGCTTTGACCATTGGGGAGGTACAAATTTTTGAATTCCTGGGGTTAAGATGGTGGTCCACCTTACTGCAAACCACTGATATTGATAGAAACTGTGCTATAAATTTATTTAATGAGAATAGTTCTTCATTTGTTTTATGCTGGTCCACATTGGCAAAAGTTTCCTGAACCCATTGTGCCTTTATTTTTAAATAATTTAGCTTTGCTGGATATCCATGGGTTGCAGATTGCTGAAACCATATGGTTATTGTCTAATGTAGCTTATCTAACACCCTACTACCACTACAACGGTTACAACTTTTTAATTCCTTGGTTTGCGTTTTGGGTAACAATTTTTTTACTGTGTTTTTTCCAGTAGCTCCCTGTGAAAGCCATCTATTAGTATTTTGATTGTGGATTGATGGGACTAATTATGACTGACACTCTTTATTTTCAACAGAAATTTCTAGAACGAGATTTTCTTTTTGAGAAACTCTCTCGTCAAGCTCCCGTATATGTTTGCATGGAAGGGAGTGAACCTCCCTTCTTCACTCGCTTCTTTTCCTGGGATTCTGCTAAATCCGCTGTAAGTCATATTATAATATTTTGCACCATGAAGTGACATCGTGAACTGAAAGTTTAATCATGTCTTACTGATTTATCCGGGTCAGATGCTTGGAAATTCATTCCAAAGGAGACTAGCAATAGTGAAGAATGGAGGAACTCCCATCCAAGATGTAAGAATTTTCTGCTTGTATATCATATTTGGAAAATTTTATTTTCAATATATGTTAGAAGAGTAGTATCATTGCCATTAATTCATGTGTTATTCAAATTCTCAATATTAAAAGGGGGCCAAATTGAATAGTTTATATCCCTTGGTACTTTAGATCTTTTGTTAGGTTTGCTATGATGAGGTTGCTTTAATTGAATCCATTAAATGCTAAATTACATGTAATCAGGTTCAGGAACTATTAAACTGTGTAATCACGTTCATTATCACATATTAGGCAGTCTCTGCCTATTCCTATTGATTCGCCCTTCTCGTCCAATATTGCTTACATGCAACAATTTAACTGTTGCATTCCATATCATAACCGGAAAGGATATCCAGTTTAAATTGCTTCAGCTAATTTGGGTAATTATCACATACTGGGCATTCTCTGCCTATTCCCATTGATTCACCCAACTCGTCTAATGTCACTTAGATGCAGCCAATTTAACTATTACATTCTGCATATTCCCATACTTTAGCCAGAAAGGATAGCATATCTACAGAAGATGAATATGGGCCTTTACCCTTAATTTCGTTTAGATGCCGCTTAATTACTAGTAGTTTGGTTTGGGTATGACTATTGGTGACGGTGCAACACTGGCTAATTGATGTTCGTCAATACTAGCAAAGTGTGAGAGTAGGTTCTTGTTTTGTACTTCAACCAGTAAGGTGACACTATGTAAGGGAAAAATAACAAAAATATTCTCAAACTCTCTTTTTTCAATTTTATTCTCAACATTAGTTTTTTTTTTCCCAATTCTTTCTCAACTTTTAATTTACTTCCAATTTTATTCTATGTAAAAACATAAGTCAAATTGTTCACATTTTGAATCATATTTTAGTACACATGCGTGCAAAAATAATTTTAGAAGTGTAAAAAATTAAATGAAGATCAATTTTGGGGTTTTTATATGATGGTTGGGCATTTTTTTTCTGCAATAGAATGGATTTCTATTGAAATAGAAGTTGAGAATAGAATTGAAAAAGATAAGTAAAAAGTTTGAGAATATTTTGTAATTTTTCTAACTATGTCCTCTCTCTATGTTCTCTCTCTTTCTCTCTGTCTCTGTCCATGTCCCACTCTCAAAATTACTTCTTTTTTTCCCTGGAGGGGGAGCCAATGAAACTTCTGATGGATCTTGGATTAGGATTTTGGTCATACTGGTTTTGGTGATTGTGTGTAAAAGGGAGGATGGGATGAGAGAGAGAAATGAAGACCAAATGACATATGGAAAGAGGGATGTTATGATCCTTCTATCATTTAGACTCTTATATTTATCCAATGGTCAAGATTAGAAGTTAGGAAGTTGAGGGTAGAGATTGCATCAAGTATTATGAGAACTTGATACAATCTTTACCCATCATTTTCTAACCTTTAATCATAGCCCTTAGGTTATAGGGAAGCCTAGATGATGGAAGGATCATAACATCTCTATGATGGGAGGGGTTGAGGAAGAGATTTTATAATTTCATGAAACGATGTTGCTTTGCACTTAAATGGCTTTAGAACACATCATTTTATTAAATGTATCTTGAATTGTAGATATATATCTATTTTCTATTTCCACATTTAGCACCGGAAGTAAATCTCTTGTGACTCAAAAATCCAGTGTACAAATCCATGACCTTCCGAAGTTGCACTGCAGTTACTGTTATATTATGCAATTCAGCTTTTGCTATATGTTCCCAGTAATTTGTTTTTGGGATTTGCCTTACACTTCAAATGAGGAAGTTAAATGGGGAAAGCGCAAACTGGATGTGACTCACATTCTTTATGAATTTTGAATAGTCTCTGATGTGATATCCCTTGCATCATTAGAAACCCAAGCGGCGGACTCCTGTATCATATGGTGGTAGATCTAGTGTGGTGTCGGCGGACAAATCTCAGCGCTCCAGAAGCATGTCTTTCAGCCCAGATCGAGTCCGAGTGAGAGGCAGGTCACCAGCATTCAATGCACTGGCTGCCAATTTCGAGAATCCTAATGCCAGGAATCTGTCCACACCACCACCAATTATCAGAAAGCCTTTCCCAAAGTCAGGAACCCCAGATTCTGGAAAAATAGCACCAAATTCTGCTGCCATTGCAGCACTTAGTGCTACATTTGAGCAAGCACCAAGGGAACGTATGATACCTAGATCTCTTAAAGGTAAGCATCCTTGAGTTTTACTTCCTTTACTGAATATTGTATTCATAAGAGCTTCATTTTTTTTCCTTGCTGAAGTGAGTCCAGAGGCTTCAAAACCGGCATCAGAGTTACATTCTAAAGAAAATTCTATGAGCAGCAGAATAGAAGCCCTCACCATACAGGAGGATTCAAAGGAGGGTGAAGCTGAAGATGAGGAGGGACTTCCACTGTATCCATATGAGCGCCTTGTAACAACATCAACTGATCCTGTGACAGAAATTGATGTGACCAAGCGAGAGGTATACCTTTTTCTTGAGTGTTGTTATGGTCTTTCCGATAGGGAGATTTTAATATTTACCCAGCGGTTAAAAGTAGAGTTTTGGTGGATAAATTGTAGAGATGATATCAAGTGATTTAAATGATTATTTAATCTGTACAATTCATCTACCAAACTTCCAATGTTGCGAACCTGGACCAGAAGCAAGTGATAATAATAATTGACAGTAATTAAGATCCACAAAGTAAATCCCTAGCCAGAAGACATCTAAATACAATACTTAAATTCGGGTTGGACTTGACATATCAAACTAGTATCATCCATAATAAAAAAAAAAAAAATAACGCTAGCTATCACAAGATCACACCGAACTATCCTTTCGGACATCAAAACTAGTCACAACCTACTCAAAATGTCCGTAAGAAAAAATGACAATCTGAATAACACAAATCCACATTATTGACCCAACACAAAAAAATGCCACAATCCAAATATTAAAATAATCTGAACCCAGCCTCTAGGACAACACAATATACTAACATCAATCTATTGATGATTCTGTTGTTATCAAAAATACATCAGATACTAATATAATCCATCTACAAATCTAATAACCATAAAACATAAATAAAATCTCGATCAACATCCCTTATCCATGCTCCCTGCAAGATATCCGTAACCCTTTAATCTGAAAGGGATCAGAAACAATAAAATTATGAGCTGAATGCTTAGCAAATATTAGTATATACATATATAACAAAATAATAGGTCCATAATCAAAGCGAAGGGACAAAACCAATAAAACATGCACAAATTTTCCATGTAAACCAAAGAGATAAATATGAAAATATAATAGATCATCGAATATCCAAATGTACGATAATAATTCGAAGTCTGATATCTCAAATTCAAATGTGGTCAAAATCTACAAATCTCTTAATCAAATGTCTCGAGTATCAAATCAGATACATGTAAAAACATTGAAAATCCAAAATATACTCAAATCGAAGAACCAAAAACCTAATAATTGACTTTGAAGAAAAGTTACATATACTCCTGATAATTTCAGGCCGAATCATTACTAGTTAGACCCGTGGGCGGGCCATCTATATATTCCTTCCTATAGACGATATCAAACGCCACTTTCTTTTGCGACTCATGGATAATTGGTATAATAATCAAATTTGTCTGAATATATTAGTTCTGTTCAATTCCTTATGATGGTTCTTAATAAAATACCAAACCGAGGGCCTCTATAACAAATGTCCAAGACTTTTTCTCTTTGGCAGAAAAATACAAAACTTTCACTCTGAAAAATTCCAAAAACAAACCTTTCACCCTGTGGAAAGTACAAACATTGAAGCAAATACATGTTAGAACCCGACTCAAAGCACATGCATGGAAACCACATGTAAGGATCATATGCAAATTTTCATAATTTTTCTTAACAAATTTTTGTATATATAAATATAATATCTTAAAATATTTACCCATTTTTACATAACAAGTAAAATTCTCAAATATTGGCAAAATCAAAACAAAGTCTCGGAAGATTAGGTAAAACTGCATATATGCACGTATATTCAAAGTGTGGTAAGTAAAAATGGCATACGTATACAATAAAACTCTCAAATGTAAGTAAAATAAAAGGAAACAAAAATAAACCAAGACAAGGCTTAGATATGCTTGCTTTTAACTTCTAATCTGACATATTTGACCAAAAGATGCTTTAAAATCCCTCTTCTTCTCTTCCTCTTCCTTCCCTTCTCTCTCGTTCCTCTTCCTTTCCTACAAAAATGCTTGAAGATAGTAATAGGCACACTTATATATATGAATCGGTGCACGGGCACTATGCTAAACCTCAATCGCGCAAGAGCGCTGCCTTTGGCGTGGCTTAGGCACTATCAATATGCCAAAATCATGCTTGAGCACTCTAATGGTGCTCATCGGGCACATCCAATTTGCCAAAATTTCGAACGAGCACGATCAAGCGTACCTCAAGCGCCAGACTTGCTTCCATTCTCCAAATTTCTTTTTAAATTTATATTGTATAACTTTTTTTAATATATCCAAAATAAACTGATAATATCAAATAAATTTAGTGAGAACCGGATGTTACATCTAATCTTGGCCATTTGGGTCAATATGGGAGCATTCCCACTTAGAGGACCATAACAACACTCTTCCTTCCCACAAAAGATGTTTTAAAATCCCTCTTCTTTTCTTCCTCTCTCTTCCTTCCCTTCTCTTTCTTTCTCCTTCCTCTTCCTTTCCCGCAAAAATGCTTGAAGACAGTGACAGGCACACATATATATGAATTAGCGCACGAGCACTATGCTAAACCTCAGTTGCACAAGAGCGCCACCTTAAAAATGGCTTAGGCACGACCAATCTACCAAAATCGTACTTGAGCGCCCTAATGGTGCTCCTCAAGCGCATCCAATCTGCCGCAATTTTGCACGAGCGTAATCAAGCGTGCCTCAAGCGCCAGGCCTGTTTCCCTTCTCCAAATTTTTTTTTAAATTTATATTGTATAATTATTTTTAATATATTCAAAATAAACTGATAATATTAAATAAATTAAGTGGGAACTGGATGTTACATCTAATCTTGGCCATTTGGGTCGATATGGGAGCATTCCCACTTAGAGGACTATAACAACACTCCTCTTTCCCGCAAAGATGCTTTTAAATCTCTCTTTTTTTCTTCGTCTCTCTTCCTTTCCTTCTCTTTCTCTCTCTTTCCACTTCCTTTCCCACAAAAATGCTTGAAGACAGTGACAGGTATGCTTATATACATGAATCGGCGCAAGAGTGCTGTGCTAAACCTCAATCGCGCAAGAGTGCCGCCTTAGGCGTGGCTCAAGCACGACCAATCTACCAAAATCACGTTTGAGCGCTCTTTAGCCTCATCCAATCTGCCAGAATTTCACACGAGTGCGATCAAGCGTGCCTCGGGTGTTAGGCTTGCTTCCCTTCTCCAAATTTTCATTTATACTGTCTAATTATTTTCAATATACCCAAAATAAACTGATAATATCAAATAAATTGAGTAAGAACCGGATGTTACATCTAATCTTGGCCATTTGGATTGATATGGGAGCATTCCCACTTAGAGGACCATAACAACACTGCTCTTCCTTCTGTTCTCCTCCACCATCTCTCTAGGCCATACCTATCCCCCTTCAAAATACCAGCTTGCTTATCCGGTGCTTATTCAAGGTTGATGAGAAGTTCACGGGTAATATTATCTGAAATTTGAGCTTATTTAAATGCAGACATACCTGTCTTCGGCCGAGTTCAAGGAGAAATTTGGGTTGACAAAAGTTGCCTTCTATAAGCTACCCAAGTGGAGACAGAACAAGCTCAAAATGGCCCTGAAGTTATTTTGAGTCTCCATGACAGGTCGGTCTTCTGCTGCTGCTTTTTCGTAGATCTGTATGAAGTCCCCCCTCCAACCCGAAAATGTCCGAGTTGCTATATCTTCTTCAGCTGTGGCCAACTGCAAATTCTGATCTCGATGTTTCTTTGTATTTCTGCAGTGAGATTTGAATAGCATTGTTGTGGAAGGGACAGATTACCAGTGCAATTTTTTTTCAGCTGCTTCTGATCCCAAGAAGCTTGGTTTTTGGCCTTGATGAACAAAATTGAGGAATCCACATATTTTATTTTTTAATTATTTTTTCCCAGTTGGTGGTGTTTGGCTTCTTTCTTTTTCGTTGGCTAGTTGCTTGATATTCTTCGATGGTCCTGAGGTTTGTTGTGAGCTTGCATTTCTGTTTCTGTCGTTTTCTCAGTTTTCTTGATTGTGATGACATTTGATTCCCGCCGAGCAAATAGAAGGCAACTGCAGAGTAGGTCCCTAAGCTTGTATTTGAATGGCGAGTGCAGAGTTTCTGTAAAGCCGAGTGTAAAAACTAGTCCACTCATTATTTTATTTAGTAATAAAGTGTGTTTCTTTTATTGTATTTGGGCCTTTTTTTCCTCCCCCTTGTCCCCCCCTTTTTTTTTCTTAAATTTTATTTTCTCATTTTTGATCATAAAATTTAGTATATCAATAAGTTATTTTTGTTTTGACATGGAGATTACATATTCAAACTAGTAACTTCTATTCGATGCAGTGATAATGTTGTGTATATGTGATTTCGTTGTAGGTCCCGAGACGCGGGATCCTTGTTTATCGAGTTGTTTCTTCTATTTGGAAAAGCAATTTCTTACATTTATTTCTCTATGGTTGTGGATAACTCTCCTGCAAACATCTCCTCTTGTATGTGCATGATTCTTAGTACTCATTTAGCTCCTTTTTTTTTTCTTTGTGTGTGTGTGGTAATCTCTCTCTCTTCTTACATGCATGATTCATCTAGTTCTTTTCATGATAAATATTTTGTAATATCACAGTCTTATCTTATCTGGATGTGGCTATATTTGTATGTAGCTAGTCAAGTTGGTTCCACGTGAGAGCCTTTAGAAAAAGGAACTCATCAGTTAGCTTAGCCCTTTCCTATTTTGCTTTACCGCCCATTAAGAGGGGGAGGTTCGGTTCTAGCGTCCCACCTTTCTTCATCTATACTAGCTGCAACACCCTATCCAATAAGAACGATTTAAGCACCCATCTTTGTTATAAGAAGCAGAATGTGATATCACCTACGGCCATTTCCTTCGTCGGGAACTTACACCGAATGAAAATGGGCGACATCGTTGTATGTTCGTATGTCTGACATTTGTTGTCCTAAATTTTTCTCGGAGTACTCTTATGGTTGATCAGTCACTCAATCTATTTAAGCAATCTAAAGATTTGACCCCGTCCCGTTTAGAGAATAATCGGCTTAGTCAGTCACTATAACAGGCACTTTTGCTTTTGATATATGAGGAGAACAGCCATCTGGGGATAATTTTGATGAATACAGGCTTTTACGATGACATGAGGAAATTCTTGAGAAATTACGTGCTGTTGAGCTTTAATTGCACATTATATTTGCATGTCCATGAATGATACCTGGATTTCAAACAAACTCCATTAAATTAATCGTCTTACAAAAAGTATGTTATCGTTTAATTTAGAGAGACCTAATAAAATTTTTCACATAACGATCATTCATTTATTTGATACACAGAAAAGAAAGCTAATTCCATTATACCAACTCGATGCACTCCCAAAAAAAAAAAAAAAGTTAAAGACTGATGAATTAACTGGAGGAAGATCAATTTGCACAAAAATTAAGGTCGGAAAAAAAAATTAAATGGAGAAATAAAAAAGAAAATTCTATGTCCATCCTCTAAACAGCCAATGTAGCGGCCTCTTTGTTTGCTGATCATCTGTTGCAGAACTACTGCTCGTGGCATTACAATCCTCTCCTCCTCCTCCTCCTCCGCCTCCTCTGTCCCTGCCGTTATTATTATGATTACTACTGCTTGATTCCCAACAGGGATTCATCGATCTGGATTTGTCTTTGCTGGTGTTGCCGCCGTCGCCAAATCCCATACTCAATGTCAAATCCAACCCACATTCTTCATCCATTCTATCAGTCCGTGTGCTGGGACCAGCTGCTTCGTCATCTCCCTCAGAGGGCTTGCTTTTGATTCTCAGCTCCTCCATTAGCATCTTCTGTACACTGTACAGCCTGTGGAGTTCTCTCACCTGCTTCAGCATCTCAATTTCGTCAATGTTATTGTTGCAATTGATAAATATACTAAGGATAAACACAACATTAACGAAAAGCACTTGCATATTCTATCTAATTATAGTAGACCTTTTATAGAGTAGTGGATATAAAATTCATATAAAAATAATAATTACGAAGATATAGGTAATATTTATAGAATATTTTGATTCTATAATATTATATATTTAAAAATATAATATTATAGAATTTTACAATATATATTATTTATATAACTATATTTTTTTTTGGATCACTCCCGTGTGAAAATTCTAATAACCCGAGGATTTGGATGGAGTACGAGGAGCTTGTGTGCAACTAAGGTCCACGGACTCTACACAGATTAGGCACAAGACATTTCGATCAACGTTTGTTAACTGAAAGCTTTGGTCGGGTAGAAATAACCGATCAATAAGTTGACCGCTAAATTGTATATTCCGGTCAATAAACTGTTGATCGGCTAAAGATCCGCAGGTTTGCTCAGTATTGCCCAATGATTACAAAAGAATGATCGATCCGCCAATAAAAGGCATTGAACAACTATCCAAAAGACCAGTTAACTACGGAATAGGGTAATTAGAAGACGTCATTCTTAGGAAGACAACAAATCAATTTGTAGAGGCATTCATGTCCCGCCTACTGCAGGATAGGGTATGCGTCGGCTATTGCAGGCCTTGGAAGCTATGCACGCATCCATCATATTGAGTAGGTGGTTGCTCATTTTGCCTAATGATATATATTGTACTTAGAGAATAAAAAAATATATATGTGAGAGGAGAGAAAGATAGTAGAAGAAAGAGAGAACAAGTAAAATATAAAGTATGAGGTTTTTGTATTATCGTAGTCTGTTCTTTATTTTTTGCCTTTTAAGTTTGTACAGTTGTGTGATTTGTGTAACCAATCTTATATAATGGATCGTATTTGTGAACTAAGTAATCTTTTATTTTTTTCTTATTTGATAAGGATTTTTTACATAAAATATTTATATTCTATTCTCCTTCCTTATTCTCTTTTACTACTATGCGTGTTCATGGTGGTAGTTGGATGTCATCTACCCCAACATATTTAATATCCCCTCAAACTCAAGTAGATAATATAAATATTAACTTGAGTTTGGGAACTAGATCATGAAATTGTCTTGTGCCATGTCAGTCTATGTTAGCAGGTTGATCAATCAATGATATGTAATGAAAATGTATATTGCCTTGTCAAATGTGTTGGTGAATAAAATAATACTCATTTTCAATGTATTTGATAAACGTGCAAAATAATTGTATTAAGATGTGTGACACTCATGCCTTCTAATAGCCAGCGTCACCAAATAAGTTCGCGAGTTGTATTTGTCAAAGCACGATATTTCATTTTCATATTTAAACATGCTGCAACAAATTACTTTTTTATTTCACCAATGATAAAAGATATCTCTAAGAAAAAATAATTTTTAATGATGGATCTTCAATCAATAAAATCAACTCTCTGATTTGTATCAAAGAAAAAAAAAAGCTGGAGAGATCGATAAGTAAAGATTTAAAATCCATAAAATAAGAATCTTTTAATATATTAAAGTATATGAAGCATTGTATCGTAGTAAGTAGATCATAGTGAAGCCATAAATTATCTAATGAGAGGAACTGCATGGGCAATATCTGGATGGATAAAAGAAAAATAAACAAACCCTCCAACTAGTAACGAATAATGGGTCATGTCTAACAAAGGAGAATCATAGCATTGAATAAATTTGACATTAGGTTGTAACGGAAAGTGAGCAATTTTATTATCAATTATGGCGGCACGAGTGAGTAGATTAGAAGCATATTTTACTTGAACAAGATAATATCCATCAAAATATGAAGCTACATTTAAATCCAAGAAAATAATTAAAATTTTTTAACATTTTTTATCTCAACTTGTTGATATAGAAAAATTTTAACATATCAAATCCTAAAATAATTAATTTTTGTAATAAATTATATAATTGACATAAAGTAAAATAATAACAGCATCAAATGATATCATACACATAAAAAGAGTTGAGTCTTGAATATTGGATATGAAGTCTTATTCAACAATGGTAGAATTAAATTTAGCAAATTAAACTTTGGGAACTCATCTAAGGCCACGTACCACTCGACAAAGGTGGTAAAGCCTGTTTAGAGGATAGTCATATGATTATAGAACTTGTATATTTTATGTTATAATGATATGTTCTAAAGTAGTAAATACAAAATTTACATTAAAAAATTAAAAAAATATAAAAAAATATTTATAAATTTTGCAATATAATGTATTTAAAAATATAATATTGTAAACATATTATATGTATATTTCTTGCTATATTTGAAAACTATAATAAATCAAATCAATATCTGGCTTCTTTTTTTCCTCTTCAATAACGATGCAGACTGACGCTTCATAATTTACAAATATATTTTTGGCGTCTCATGAAGTAAGTTCTCGAGGAGTGCAACTTTCCCGTTTAAGTAGATCGACTCAAACCCATGAAGTGCAAAAGAGAAGAAATTTATAATTGCAGACTCTTACCTAATTAATAATATTGCCATGAAACACCAAAATATGCAAATTAACTTGTGACAGCAAAAATTTAAAAAGAAGATTGAGGAATTTGGGATAATTTATTGGACCTGGTGATGGAAAATATCTTCATGAATCAGCATTGTCTTCCTGATGCTTTCTACGCTACGCTGTTCGAGTATTCTATCCATGGAGTCCCGGGTCTGAATCCTCCCGGAATCTTCGTCGTCCTTCAGCGCTTTGTTGGCCATAATGCAAATATAAACAGATGAGCAGACATTCACGCAGTTTCCGACAGACGAGTTGTTGGCGACTAATAACACGTTAATGGCAGTCGCATGTTGCAGCTTCGTTCCCATATCTTCTGAAATACTAAGCAAAAATCAGCATTCTTGCAGCCCATCTAATCACTTCCCTTAAAGAAGCAAGGTAAAATTTAAAAAAAAAAAAGAAGAAAATGATTTTCCTTTTTGTTTTCTTAAGCAGAATATATACTGACATAAGATGATTTGTACGATAAAAAGCTTGGACATTCGAGCAACAATGACTAGTGGAGACATGAGACCACCCTTGTTGAGTCATTTCCAATTTGTTCGCCGCGATACAAGTAGATAGGATTCGAGAAAATCAGTCCCCCATAAGAGAAAAGTGTGTCTTTTTTTCAAATGGTCATTGTTAACATGATAAAAAGTTGCCGAAAATGGTGGTTTCACTGTTGTGGGCAGAGGAAAGGAGATGTGAAAGAAAGGAGTTTGTCTTTCAGAGAGAGAGAGAGAGAGAGTGTGTGCGCGCGCGCGCAGAATTGATATGTCTTCTTTGTTTTTCGATCATGTTTTCAAGACTAGCTTTTATGATTCGTGTATTGTTTTCTTTTCTCCCAGAAAGTAGATCTTCAGCCGGGGTCACAACAGTACTGCTCTTCATGGTTTTTCCAAGTACTGTTGTTGGCGCAGCTTTTGTTGTTTCTCACGGGACTGGTCAATTTTTCTTAGGCCCTACTTCGAGAATTTGAGGGGGGAACATTTGAAGGAAAATGCAGTCAGAAAATTGCGTATCATCAAGCAAATTGATTTCCCATAGAATTGTATGTCTCCCTTGAGCTTTCCAAAGTGGGAAATCACAGGCACGTTCACATATGAATTCAAGCCAAATCAGCCTACTCAAACGTGGGGCGAGACGCACACACACAGACAGGATATATGAAATATATGGGACTATAGAAGAACTTCAATAATAGCATACGATCAGCATTTCACAACAAACTAAGGCTTCTATGAAGTCATGTCTTGCCAACTAAATTAGGTGAGAATCTCCAATAAATCGCATGAACACGACGATACTGATAGCAGCAGCAACAAAACGAAATCAAAGAAATGAGTAATTACAGCGTCAAATGCGAGATGATGAGAGGAAAGTCACTCCCACTCAACATCTTCCTTTTCATGGCATTCTGTTCACCCGCATATGAGTGGCTTCCTCAGCGTCCATTCTTGTCAGCTGCTTCCAATTACACGAACAAAGCGTGAGTGTGGTTGAGAGGATAGTAACAAGCAGGCAGCAGCAAGGAGCATTTGCCGGCCACTTTTTCTTGGAGAAACAACCAATTAGCAGCTTCACCCAGATAAATTTACTAACTATATACAATTTTTATGTTAATAATTCAGGGATTGACAGCCTGTGGAGGAAGAGAGGGGCGGCGAAAAAGCCGGAGGAGTGAGGTGCTTGTGTTCTTCAGAGAGAGAGAGAGAGAGAGAGAGAGAGAGAAGAAGAAGAAGAAAATAATCCATCTTGACAAAGTATAAAGTATATTATTAGGATAAGCATGCATCGTGTCTGTCTGTCTTTTTCAATTGGGAGATTCCATCTATTTGAGAGTTGCCTCAAATTAAGGTGTTGTTTGTTTGTTTTTCCCTCCTAAGTTGAATAAGTTGAGTTTAGCTTTAAAAAAGTGATTGAGTTTATTCTATTAGCAAGAGCTCCTTTTCTGTTCAATTGTAAAATTCATATAGGAATTGGTGGAATAGGGGGAGATTAACTCCTAAATTTAGCTGGCAATAGGATATTTTATCAAGTCATGGCCATTGTACTATCCCAACTTCTCCTCGGGATCCATTCAGTCATTTAGTCCAACAAAATATTTTTTTTCTCAAGTCTATTTTAAAGATCTTTCAATCGCCGGACATAAAAGTAGCTCGGGTAAACCTTATTTGAAGGCATTCAAGACGTATGTCTTATACATTTATTATTCAACAAGCCTTCAGAAACTATAATAACTTGAAATTTTTTCATTTACTTTGCGCTATCCATGTATGAGAATAACTTGATACAATATTTTATCCTTCTTGAGTGTATTATTACAAAATGGATATGAAGTATTGCTTGTAGTAATATACGATGCTCATTGCCATACGAGAATTGAAACATGGTGATTGGGTGGACGCAATCAAATGAAAGATAAAACCTATCGTATACCTCTAGACTCAGTTGACATTTACAATTTTTGTCTATTATATTTAAAAATACTAAACCACTCGTTTTTTTAATTTGAACTATTCATTAGTTATTAAGATAACGATTCGTATTATTTAAAATTTTTTAAATTCATAAAATTTTTAAATTTATAATAAATCTTATAAAACTGTACGATCAGTTCTACCTCTCAATTTTTTATTTCCCTTTCATTTGTATTGGTGGATGGCATTGGCCTACTTTTTTAGTTGACTTTTATAGTATGAATCTTAGGGTTAGATTTTTATTTCTTTCGGACCATCATTTTAGTTTGGAGATGTCTTAATTGATTATACATACTATTTATTAGAATATGCACTTACCAAAGAAATCCATAGAGCTTTGTAGGCCACTAACCTTCTAACTTGTTCAGGCTACTACAAGAGTGTACAAGTCTGGCTATTATATATGTAAGATAAATTAAATATAACTTATTATTATTATTATTATTATTATTATTATTGTCATTAAAATTTCCCAATTCACCTCCTAGTTTGATCATTGTCTAGTTTAAGTCAACAAACTAAAACCTTGATAAAAGGCTAATTTTACAAATGGGTCAAATCCGCATATATTTGAACATTTAGAACATACTTTAGCTTGCGGTTGAAAATTTTGACTAATTCAAATTTTCACGCCCAATCGGGATAAAAACTTACGAGACGGTGGCTTTCGGCGTTGGCCGGCTATTTTCACAGCGTGCGCGAAAAGCAACGATCCTATCGATCCTTTCGTGATCGGCTGCTTTAAAAGCCGATCTTCTCCAAAAGGGTCAATGAACTCGGCGCCAACAAATATATTTGGAAGAACACACCACCTTGCTCAGAGAAGGTGGCTCTCCTGCTAACCATATAAGCTTGAAGTCTTCGTTATGGAAGACACGGGCATTCTCACAAGCATACTCATTCGCAACAATCGAAGCTCTCTTACTCTAACTTGGCCTCTTGGGAACACCTTGATAAAAGGCTAATTTTACAAATGGGTCAAAGGGTCTCAGTTCAGAGAGACCATACTTTCTAAGAATCGTTTTTGAACATTTAGTACCATCCTACTCTTTTTCTCGCTTTTGCTTTCGGTTTACGATATGATTTGATATAGTGTGGTGTTAGTTCATTCTATTTATACATCTATTTTTTATAAGTTGGATCTACGTAAATATCTATTTATACTTCTATTTTTTATAAGTAAATATCAATAGATATAACAGATTAAGTCATCGAGAAATTTTTAAGGATGATTAGATGATATCTTCCTAACATTCTTAGTATAAAGTTATAATTAATGATTAAGATCGGATCATAATAAAGTTATATATATCATAAAAAAAAATGACCTTATATGAAGGGCTCATCTCATTACATTTGCAATGCCAAATAACATGCAATCAAGTTTACAAGTGCAGATTGAGATTTAGGGGATGCAAAATAAGGATTCAATTCTGACCCTTTAAAAAAATCACATATTTAATACATTTAAATTTAATTACCTTATCATTTTAATTTTAATGAAAGCAACCTCTTAATATTATAAGATAAAATTACATATAATGAATGATTTTTAAAAGTTTATAACACAGAAAAATATTATATATATATTTTTTAACCAATCGTGACAAGAAAAAAGTAAAATAAAGATAACGTCGTATAATATTATCTGTAAAGTCAAATTCAGAGCATCTAGATGGAGCAACATCAAATAAAATGGACCACCATAAACTTAGAAAAATTTATATTATATGGTCACAATAATATATCAATTAAGAAGAAGAAGAAGTGTCCTTAACATAAGCCAGTGTTAGGTGTGTGAGAGAGCAAGACTATCGAGACAGCAAATCAAAGATAACGAAGTTTGGAAAAGTAATCAACGGCGTCTGTCTTGCCCATTTCAAAGATACCCACTCAGTGATTGCCTTAAGTCACAATCTAATTAAAGAAATATTTTAGATATTCATTAATATTTTGATGTTATATTTATTTATTTATTGATTTATTTATTTATTTTGATGAATGTTTTTATAAAAATAAATAAATAGAATGAGATGTTATGGAGAGATTGATATTTGAAATTAAACTTGTCTGAAAATTTTAAAAAAATTAATAATTTTTTTATATTAGTAAATTTTATTTTATGTTTTTTTATTTATTTTGGCATCAATTTTGTTTTATGCAGTAAATTATGAAATTATTAAAAAAAATATCGAAGCATATTATCACGCGTAGGATGTAGAGGCTCTCTTTTAAATTTTATTTATAAGGGACTATTTCGTTAAATTAAAATTATCTATTTTTATTTTATAATTATCTTTATATTTAAATTATTTTTATTCTCATAATTTTAAAAAACAATTGTAATTTAACGAATGAGACTATTTTTCTCTCTCTTTCGCGTTCGTCCTCTCCTTTTTAACTCTCTCGATCCCTTTAGGTTATGACCGTCGATCCTCAAGTGCCATCATCGTTGTTCGCATATCCGCCTGAGAATTAATCATTTCAATAAATAAATTAAATTAAATTAATATATATATATATATATCACTTTCCATAAAAAGGCAGTATTATAATCATGAATTTTATTATATAAGTTGAACTTATGTGAGGAAAGTGGTCATAATAAAAAATAATATATATATATATATATATATATATATGTTGCGTATCAAGAATTCGGGTTGTCCTACGGATCAGGGATGGCAAATCGAATCTTCTTGCTGGTCGATCTGACGTGGATCCACCCTTCATAACTTCAAACCTGAACCATACGCAACACAACTAAAAACGAGACGTCAGAGGTCGGCGGAAATTGTTCCCACCGTAAATCCCTCGACGCTAAAATCAGATGTCTTTCCAAGAATATAGAAAGATAAATTGTGATGCATGTGCGGTGGGTTGAGCGTGGATGCGTCCCATTGATGGATGGCTTAGAAATGTGCTTGAGAAGGGACGTCCCTTGAAGGGAATCTCTTGGAGGGAGATGGGGATTGTTTGGATCGGCCCTTGAGAAATTATTCTGGCCACCACCTGTGATGATAGAGGGCTGGCCTCCTTAAGATAGATTCTCTCTCTGGCCATTTCTCTCATTTTCCTTTCTGAAGGTTTTCGACCATTTTGCTTACGGTTTTCTCCTGTTTCTCTTTCTTTTTCCCCCTCTCTCCCTTTTTCTCCCTCCTCTTTTTTTCCCTCTTTCTCTCTATTGGGATGAAGTCTTTATATAGTTTGAGGATTATCATTCTTATTCATAGCCAACCGCCGGTCATCCTTATCCAAAGCCAACCACTAAAGATAACCGCCGGTGGATTGATTTGAACGATTTTCTAAGTTAGGTATGCTGTACCCATCAATATATATATATATGTATGTATTTTTTTAACCATATTTCTTTTATATGATTAATTTTTTTCATACCACTATAATTACCTTTTTTTCGTTATTGCAGAGAGTTGTTGGACATGAGAATCCTACTTTTTTATATGAAAATAAAACTTTTTCTTTTTGAGCTGGATTGTCAAATAGTTATATTACTTAAAAGTTTAATAAAAAATATGTCTGATTTTTATTACTCTAAACCTGAATCTTACATATCATAATAAATAAATAAAAAGTAAAAAAAATATAAAATTTATTTTCTGATATTCTTCGATATTTAAATTAAAAATCTTTTTAGTAGACTGAGAATGATAGGAAGAGAAAATATATAGCTATAAGTGTTTAGGGATTCAGTGTTTGATGAAAAACTAAGCTCCATTTAATACATTCAGTTAGAGTGAGTAGCTTTAAAATGTTACACTAATTGAAAATGTGGTTTTGCTTGCTCGAGTATTTTCTTCAATGTTTCTTGAACTCCCCTTCCTATGAGAAAGCGGGTATGTTTACAGCGTGAGATGTCAGTTGATAGTTTCTTAGGCGTTACGCCTCTACAACTGTGAGAAGTATTACTTATATAATTATCGATTGTATTTAATCATAAGGAGTGTTACCCGTATAACTGTCGTCTGTATTTATCGATTAAATTGTCACAATTTTTAACCGTTAAATTTGATATGGTAATTATTAGTAACAACCAATTTGTTATCCATAAATATCTATTTATTATTTAACGAGTCGGGTCACGCCTGTTGAATTAACCGTCATGTCTTTTACTTCTTAAATTTAGATGATCTTTTAATGGGTCATCGTTACTTAAACCTATCTTTACTCCTACAGATTAGGTCTTAGGCGGGTTTGGACGTGGCCATGTACCCATCACATAAATATTTTTTTTATTTTAAATATTAATTATTAAATTATAATATTTTTTTTGATAAATAATTAAATTTAAATTGTAATATCGTAATTAGAAAAAGGAGGATTTTCAACTCGGGCGTGTCTTCTACTTTTTTGAAGTTTTTTTCTAAATGACCCTGAGAATGTGAGCTAATTACAAGGCTGTACTTACCCTTACTACAATAGTTTTATAATATTGATTAATTACTATAAAATATATGAACTTAGTAATTAATTAAAAGATAAATAAATATAAAATAAAGAGTTGCTGAAAACCATGAAAGCGCTGGGGATGTGACAACATAATCATCATCAATTTTATTTTGCTTTTGATACTCCGAAGAGAGAGAGAGCGTGTGTGTGACGGCATCTTCTGCTTTCTGTGTAGTTATTATTTATCGTTGGGTTAATTTTTTTTTTAACAAATATTTATCTAGTAATTAAAATTAAAATTAAAATTAAAATTAAAAACTATAAACTTAATTAATTAATTAATTAATTTAATATTTTTCCGTAAATGAACGTAGGCGCTGCTGCAGCTGGTGATGGGGGAAGTGATTGCTGATTAGATCGAGGCAAGTGAGCACGCCTTGTCCCCTTCCCGAGGCACATGCCATATGCTGCTGGACCCCACCACCCAAATTCCTTTCTCCTGGGCCCACCACGCCCTGCTGTCATACCCCACCAACCTTCCAAAATTAATTTTTTTTTAATTAAATCAAATTAATTATCGATGATATATTTATATGCTTCGTGTTTTTAGGTTATTGGATGGACCGAACTAATTAAAAAAATACTGCCAAACAATTATAACCTAATTATCTTTGTGTGGATCGAGGACTTTGGCTAATTATACAAAGATATCCACGTACCACGTTGTTCTAAGTGCCACTTTGGACTTTAAATAATAATAATAATAATAATAATAATAATAATAGATTTGAGACGTAAATTATTGTTTGGATGTGTTATTATTGATTTGGTGGGAAGTACAAGGTGGATTTTTGCAGGTAAAGGCTACGTTAGATAGATCCGATATGTACCACTGGCTTTTGGGATCTTGGCACCGTCGGCTTTTATTTGCATCTACTAAATAAATAAAAATAAATATATATATATTCATTTATTTATTTTAAGAGAATATTTTTTAATTTCTTCCAACAAAATTAGGAATATTTATATATATAAAAAGGATTTCAATTGAAGAAGTGGAACAGGTGGGTCGGATTTATTTGGATAGTTTGTTTACAAATAAATATGGCCTAAGACTTTAAAATTTTTGCCCAATATAGCACATAATGCTCGATGTGCTAAGCCAGTTGTATCTATAGATTGTGCTATGTTACGGGCCAACGTAATACAGCTCATATATTAAAATATATATATATTAAAAATAAAGTTATTTTTAATTTCTTTTTCTCTTAATCCCCCTCTTTCCTCAAATAGGTTGTGTCTAGTACAATCTAAAATGTTAGATTGTATTATATACGATTTAATACTATTTATTACAGGCCTTATTATGCCACAAATGGTCCAACTGATTTAACATTTTTAATTAAATCTAATAATGGTTAAATAAATTGAAATAATTTAGAGGATGCTCTTTAGATATTTTTAGATAATATTATATTTATTTAGATATGTTAATATAAATAAGTGAAATATTACATTAATCAAAACTAATTTAAGTGATATGGCTGCTCATCATCAGCCAATAAGCTTATATTTGAAAAGACTGGCATTTTAATATTATATGAAGAATATTATTTTTTTTTTGAAAAAAAATCTGCTAAGTAAAAGTTGTTGAAAAAAACATATGCCAACTTCTATCGAATCTTGATGGACTTTTTAAAAAACTTTCCAAGAATATGTAATTTGTATTTTTGAAAAATCTGCTTTAAATATTATGCTAGGCTTGAAAGTATTTATAATTCAGATATTTTAACTTAAACCAATAATCAAACTGATTTAATAAAATTTGAAATTATAACTGAATTGATTCGATCGGTTAACCAGTTTTAAACATTACAATATTTTTCCTAAAACTATATAAATATATCGCACAAAGTTCATTATTTCAGCATAACTGTAGAATATATTAACATATAAATTTTAATTTTAAAAATAATTTAACAAGCTCATATTTCTCTTTAGAAAATACCACGTTAATTAATTATTAATATCAATAATATTACAAAATAAGGCATTTATATGAAATTGAACATTTCTTTTACTCTTTTTTTAATTTTTCGATATATATACATTGTTGATTGGTTTAGATAACCGTTAAATCTAAAATCAAATTTTCAAAGAAAAGACGAGCTTAACAGTCGAGCTAACTTGAACAGTTGATACCGAAATAAAAACATTAAAAGTAGACAGTTCTTAAAAATTGAATAAAATAATTACACATAATACATCTGCACGGTTATATTTCAACCAAAAAAACTACCTTAAATTATAAAATACACGAGCCACTAAAAGCACTAGGATATATTGCATAATTCTAGCATGTACGTTGGGTGGTTATGGGTTAGCCGCCTCCTTAGGAACCAAAATTATAATACAAATTGGTAACATGCATGCATTGATTTAACACAATGACATAAAGTTTATAGTGATCACTGTCATCTTGAACAAGCCATGACATATCAACCAACACCACATACGGCGACGAGATAAATCATCTTTCTTATTGATTTAACTGCTGCTTTTCTTCTGTAAGGTAAAATAGGAACAGAAATGCTCCAGGTCATATATTCTGGCACAAAACCTCACCCAGAACAGCCATAATAACTCAAGTTGAGGAAATACGTATTTGGCGACTATTTTGGTTTGAAAAAAACGTGAAAAAAGAGGACATAATCTGTAAAATCTATATGAATATGACGTATAATTCGTATGCCTCATGTCTTTCTTCTTCTTTTTTCTTGTGAGAGAGGGTTACAGGGGAAGAAAACATGCTTCATAATCAATGGAAAACTAAATTTGAATGAATGCTGAGGATTATCAATTGTTTGAACGGCTGCCACTTATGATCCTCAAACAAGCAAAGCCATGGCATATTGGGATATGTGGAAGGAGAACAAAAGGAGATAGAAGTAGAAGACTTAGGTGACAGGAATAAAAGAAGATATGGGCTATCACGGGATAAAATTGTCCTCCACATCCCAGAAACTATAACCTATGCGGGAGAGGTGCTTTTCCGATCATGGCGTGGCCCCTTTGCTGTCTATGTAATTACTGCTCCTTCTCTCCTCTGTGATATGGACTATCTCGGGCATGTCACATGGTGTAGTGCTGTTGGATTGTGTCGATGTCGAGACCCTTGAGTTTCACCACCGACTCTACGTGGCCTTTGAGTGTGTGCAGCTCCCGAAGCCTTTTGTGCAGCAAACAAGAGAATTTGTTCAATCCTTGTTGGCGGTGTGGAAAAATGGTAAAGAACTGTCAAGCTTATAGCATTTGCCTATATATATTTACCTTGCAACTTCAGCTCGCCTTTTGGCTTGCTCTGCAATCTCTGAAAGCTCGTTGTAGTTGCTTTTCTCAGGGAAGAGAGTCGTTGAAGCTTCCGGTGGATGCAGGCCATGTAGAGTCCTCTGAGCAAGAGCCCACTGAGCTTCCCTCTCCCCTTTACCGTAGTCTTTCTTCGTAGTAAAGGCCGTCTGCATCGTAAAAAATGGAGTGGAGTCAGTGTTTGAACTAAAACGTCAAAGCTAGGAAGGCTGATATGTGTTTGACTTGCCCATGATCTTGATGCAAAAAGAGAGAGCTTACCTTATTCTCATACAGATTTTGCCATGCCTTGCCACTTAGCACGTAGCGAATGAAAAATTTAAGAAGGTCGAGTGGGACATAGAAAACAACACTGTAAAGCCAGATCACACCGGCCCATCCCCATCCCATTCCTTTTACCTTGGCAAAACCCCAGTTAGCGTATACAGCAATAAGTGTGGCCACCTGAAATCATCAAAATCCATTGTAAAAAAACACATTTAGATCAATGAATATCTAGAGCGAGTGAATAAGTGTTATTTTACAGAAATATAGTATAAAAATATGCAATTTCAATACACCTAAAATAATTGCGTATTTATCTTACGATTAACTTGCGACTCGTCTTTAGAAATTTCACTACACATATGCTGCTTAAGTGTTTAGCTCACAGCCAACTTGCGGAATACTTCCAGAGTTATTCAGCTTAAGCCATCAACTAACTTTTATCTAACACTAGGGCAGAAAGTTTAAGCCATTATCTAGTTTCTATCTAACATTTAGATACAAAATAGCTCAAATAATTTGCAAACTCATGGATAACTCAAACACAAAAAGTAATAAACTATGATAATAAACTCAATATATAACTCAATATTATAGAATTTGTCAACACTAAAGACAAGCTTATATAACTCAATATTATAAAATTTGTCAACACTACAGACAAGCCTAGCATATTGCCTGTTTTCAGTGGTCTGGGGCAACTAGCATAAAAGAGCATTTGGTGTCACTAACATCTATGGAGAAAAGGCATGAAGGAAAAAGCCATAGATCTGGGAATATGAAAAGAGCATAATCCTCACCAGTTGTGCAATTACAAAAGCTGTGACCAAAAGTAATCCAGGGCGTTCAACAAATGACCAGCTACGTGAACGCGTGACGAAAATCAGGGCCTGACTCACAATGCTTACTTGAAGGTACAGGGCTGACATCATTTCGTGGGGTTTGTCTTTCAGGGATCTAACACCAAACTTATTCTGCGTGCTAAGACACATTAGAATTACTGAATGAATTACTTAATACTGTAGTAGGGATAAGAAATTTGATTTCATACCGGGAAGAAGTCTGTCTCATGCATTGCCCAAAAGAAAATGACTGTCATCAATGCTAAGTAGCCTCCTAGAACAATCCCAGTAGCAAATATTTCCTTTAGCTTCCAGCTGTCAGGAACTGGAGATGGCTTGACTCGATCCTTTGAAATTGTCATTATTGTGCCTAATAATGCTTGAAGAGGTTAGTTTTTTGATTGACTGAGAAGAACAGAAATAGAGGACTGCTTCATTGATTCACAAATAAGGGAAAACAATACCGTCATTCAGGATGGCAATGATCAAAACCATGAAGGGGGAGAAGTCAAACTTCCATATCAATGCAATAAACATGAAACCGAACTGCAAATTGAAAAAACAAAGGAAAGTTTATCAGAACTCTTCTAAAGGAGGAACTTGTATGGCATATTTATTAAGTAACATCTACATACCACTATACGAATTGTGATAGAGACTGCATAAATCTACAGTCAACACAGAAGCAAAGAAACATCAACAGAGTTTAAGACGATGAGATGTATAAGTTTGCTAATGCTATAACTGGAAAAAAAAATATATCACAATTAGTTGTTCAAGTAGCAAAGTTCGGAAATAAAGAAAAAGAAGAAAACTAACAGTGTAGTTCTTCATTCTCTGGAAAATAGCTCTACTTGTTAACACTGCACTTATGATGACACTAAGACCGGGTTCAGTGAGAACAATGTCAGAAGCACTTCGTGCAGCATCGGTGGCATCAGCTACTGCAATCCCGATGTCTGCCTTTTTCAATGCAGGGGCATCGTTGACACCGTCTCCAGTCATTCCAACAATGTGCTTTTTCTCTTGCAGCTTCTTGACAATTTCATATTTGTGCTCTGTAAAATTTAAGGCAATTGTAGGTTTTAGGAAGTGAATTCTTCTATCTCTGATGATTATAGAACTCACAAGAAATCCCAATTACTCAAGACAAGATATTTCACCTGGAAACACCCCAGCAAATCCATCAGCTTTCTCAATCAACTCATCAACAGGGAGGGCGCCTATGGATTGATCCTTGTCATGACCAAGCAAAGCAGCCGATGGGTACATGTTTGTTCCCATGCCAAGTCTCCTACCAGTTTCCTTCGCAATAGCAAGCTGATCACCTGTAGTATTCAGAAAATGGAACCGGAAATTGTTAGCCAATGAGAATGTATGTTTCTTTTGTAGTTCATGGAAACCGAGAGATGAAATGCTTACCAGTTATCATCTTGACATTCACACCAAGGTTAAGAGCTTTACGGATGGTTTCAGCACTGTCATGCCTTGGAGGATCGAAGAGCGGCAGCAGACCCACCAATTGCCAAGGTCCACCTGGACTGTCTTTGCTTTTCTCTGGCACTTCCTGCAACATACATGACAAAAGTTTTTGAGTAAATTCGACGCTGAATTCTGTGCAAACTGACCATAAAGCAATAAAATTATATTGGGTATTGAACTCGGAACCTGTCTTGCTACAGCCAATGATCGGAGACCTCTTTCAGCGAACTTTTCAATTACAGAATGGACCTTCTTCCTAACATCTTCCCTACACCCACACAGGTCTAGGATCTATTGTTTACAAACAAAAGACAACGCAAATGAGACAGATAGTTGCAATTGAGATGACCAAAAATTGTATTCTCAAAGAATAAGAAGGCACCTGCTCGGGTGCACCTTTGCTAACTCGGTGCCAATTTCCATTTTCATCGATGTAAGTCAAAGCGGTTCTCTTGTCGACTGGATTGAAAGGGAGGAAGTGTACCTCTCTTATTCCAGCTCTTGCCTACATATTAACATGTAGCCTTATATGATTTATATTTGACTCCAATTGACTAACTAAATTTTCAAATTCAGGGGAAAAAGAAACAAAGAAAAAAAGGGTGGCATTACCTCCTTAGGGTCTGCAAGCATTCCAACCATGGCAGCATCTATAGCATCTTGATTTTCAGTACGGGAGGCCCTTGCAGCAAGAAGGATCACATGGTCCTTCTCCATGCCTTGCACAAACAATTCGATCAAATTCTTATCGACACTCAATTTGTTGAGGGTCAATGTACCTGTCTTATCGCTGCAAAGGACATCCATGCCAGCCATTTCCTCAATGGCTGTCATCCTCTTGGTGATAGCTCCTTGCTGAGATAGTCTGTGGGATCCAATAGCCATAGTGACAGATAAAACTGTGGGCATAGCAATTGGGATTCCTCCGATCAAGAGAACCAATATATTGTCGATTCCGCTCCTGTACTTGCGGTGTTGGATCGGATACATCACAATGATCTCAACCAGCATCCCAACCGCAATAGAACAAATACAGAAATTCCCTATTGCTGTAAGGACCATTTGGAAGTGCCCGACTTGGTTGGTGCTGTCCACGAGATGTGCAGCCTTCCCAAAAAAGGTGTGAACACCAGTAGCAATCACGACAGCTTCAATCTCACCTTGTTTGCAGGTTGATCCTGAGAAAACTTCGTCCCCAGGTTTCTTGGCAACTGGAAGTGATTCTCCAGTGAGGGCAGACTGATCAATTCTCAAAGGATCACCTTCGAGAAGCCGTGCATCCGCAGGGATGATGTCTCCTAATTTGATGCTAATGATGTCCCCAGGAACCAAAATTGCAGCTTCCTCCTCACTCCATCGGCCATTTCTAAGAACCTGCAAAAACATATAATTGAAACATGCAACAAACGGTCATATATAATCAACCTATTTTGCCCAACTAGAGATTTTACAAACATGCAGTTTGATAATATTTTTTTTCCATGGGTGTTGTGGAATAGTAAGGTAAGCCTACTATTTTAGGACAACAAAACTCATTAATTACCAATTTCAAGTTCTGATATTAACTATTTAGAGAAGTTCCAAGCTGCAGCTTCAATGCAAAGCCTTTTAACAGTTCAGTTCATCTTGTTGAGAAGATAATAACTGTTTGTAACATAATCCTGCTTATCGAAGCTTTTAAAAGTCAGTCAAAATGGGTTGCCAATGCATAAATCAAGAGATTGCTTTGCCAATTATCCTCACTTTCTAGCAATCACTAGAGAGAAGAGTGCTCTCCTTTTGAAAACATAAATAATTGCATAAATTTTTTCACACTTTAAGGAAAGTAAGATCCTTGAACCTAAATTTAGTGTCACAGTATTGATTTTCAACTTTTCCTCACCTTGGTTTTAGGAGCAAGACCGGCCATGAGAGCAGCAGCAGCATTGCCAGCATTGTTCTCTTCAATGAAACTGATGGTAGAGTTGATCAGCAGCAAGCAAACAATGCCGACAAAGTCTTGCCAATCTGGGGGCTTCCCTTCACCATTTGCCAGTGCTATTGCCATCACAGCGGCAGCCTCCATGACCCATGAGAGGGGGTTCCACATGAACCCAAGAAATTTGAGGAATTTGCTTTCCTATTCAATTCAACCATGGAAGACAGGAAAGATAATCAGGAGAAATATATGAAACCATGAGTATTTCAGCATTAAAAGGTCACAGAAATAACCTTCTTCTCTTCTAGTTTGTTGGGCCCAAAGATTTGAAGCCGGTTGGCTCCTTCCTCCGATGTTAACCCTTCCCGGCTGCATTTGAGCTGCTCGAAGACTTCTTCAATTGGAATGTTTTCCTGGAAATGGATATTTATAGATTAATAATACCTCTTCATGCATGTCTGAGAAAAAGAGGATATGTACCAACTGAGAACAACAGGTCAATACCTATTCCTTCTTTCAGAAAGAACTAACATATCAGATTCAATAGAAACTTGACTCCGTGAAGAATTGCAACCCTAAAGACAGTATGCTTATTTTTTCAATCATGCACCAACTTATCACCCCTGCTCCTTCTCCCCTCACCCCATGCAAAGAAAAAAGGAAAAATGAGGCCCCAAGATCACCATTATAGTCCAACTTTAAGGTTTTGAGAAAGAGTACTATGACTATCGCTTGGTTCAAGTAGGATGAACCTATCTTAGAAGGTTTCTGTGATCTAGAGGAATTCAGAGTAATGGACTGGAAATCTAAGTGGAGGACAATTGCAGTTCCCGAAGTGATCTCAATCTCACTGCGTTGTCTTAGGCTTGATTCCAGTCAGCTACACACGTACTGAATTTCCAGCGGAGGACAGAAATATGAGACCATAAATTTAACCCAAAGCCATTATTTAGTATTCTGGAATCATCACGCTCCTCTACTAAGTTCATGTAGTTTCCGTAAAACTCAGAAAGCCAGCAAAGGATGCAAACGAAAACGATGCTCTTGCAAAGCCTATAATTGAAGCCAACAACATAGTTCAATTCATTATTCTCCTCTAGGCATAACATTTGTTTGGTTTACAAGGTTAAAACCAGCGATGTGAAAGAGGGAAAGACTTAACCCGTGACAATGATAACTTCATGGAGATCAAGCGCAAGCTGCATTATCCTTACACCTCTAAACATAATATTTTATTGATATTGCATGACACATTTCAAAGGAAAGTGAAACTTGTAAATAATAGAGCCTACACTTTCTTTGGATTACAATGGCCTACATTTTCTATACCATGCTGGGAGATTGAATGCCCAAAGAAAATGTATGTTAACGTGATAATGTGAGGTGTTGTATTTTTATATTTTGAGAACAAAAATCTAAAAAATATATTTTTGAGAACAAGCAAAAGAAAAAAACTATTGCTTCTATAGGATTTACGAATAAATGATTGATCAACTTCATTTATTGGCAATTATCTAGGCTATATTTAATAAAAAGTAATTCTATTGTCTACCCTATATTATTTAAAAAAAGTCATTCTAAATTAACAAGTAAGGACAGCTATTAAATGAAATACAAAATTAAATATGCTTTTTTTCTAAAACGATTTCTTAACCATGATCCCCGGCTAACATAAATCTTTTTGTAAATTGATTTATTAACCATTACACGATGATAATATATTTAATGCGTTTACTTATCCTATAAAATATAAAATATATTCAACAAATAACACTCCAAAATATATACAATACAAAAGACCCTTGATCAGATTTCTCTTTGTCAGTACCAAGAGGGATTAGGAGGCTCCTACTGTAGGGATTCCCAAAGAAAAAAATACGCACAAGAATTGATACAATAGAAACGAACTCCCAAATCCTCCATCAATCATTGAGCACCAAACACCGTAAGAGCACAAAAGGCAAAATTACATAACCAAATATACAAGTTGTATAATAATATTTAATAAGAAAATTTCTTCTCAACTAAAAAAAAAGTTATAAAACAAACTCTAAATAAATCCATTATAAGGTGATTAGTTACAAATGTAACCTATATGAAATTCTTTCACTACAATCCGAGTAAATATCCGGTCAAATATGACCACAACACACTTACCAACCCATTAAAGAAAATACACCAAGAAAAATGAGCTACCAAACAGTAAAACACCTTAAAAACAAGACTAAAGTAATGTAGTTAATCTTGACGAAATTTTGAACTCAAGTCAAACTTCAGCCAGATGCCAAACCTTTTCCTTTCCTATTTTTTCTCTCTTTTTACTCTGTGTGTCGTTCCTTTATATTGAAAATTATTTTAGATATACTGAAAATCCGAAGAGGCCCTTTTATATCCTGCATGGCTCCTTGAGTGGCAATCTTTTGATGCACCCACCCAGCCCTAGCACTTAAGCATTCATCTTACAAATACCTACAGGAAATCCATCCCAGACGCTTGAGCAAACAACTCACGCTTATCTTGTAGAATCTCTTATAAATAATCTTCCTCGAGTGAAACTTACACAAATATTGTGCAACATTTAGTAAACAGCGCCGCTCAAGCAACTCTCACACAAATATCAAGCCACCCTCAAATGACCCGTTCATTAGGTGTGAGACTTACAAGAGATCGACCCAAAACTCACCATCTACATAAAAGAAAGTAGTACTCCTCTAAGAGTGGAAGCTATCACAATAGAGGTTTTATTGTCTATTTAATTTTTAAAAAACATTTTATGAAACATAATAATAAATTTTTAATTTTTATATAATATTAATATATTAATATTTTAGTATTTAAAAATAAAAATATATTTTATATATTATTTAAAATAATTAAATGGAGAAAACGGAACCAATCAAAAAGATCATGGCGTGTACAGTAGCCAGAAGTATGGCATGACAAGTGGAAGGCTACGCCCAACATCCCCACCACGTGATCCGCGCGAGTGCTCACACGCATTGAACCTTTTCTTTTTTAAACCTTTTGGCATAGATTGAATTCATGTTTGGCATTGCTGGATAAAATATAAATTATTTTATTTTTATATAGTTTTATATAAATTCAACACCTTTGGGCTCAGTCGTGAGAAAAGCTACACAACATAAAAAGAAATGTTATCCTAATTTTTAAAATATAAAATTAGGTTAAAAATATATTTTGGAAAAAAAAATATAATACTGCTTTCAGGTAATTAAACATACAACCTACCCAATATCTTTTGTATAAAATAATAATATTTTTTAAATATTTAGTTGATATAATAGACTTACCAAATAATGAGTATCCCTTCGCTAATTTGTTTGCTCACTTCTTGTCCTATTAACCCTGAGAGGAGCGAAGCGAAGTCATTCATCCAAAGTAACCAAACACCGCCCTTAATTGAGGCAACGTCCGAGCCACCACATCCGGGCGTAAAGCTGAAAGGAGTTTGGTAGGGAAGATACTATGCCCAAAACGTGGGAGAAGGAACCTCAGGACCAAGGGTATGGTTTAATTTTATTTTTATCTTTATTTTCCACCGTCCCCCCATTTTTACCCAGCTAAGTTAGGTTTATTCCTTTCATCATTTTGCTGTAGAAAATCAGCAAAATAAATAATATGATCCAGTATGAGGATATCGATTATAACTATAGGTTATTAAACAATATAAATTGGAAAAATTCTTAGTGATGAGCATTATCTGAATTAATATGAATTAACAGTGTTAGAATCGAAACATTAATTCTTATGATTCTTTGGCAAATTCTTAGGAAACTTTGAGGGAATGAAATCAAATCATTAGATTAAAAACCACTTTGATTTGGAGAGAATTTATCCTCAATTTTAGTTCATTACCTTTTTCTTCTATAAAACAAGTGTATACTGTGTTTGAGAAATGTTTTGTATCCTTTGACCAGCTTTGAAAAGACAAGAAAAGTAAGAATTAATATTATAAACTTTTTAACTTTTGATGAAATGAATGCATAACAGTTCCAAATGAATATAACGGGAAATTAGATTACCGAATTAAAGGATTATTTAAAAAAACCAACATATATATATATTTTACTATCAATTAAATTTATCCTTAGTAGAATAGAAAATACTTTTTCCTAATCCAAATTATTCAATTTTTATCTAATTTCATTTTTTTCAGAATAAAACATATATATATATATATAATAAATTTGGAACAGTATTTATTAAAAGTAAAGTATAAAATATATTTTTACTTTAAGTTTAATGTGTAAATTTTATATTAAATCTAATTTTTCATAAAATTAAGGTTAAAAGGCATAAATTCTCATACTTTACATTTTACAAATAATATTTCAATTTGTAAATTTTATATTAAATCTATTATTTCATAAAATTAAGGTTAAAAGGTGTAAATTCTTATATTTTGCATTTCGTAATTAATATTTCAACTTTACAGAATTAGAATAACATAAATTTACTTTTTAATAACAAATTAAATAAAGGTTGAATGATTTGATTAAATGCCATCCATGAATTAGAATTTGGAGGTTGAGGTGAAAGTGGGCTATATGTCTCTTTTTGGACAGAAGGGATAGCTATTTTGACTCATATAGCCTTTGGAGGAGTGGGCACTAATAGGTCCCTTCCAAATTACTTGACTCGATTCGTTTATACTTCCGTTGAAAGGAAAAACTAAGCGTATCAAGTAACCTTGGAATTTTCGGTATTTGGCTTAAATACTTAAATATAGAATATTTTATCAACACTTAATTATTCCGTTAACGTTGATTAGAACCCTGTGCAATAGTTACTTGTAATTTAATGAAGTAAAAATATTTTGTTTTTTGGAGAATCTATCAGCCGAGCTGATTAGTTTGGTACTTTCATATTGATGTGAATAGAAAATTAATTAAGCAGAACTAAGAAATTTAACTCCTTGATCAAGCAATTGAGTATGTTGTTGAGACAGAATTCCCGGTCTATTAGATAAATCAATTGATGTTTTGATTCTTTTCTGATAGTCAAATTACTTTAACAGATTATAGCCAAAGAAAAAAGATAGAGAAAGGGAATCAAAAAATTACCAATACCACTAGCAAAGGAATAAAATTAAAAGCGGTCTAAACTACCAAGGAAAATAAGGCAACATGCATCGAAAATTGGAAAGAAAATCTTGTTTCCAAAACAGGAACCAATCTATCGATGAAAATTGCGGAGAAAGAGAAGCAAAAAAAACCACATCAGTTTATCCACCACCGCGAAACGAAGAGAAAAAAAAAAGAGAGATCGCGATGAAGAATCAGGAGCAAAACAGTGAAGATGACTATAAATTTGTGATTTACCAGATCAACAGCTTCTTTCTTGATGTCTTCTAGGTTGAGACCCTGGCCAGCAGCCATGTTTAATTAGCTGGTATAAGACTCGTTGAAGATTGAAGGAACGATCGCCGAAATGAAGCGCCGAGCAAAAGAAGAGAGGCGAGTGAGATGGAGAGAACGCAGCTCCTGTAAATCAATTAGTGAGAAGCTCCTGTAAATCTCTCTCTCTCTCTCTCTATCACCCTCGAAGAGCAACGGGAAAGACGAGAAAACTGGAGGCGTGAGGATTCTCGGCTCACATGCCGAGGGGTTCGTTTTTATAACCCGCAACACGAAGGCCCCCACCACCCAGTTTGCCTCTCAAATTCGCTACGCTACTTTTAAATAAGAGATTTGTCCATTTTTTTAAACATTTAAATTTTTATTTTTATATATAAAAATTTAATATTTAAATAATTAAAATATAATCGAGAAATAAGTATTTTGTCGTGTGTACTCAGCGATAGAGGGGTTTTCATCTATTAAAGAATTGAGACGTTTATTTTTTTTTATTATTGATTATTTATAAATATATTTTTATTTAATTAATTTAAATAATTAAAATTCTAATTTTATAAATATTTTTTTATTCGTATTAGAGATAGAAGAATCACGATTCTATGACGCTTCCCCATGAAGTTGTTCTCTTGCCGGGACCCACTTTTTTTTTTTCTTTTTTTCGTCTTTCTCAGAGTAATGTGACTTGTCAAGTTGGTTTGTGATAATTGCCCAAATTTAAATTATTCATTTGTGGCCTTTGCTCTAAAAATTACTTTCATAACTCGTATTATTTTTTTAAGATATAATTGAAAATATTAACTATATAATTATATTTTTAATTAATTAACTTTTATTTTTAATTTAACTTTAGCCATTCCTATTGTAAATAAATATCAACAAAAATCAATGATAGTTTGATAAGGTTTTCTCTTTAAAATTAATAGCAATTGATTCAATTCTATCATCTAGACATTGCATCACCCCCAATTCACTTGTTATGTAAGTTTTGATTATGCTTAAAAATAAAATAATTATAATATGTTTGGATTAATGAATTAAAAATTATATAATAAAATTATAGGTTAAATTTTAGTTTAATTGGAATCAATTATTAAATATCGAATAAAAAATTACGTGATAAATTTTTGGACGGACATAATAACAAAAAAAATAATCAATCAATCCCAAATTATTTATTTTATAAATATAAGTTTATTATTTCTGATAATCAATACTATATATAAAAATATATATGTTAAACCATAAAATAACCCGTTATTATATAAAATTATATAGAAATATCTTAAATTAGACCATTATTAAATAAATAATAATTTTGATACAAATTATTATTTAATTAGTGGGTCCGTTTTACTGAAAACCCAACATCTTTATTTTAATATTTAATTAAAAAAATGTAAATTATTTTATTCAAAAGAATCTAAAGAGGAAGTGGCCTGCTGCTAGACCATTGCAGCATTAAAATATAGCAACGAATCCTACTATAGTCTCTTACTATAAATAGGATCCCTCACGACTGCTGCAAAAAGTTAAAATTAATCCGAAATTAATTAAAAATTTTAAAGAAGAGAAAGTCACCCCACCCTTTCTTTGCTGTTGAAATAGTAGCTGTGGAAAATAGGTCTTTGGATTATCAATTTGTAACCAACAAGACGCCGATATTGACGAGTTTGTTCAAATAAAAAAAGTCTAAATTATCAATCAACCACGTGGAAGGAAAAAATTAAAAAGCCATGTAGTTTTTCAAAAATACAAAATAATGGATATGGTCAATAATGGGTCAACTTCAATATATAAATTAATAAGATGTCTAAATATTAATTGAAAAAAATAAATATCAATCAGGCAATAATGCATGAAATCATGATTTAAATGATATGACCTAAATAGTTAGATATTAAAATATCATAATAAGATATTTAATTGTCGGATAAAAAAGATAGTTGAGTAAATCTAATAGTTAATAATCAAGCAATTTTACTATTAAATTAATGCGATCATTATACATATAAGTAATGTCTTTTACTATTGATCAAAAGCGGCATCATATATTTGCATTAATTTCAAATGTTAACCAATCAAATGACACGTTTTACTATAAATAAACATTCTCCTCCTAAAGAAAAATGGATAACAACAAAATAATAGGAAGAAAAAATAAAATAAAAATCACTCAATTAGACAAGTGTACAAAAATAAATATTACCCTCCATATAAATACCCATCCATATTTTTTTCTAAATTCAATCATTTATTTTCTTATATCTTTCATATTCAAATAGAAATATTACTGATTTAAATATCAGATGATTTATTATAGAGTGAGTCCAATATTTTTCTTACCTTTAATTTATTTTATTATGATACGTAAGATTTAAATTAAGAGTAACAAATATCGGATACATTATTATTTAAATGTTTAAGCATGATAAAGTAATTTTTTAATTTATACATCAATTCAAATTTTTAAAACACATCATAAAAATATATTGATCTTTCAAAAAAAATAAGATTAAATAAATTATAATTAGCAGTACTTATCTAATTATAATTAAATAATTAGTTGTGTAATTTTATATAGAATTTTACTTTTATTAAATATAATAAATAAATTGTATTTTATGCGACAAAATTCTTACGCAACCTTCCGTTCATCTCTGTTGAAGGCAAGCTGTGGGCCAATTACAATCATAAAAGAACTCTCTTTTTGAAACGGGTGGCTTTAATGTAATCTGACCGTCGAATTTAAGATCCAATATTTTAGTTTTAATTATTACAAAAATGTAATATATATATATATATATTATACAGTTTTATTTATTTTTAATAATGTTTGTGTTTGTTGGGTCCGGTCATTCCCTTGTGGGTAACCCAACAAACTGGTTTGTCAACGGAGGATTTGTAGAGAACAAATCCGAAGAACTGTTTCTAATCAACGTCCCGTTGGCCAGAAGAGAACAGAGGACGGTCAATAGAGATTGACCGGCGGACGGCCAGCGAAATTCGGTCAATAGGAGGTTGACCGTCAGGGAGCTGCAGGAGCACTGCTGGACAACGGACAAGCAACAGGAGACGGTCGACGGGACTTGACCGGATCCGGACAACAAGAAAGGTTGACCGGATTGCTATGGAGAACGGTCAAGTTCTCCGGTAGCAGCTGGGCCTTGGAGACTATGGAATATGGCAACTGGCAGTGGATAGATGTTTTTTCAGGATTTGTCGACTGGCTGGCAGTTGGGCTGCAGAGTTAGCGGACAAGTTGCAGAACTAGTGGGTAGGTTGCAGAGTTAGTGGACAAAGTTGTGGGTGATAGACGTCAGACCACATGCAACCTGCCTATTGGTTGAAGGTCTCCGGACAGACCACGATATATACGCATGCTAGGCATGCTGTGTGTAGAACTCGCAAGGCGCCATGAGAGTAATCATTGGGTGACGGAGAAATCACCATGGGCGAGCGTTCGCCAGGGCTTGTGTAGCCGGTCCCTGAGTGCAGGAGTGAAACGGCGGGCTGCCGTCTCACCAACATTTGTAAAATCTAGAGATGAGTGCACCACCAGTGAGAGGGAGAAGAAAGTAAAACATATAGTAAAAGAATGAGGAGCGTTTCCCGTTTACTCTGGTGATGTTTTTCTTTGTTATTATCGGGTGTGTAGCGGATACTCCATCTCGGGGGTTTGTAACCCATTTTACATAGTGAATTTATTGGTAGACTATGTGTCCCGTGGTTTTTCCTCTTCGGTTTGGGAAGGGGTTTCCACGTAAAAAATGCTGTGCATCCCTTATTTTTTGTTCCTACTAAATGGTGGCTGTCGATGACAGGGGATTCGGGTTTTCCATTGCTACCGGATCTTGTGAATTCGGGTCTTCCGATTCCAATAGTGTTTCGATATTTTAACCTTTAAAAATTTTTAAAAAGTTAATTTTATTTTTTAAGATAAATTAATTATATTTTTCTGGTTGACGTAATTTTTAAAAAGGTTTTCCGCTCTATTTTAATAATAAAATAAATGGATATTATTAGAGACACGCAATATTTAGATATTTTTTGAATTTTTTGAAGCTACGTAGAGTTTCCTTGTCTACCTTATCAAGCCAGTAAAAAAAATTAGGAAATTATATTTATCTTAAAATGGAATAGGATCTTACTTTTTTTTGTCTAAATTGTTAAATTAAAAATATTCAATGCTTAATAATTAAATATTAAATAACATTTTTAAATAATTATTTTTATTTTATAAAAATATTAATATTAAATATAATATTTAATAAATATTAATATTATAAAAAATAAAAATATAAGTATATTCAATGTTTTTATTTTAAAATATTGGTTAGTGAATTTTAATTCAATAGCCTCATAAAATTTCATCATCTATTTTTATAGCTTATAAAAAAATAAATAGATTGATGAATATTAAATTTGATGCGTCTCTGGATCTGAATTTTGAACAGATTCGGGTGATCCTCTTGTCGTGGCTCCGACTCCGTTCCCTGAGTTGGATCTTGCACACCACTAAACAGAACAAGAGGTCAGCGTGTTCGGTGAAAAATTGTCCCACCAAAAACATTTCGACGCTCAAGTCAGTAAAACAGTCTACGAGATAAAAAACTGAAATTGAAAGAGGGAAGAGAAAGAGTGTTTGACTCAGATGTAAGAGAGACGTAAGGTCTTCTTGGATCTGGGAAGTGGGAAGGCAGTAAACGGCCGTAAGGGTCCGCTTGTTGTCTTATGGTTTTTTATAGGATGAAGGTGGCAGTGAAGGCAGATTTCTCAGAGCACTCAATTGACTTTCAGGAAGCGTGATTGAGAGTCTTTTGCGTTGTGTCACCGAAAGCATCAATAGAAGCATGCCTTGAATGTCGATTCAATGGCCTCTTTTGTAACTGAGAGAACGATCTTCCTTTTTTGGAAGGAGTGATTGCATTCCTAATTTGCTGGCTGGTTTGCCTTCTGGAGCAGATGCCAATTGCCAAGCTGATCGTTATCGTTTCCTTATGAGGCGGCCAACAGCTTTCCAAACCGTGCGCTTTCCTTCCGTGCATGTTGCTGTTGGAAAGCCTGGGCTGGCAAGAATTTGGAGAAAATTGGCGCCTTCCTTATATGGGAGGCGCCAATATTGCTAATATCCTTTTTGGTGCCGGCTGAGATCGAGAAATATCCTTGGAAAGCCGTTGTTGACCTTTTGATGATTTGTGGGCCTAAAAGGGTTAGGCCCGTTACTATAGAAAGGCTTCTTGGGGCCCATTGTGTAAAAAACGGATAGTCAACGTTCGAGTTGACTTGCAGCGTGTGTGTTAGCCGCCCTTATGAAGGACGTCAACTATTAACCGCCTGATGGGCTATGGACCAGTATGCTGAGGCCATTCTTGCGAGTAAGCTTATTTGGGCCCAATACGCACAAAGCAGACAGTTAACGTTTGAGTTGACCGTCTGTTTGAGAGTTGGCCGCCAGACGGTCAACGCCAGCATTGGCCGTCATGGACTTTTTAGCTCTTGGGCCCGTTTTTCAATTGGGCCGTTAGAGTGTTGACCGTCGTCCTGAGCCTTTGACTTGTGTGGGGCCAGCCCATTTTTGGTATACTCATCAAAATTATTATAATATCAGTTAAAATTATAAAATATAATATTTTTATAGTGTTGTGATGAGATTACATTTATTTATCAATTAGCAAAACTAATAATATAAAGAGGAGTATTTTAGATATTCTTGAAACAATTTATATGACATAATATTTAATAATTTATATATTTGTATAAAATTAACAGTATAAATAAATAAAAAATCTTTTAAGTATATCCAGTTACTTTAAACAAGGAGAAATGAACAGCTTCTAGCTATAATTTATAAATCTTGAATAAATAAATAAATAGTAGTCTAATTTTAAACTTACTACATAAATAAAATAAAAATAAAAATATTAGAATTTAATTGAACTCTGGTCAATTGCAGTTCAAATAGTGCACCCATTCTTCCAGAATTTGGTGATCCTGTTTCTTTCAAAAAGAAGTAGAATCCTACTTTTTTTTATAAAACAATTAGATTAAAATTTAATGATCAATATTTAAAAATAAAAAATATTAAATATAATTATATTTTTAATTTTTTATAATATTAGTATCTACTAAATATTAAGTTAAATATTAAAAATATTTTTAATAAAAATAAGTACTTACATATTATTGTATAACATTTAAATTTTAATTATTAAATTTTTTAAATTTAATGGTATAAAAAAAAAAAGCAAAATCTTACTTTTTCTTAAGAGAAGTAGAATTTCCCATTCCCTTCTTCCAAGGGTTGCTATCTGGACCAATCAATATCTACTGTTTAAATATTGACTTGCTTATATTATAGATAAACTCGAGCCAACGGGGTTAGTTGAGCCAACTTATTTGAAGATAAAACTATTAAATGATATTAACACAAACCTTGACATAAATCTATTAAGAAGTTTTAGAATGAGTTCACATGAACCTATAAATTATAAATATTTTATTATTATTCCTTAGATGAGTTGATTCATGAGCCATGAAAAAATCTCGAATTTGAATATTTACAAGTAGAGGCTATTTAATATGAGATTTAAATTTGGATATATTAATTATTTATAATTGATTAATTATTTTAAATGATATGTTTATTCAAGATATATATTTTAATAAAAAGAATGAACAATTAAAAAAATTTAAAAATGATTTTCTTTTTTCTATAAAAGAATATTTATAACTATTATTTTGTGTTGTATAAGGTTTATAAAAAAAATTTTATAAATCCTAAAAGTGCGAAGAAAAAAATCATCGCCCGATATTTTGTGACAGGAATAATTTCGGTATAATTTTAATTTTATATATTATTCTTGGCAAGTCAAAATTTAGCACTTAAAAATTCAGTTTTGTAAATTTATTTTTACTTACAATTGTCTGGGAAATAAATATTAAATAAATATCATAAAAATTAAAGTTTACATCTTATTAAAGAATATCTTATATGTGGTTTTAGGGATATGTCAAAATTATCATGTTTTATCTCAATTATGTCATTTAATTGATTATTATAATGAAAATATATGAATTGATTTATATTTTTTTAGTTTTTGATATTTTAACGATAATCGTAATATTTATAAAAAAATACTTTTTGTGCTAACGTGAACAATCAAGTTTCGATCCCGAAAAATTATAGCGAAAGCAACAATAAATAAATATCCAATACACGTAAATGATATTTAATATTAGATGCTAACGAGATAACAAGTATGCACAATATCTATATAACGATGAGCAATAAAGATAAAGACACGATTTTTGGTGACGAAAAGAAAACTCGATACCCACGATAATTGAGAAAAACACTCCGGGTTTTAATGGCCACGGAAGCAATGCACTATGAAAATCAATTTACAGACCGGGTGGTAATGATGCGCTAATCTAGCCGACTTACTCCCGTCACGTGATCCCTACTAAGGAACTCATTGGATTTGCTCGCGGAACGGAATCGGACACCTTCCGGTCTTCACGTCAATATTCCCTCGAACCACTTGAATTGCCGATCACGATCGAGTTTCCTTCTTCAACACACCTACGTCTCCAACGAAAGTAGAAGGATGCAAGAGTTTGAATGGAAAAGAAAAAGTGATGAGAAAACTCTTTAGAACATGAAATTCAAAGTTGTAACTTTTGATTTTCTCAAGAGAAGCTAAATCAATAAAGCATGAAAGGCTTTCTTCTCAAATTTAACGGCTCTACAAGATATCAACTGAGGATCTGACGTGCTTAGGGTTTCAAAGACATAAGGCATGTATTTATAGTGGGTGCAAAAAACACGTTCAAAATTTTTGCTCGTTGCTGGCGCGCTCGAGCGGCGCACGGAGGATTTTCAGAAAAACCCTACATGCGCTCAGTGGGTATTAAGCGAGTGGCGAGCGGATACCATTCTGTTTTTTGCGCTCGAGCATCGAGCGAGTGACGAGCGGATACCATTTTGTTTTTTAGGCTCGAGCGGGAATCGAGCTCAAGGCGAGCGGGGAGCATTCTGTTTTTCAGGCTCGAATGGGAATCGAGCCCATGGCGAGTGTGGAGGCTTTGAACGGGCTCGAGCGACTACTGGGCGGAACGGACAGAACAGACTTTAACTCGACAACCCACAACCCGACATTGATATAATAATACATATGGTCACGAAATATGCCAATTAGACAAATGTCTCTAACAATTTATAAGTATATAATTTATTTATATTATTCTTTAGAATTTTATAAACAGCAATCATAAAAGAATTCTATGAATTTATCTTGAATTTGTTTATTTTATTGTCATTTTACCATAACATATCATTCGCCATTCTTTTGTTTTTTTAAAGATTTGTCAAAATATCAAACATATATATTGAAACTTACATATATGTTTTGAGAGAAGATCTTTATAGAATAACTTATCATAATAAATCACATATATATATTTTTATCAAATTAAGGACTGTTATTAATTAAATAAATATATGACAATAAAATTGTGTTCACTTGCTCGGTTTTGTGGCTACAACCGGTTAACAGCGACTAAGCTTCCTAGTGGTGATGGTCATGTTCGGTTCGGCGGACACTAACTTGCTAAGGTCTATTGTAACCAAGGCGACAACCTGGTCTCGCCTTTATTTTTATCTGGCTTGAATCTTATAAGTTTTAATACAGTCTCAAAATATTCTAATCTTTATTGATGAAAAAATATTCAATATGTTGTTAAAAAATATATATTTATTCTCTAATACTTGAAATTTACTTGGTTATTTAAATATGCTATTTTTATATATTTTTAATAACTAATTAATGTCATGAAATAATATAACAAAATAATTACAAATTGTAATTAATTGGCACTTGGTCCATGCAGCCACGTGCCTCTTTAGCTGCCCAATTCTGTGTCTGTCGGTCAGCGCAGTGACACTAGCACATGCGCTCCAACCGCCGCCTCTCCGGATCTGTCGGAAAAATATTTTTGTCTAATTAAATTATTTAATTTTCCTCTAATTTTATTTTTAAAAATAATTATATTAACTTAATTTAAAATAATATTATATAAGATAGATTATACAAAATATATTTTTAATTTTAATGTATGAAATATTAATTGAAGCTAATTTTCATATGTTATTGTCGACGTGTATATATATATATATATATATATATATATATATATATATTACTTTATCTGTTATAAATAATATTTAAAATTTATAAAGTAGGATATAATTAAAATTATATTTTCCTTTAAAAGAAATAGAATCTTATTTTTTTATTATTAAATTGAAAATGTTAAATTTTAAAATTTAAATATTATATAATATTATTTAAATATTTATTTTTATTAGTTTTTTAATATTTGATTTAATATTTAATAAATATTAATTTGGTAAAAAATTAAAAATATAATTATTTTTTTATATTTTTATTTTGTAATTTAAATTGTTAAATTTTATATCAATAATCAAAATGAGAACAATAGAATCCTATTTCTTTTAAAACAAAGCAAATCCCTGATTCTAATAAAAACTGTGTCAGAGATAATTATTTATTAATGGAGATACTTTTTGAGATTTGATGCGTTCCTAGTTTTAGGATTATGGTACAAATTAGGAAGTCACTTAATTTTTCACTGCAGGTCGAATTGAAGCGGATTTAGTCTTCGTTGTTATTAACCTGAAACCTGCGCACCACAAATTATAAATAAGAGATGAGAGGATTGGCGTGACTCGATCCCCAATTTATTATCTTACACTCAAATTAGAAATTATTCCAACAAAATAGAAAGATACAAGAAAGATGAAAAATAATACAATAATACACGTTTGCGGGGATTGAGAGAGGAAGCCTAAGCTCTTGTAGAGCGCTCGATTGGAAGCGACTTAGAGAGGTAGAGGTCTAGACTCCGATGTTACACACTCAGTGAGTAGTTCATTAGGTAATATTCGACGGAGAATGACTTTTTGAGGAGAAGAAAGAGTTGTGTAGGGAAAGAGAGCTTGGTTCTTTATTGACTTTTGAGACTTGCTCAAGGGTGGCCTTTTCCACTAACAATTGCTCGATCCCTTATCTCGTAAAGGGTGAAGAAATTAATAGTGCTTCGCAAATAAGGCTTTGGCGCTAAAATAGACGGTAAGTATTTCACCAAGATTTGCCGATTGCTAAGGTAGTGACATGATCGTGGCTGAGGTGGTCAACAGAGGCTAAGTCTCTTCTTGCGTGGATTGACTGGACTGTCGCCAGTCGGCAGGCACGACAATTCCCCATAATTGATCACCATCACCATTGGCTGAAACCTATAGTGCCGACGTCTTTTGCATTGCTAGATTGTTGTCGTTGAGGTAAATAGTAGATTTTGTTATGATTGGTTGAGCCGCAAAGGCTACCAATTAAGGTTGGACTGTTAGTCCTCCCTAGGCTTGCACGTAGTAGACAGGCTGGTTAGATGGTTTATGGACTTTGCTTTGCATTGGGCTTCGCTAACTAATGGGTCGGCAGTTGAATTAAAATCAAGATTAATTAATAATATTAGTAATTAAAATCAGTTGTCTAAATCAGCTAATATAAATTCATTGATTAAATTAATTATTACATAATGTTGTATAATGTTACACATTATCATATATATTTTAATTAATTACATAATCTTTGTTTCTCACAAAGTCATCAAAAACATTAATTAATTTTGATCATATATGAGTTTTCCTTTTATGAATATCTACTCGATTCTCTAACGACCCCTGGGCACCCCAGATAATATAGTTTAGTACAAGCTACACTGACTAATATATGGTTAATGTTAATTAAAAAAAAATATACAACATTTTTTGGTCAATTAAAGTATTCATCTTTATCTAACTTTGCTTTTTTTAAAAAAAAAAATTATCTAATTTGCTAAATCTAACATAATATTTATAAAATGATAAAGTATAGAAATATATTCTTTTCACCCTAATTAAAAATAATAATTTTACACTAGATCTAATTTCTTAAATTAAGATAGAAAAATATTTCTTCGAAGTTTGACCTTTTATTAATATTGTTTTAAATTTATTGAATTCCAAGTGGGGTATATGTCTATTTTGCTTGCTATCCAACTTTATATGCGGGTAATGCATGTCTAAAATTTGCATATTAATTTAAAAGATTCAGAAGTATGTTATTATATTTATTTAGTCTGAATTCTATATAATATAAATTAAAAGGATAGTTTAAAGAATTGAGGTTGATATTATAAATTATCATTCACTACTCAAATCAGTAAATTTAACCAATAGGTTGAAGATAGATAGAGTCGAAGACAAATGATAATTTGAGAAGTTAGCCTCAAATCCTCTGACATTTATTTTGATTTGTGATGTGTATGTTTTGAATATAAAATATCAAATAATCTGATCCAAAATATCTTGAATCGAAATCAAAATCTTATAAACGCATCGATTTGAATTAAGAAGTACATATAAATTCTAGGTCATAAATTCTCAAACTTAGCTTAGAAAAAAGCATTTGGAAAGTATTGATGTCCACGAGCGACAAGTGCATGAGTTCATGCGGTGTCGGGCCACTAAAACCACCCCCAAAGCACCATCATAGTGTGTTGTTAGTTAGGAAAACACAAAATCTAATGGTCTTTATTTTATATTATTTAAGAATTTTACAAGTATAAGAGCAGTTAAATTTTTGGTGATTTTTTTTCCCATAATATAATTTTGATACTCAAACATTTAGAAAAAAAAGTCTAAAAATTATTTTATAATTTTTTAATTATATAAAATAAAGATTCAACATGATCCAATGGTCTCGAGGTTGTGGGATTCAAACTTGTCGAATAGAGCCCCCTGATCTTACATCACTCCACGGTGATAAAATAATTTACACCAGCTTCACTTGTTGGGATTTATACGGTACAGTGAAATTTGAATTTTTAGATATTGTCAACCATCATTTTCTTTAAATTGAATATAGTGAATAAAAATGATGTCTACAACTAAGCACATAAATTGTATAAATATATTTTATATGAAAACCTTCTTAATTAAAGCAAAATCATGAGACACTATATCTAAATAATATCTACTATAATGAGCTTTTGTAATAAATAATCTCTTTTGAATAAGCCCATTCACAATCATAACTTGTGTGAAGAATCAATTTATATTAACTGCAACAAACATAGTAATCGAATAAGATGATATATTAAAAAAATAAACAACAAACAAATAATACGTTTTATATTTATTATTTTAGAATAATATATTCAAATTTGACGAATGATAAAGCTCAAATCTATTATAAATGTTACAGTTGAATGATACCTGCAATAGAACTTTTGCAGTAAAATAAGTTTATTGTCATCTTCAAAATATTGTAGTGGTTTCACTTCCTTAGCCAACCAAAGATCACCATTGGAAGAGCTATATATATATCATTTTCATATCATTTGTAAATACACTTCACACCAATATATATATATTTTAAAAAATTATCTATTTCTATTTTATGCATATACTATGAATATTATGTGCCATTTTCTTATAGAACCTTCAACTAAATCAAAATAGGCTGAAATATATTTTTACTATACATGAGTTAATATTTTCAACTTTGATATTAAAGATTATGATTTAATTTTACATTAATGAATGAAAGTCATTTAGTTGGTATTTTATCATACTATCTTCGTACACAAAATTAGATTTTTACTCATATTTTAAAAATAATATTGTGTGGTTCAAACTGTGCAACTCATACCAGCGAAAGTCAGCAACTTCTAATTCTATCAGACCGTGGCATATCCACAAATGTCATTATTGTTATGCCAATTATTAGGCTGTGAGACTTTCCAAGGTGATATTTCAAATATTTTTTACATAATAAAATTGTCATTTCTATTTTTCAACTTAATTATTTGATAATTTATTTATGGATGGTATGAAATATATAGTGTATTTTTATTTTTTATTTGTATGATTTACAATTTTATTTTATAATGATTAAATTAATTGTTTATATTTATGTCATGCATAAATTTTTTTGTCATTAATTTTGTGATATTTATTTAAAAAATAAATAAATGGTATTAGTTGTTGGCATATTTTTATGAATGATTAATGTTTAAATTTTTAGATTTATCTAATTATTTGAATATAATGGATTAAGAAATTGATTCACTCATTAAAAGGATAATAAGATTTTGAAGCAATTGGAGATGCTTCATTAGTTTATTTTAAATAATGAGAGAATGATTAGTTTGTAATTAAAACTTATTCTAAAGTATTATTCATGTTTTTGTTGTAGATTTTATTTAACTAATTTTATGAAAAATGTAAGAAATATTTGTAAGCATTCTATAGAAGATATGTCTATAACTTTTTTTTTAATCAAATAGACCCTTCATTTTTGGGCTTGAGCTAAGCTTATCCAGAGGTATAATATTTTAAAAATTGATGGCAAAAAATATAGTAAATGTTGCCTTGATAATAGTTGAATCATGCCAATTCAATATTGAACTCCTTTGGACATGTTTAAACAATATTCGTAATTCAACCAAAAACTACCCTTTAACTTATAATTTGATAATTGAATATCTAATCAAATTGACCCTAAAAATCAATTTGGTATTCAGCCTATTCCTTTACCTAAATCAACTATGACTTTTATCAAAAGAAAGCAAATTTTAGTTGAAAGAGAGAAGCTATTCTTAAAATATCATTTGAAGTTGTAGAAGTACACATTAATTTCCTATCATTTAATAAGTATTGTATTTCATAAAAATTTGGGACAATATAATTCTTATGTAAAGGTTTTCTATACAATTTTACATTTTGGGCATTAAAAAGGTTTTAGAAATTCATTGAAAATATGATTTTGGGCACACAAAAAAGGTTTAAAATCGGTTAAAATTACCTGAAATTCAATTGAATTAATATTGATGACTGACACCAAATAGAGTTATGACAAACAAAAAATCTATGCTTTCTGATTAGGTTTCCATCACCAATGAACTGAACTTCTTGTCACAAATTGACAGAACCCCACCATTATGGGAACTTCGTTAATTATGTAACCCCTTTGGTAAATGAAGTGATTTATTGTCTGACACCAAATGGTTTGACAAACAAAAAATCTATGCCTGATTAGGTTTCCAAGGTTACAAAATGTAACCCCTTTGGCAAATGAAGTGATTTATTGTCTCATAATGGTTGACATTAAAATCAAGCCAAGGTTACAGAATAGATGGACTATACAAGCCAATCTTATGTCGTTTGCCGGAGAAACCAAAAGAAAGTTATCGACAAAAGAATTTATATGTTTATTTTATGGATATATATTGTGAGTGGTTTTTATAAAGAATAATCCAATATACTGATGGGTCCGGTGGTCCACAGGTCGGCACAAAACTCAATCCGCAAGAGGAAGGAGAGGCCAAATAATAGGGTCCACCAGAAGACCCTCAAAATCTAATATTTAGAAGGTATAATAGTTGACTTCAAACAATTCGACTAAAAATTATCCAGCATTAATTACACAATTAGGGTTAATCAATGCGTTATAACAAGTAATTACTGTACCAGATCAATGGTCGACAATTATAACAACTCCGCGAATAATGGCAGACGACAATTACTAGCATAACCTCCCTCATGATTGTTGAGGCATGAAAATGTTAGGTAATGGTTGCACAAGCACTGCGCTATATAATTATAGAGTCATAACATCAAATGATTGCTAAACCAGCACTCACTCCATAATGCATCCTTTCCTCCATAGGAAGAGGGGGATCTCGATTAGAAGGATTTAGACAAGTAAAATCCATACAAACTCTTGAGTGCATCTCATCAAAAGCCATTCCTTATACAAGTGTATAACCTAAAAGCCGCTCACTTCTTTGAGCGCACCCATTGAAAGCCGGACCCTTTTTCAACACTCGATCCTTGTTCACATTTGCATTCACGTATTTATTTTCTCCTCCCATCTTTCTTTACTATATAAAAATATTATTAATTTGAATATTAGAAGATATATCGAAAAATAAGTTCTGCATTTATTGACTTCTTATTTGTTTATTTTGGTGTGTAAGATCTAAATTTAGAATAATAAAAATTGAACCCGTATCCAATCGGACTTTCGAGTTAGACGATTTTCTAATTTCCTCAATAATTTAGATTCAGAAATGTATTACACACCAAAAAAAAAAAAGTAACATCAAAATCTAATAATATTACTTTAAAGAACACATGAAAGTAAGTCAACGTGATGGTGATTTTGAAAAAACAAAATATAACAAATTATATTTAATTATTGATATACATCACAATAACTGCGAATTATATTTAATTATTGATACAAAATATAACTCTTTGCATAATTTTACCATTTTTACAATAGCAATACAAAAACCACAGTGTAATTCTACTAAACAAAATCTTTCACACAGCAAAAACACAGTTACGATCTACCAAATAGAGCTGTGAATTTGTTGAGGTATACTTATTGGCAACGAAGTGACTGCCATTTTCTGTCTCATGGAAGGAGAAAATATTTCGAGAAAAAAAAAATTAATACTTGGTTTTGTTACATATTTCAATGGTATTATGTTATCTCATCTTAATAACTGGTACAACCGAGTTCCTTTTTACCTGGATAATGAAGATGCTCTGGATTATACATTTCTATTCGTAGAAATCTATAGGTTTTCAAATCATTCTCTTATAAATTTTATATTTACTGGATATTATCATTTGATCATTCGTTTGATATTCATATGAAAATTCAGTCGAGAAAATAATTTTAATGACATAGCAGATCGGCACATGATAAGTGCATATGTCAACATAAATAGAGTAGATGACTAATGCGCATTCAAAGATCGTACATGCATGGCATGTCAAAAGAAGTCACACACGATGGGTACACGTGTGCCAATTCAGATATAAAATGTCATGTTATAATTTTAGGGTTCATCTTGAGAGCGATTTCATATAAGGAGTATCAGATCCCAATATAAGTAGGCAATAAATATTAATGAAAAAATTATTTTATAATATATAAATAATTCAAATAAAAATTGGGTTAGACGTCCCATACTGAGACGCAAAAGGCATAATAACCACAAAAATAGCAAACATGAAATTTGGTCAAATTAAACTCTATCTGATATCTGGTAATAAGAATAAAACTTACTCAAATTCAAAACTATCCATAAGAAAAAAATGTGAAATAAATGTCCAAATTATCATAATATAAAATCGTACAAATCTAAATAATATAGTAATCCTAAATATATATAAAACACAATACAAAAATCCCAAATATTAGTCTCATATACAAAATTCGAATACAAAATATAAATAAATCAAATCTTTAAATATTTTTTATCTGAATATTACAAGTATCGAATACCCTCTAATCTAAAAGAGTTCAAAATATGATAAAATATGAGTATAGAACTTACCAACTATACATATATTGTATAAATTATGTGTATAAATTAGATATGCCGTAAAATTAAAAGTATCATATCAAATTTTAATATGTTCAAATTCCAAATACAAAGTCATAATCATAATTTTGTACATCAAAATTTATAATTTATATATGAATATCAAATAATTTAAACTAATAAAATCATCCAAAAGTCTAAATTTTATAATTTCAAAAAATTCAAATATTTAAAGTCGGATAAATTTAAGTATCATATAAAATTGACAAATCATAAGGGCCAAACATTTCAAATATCAAATATAATAGGGTAAAAAGTTTGAAAATCTAAATCGTGATAAAATTGAGAACTAATAACTAAAATGCCAACTTTGATAAAGGATCATTCGTACTTCTAGTAATTTTAAATCAAAACGTTACCAGTTAGACTTATAGGTAAGCTATTTATAATTATAACCTATAAACAAAGTCAAATACCACTTATCTTGCAACTGGGGATAATAAGTGTAATCTCAAGTGTCATTAAATATCTTAGAATATCCAAATATATCGTTCTATTAATTTTTTCTTATGACTCTTCACAAAATGCCAAACGAAAAACTTTATAATGAATATCAAAACTTTTTTTCTCTATAAAAAAGTATAAATATAAAACTTTTTATCCCCTGAAGGAAAGTACAATCCCATATCAAAATAAAACAAAGTTCGAATTGGATGCTTATATGGACTATCACATGTAATACCAAATATATAAATTTTATGATTCTTCTTTCATAAATATTTATATATTTAAATATAATATCAAAAAATATTGATGTATTTTGTAAAAATAAACAAATTCCTCAAATCATTAGTGAAATCAAACGAAATTTTAAGACATTCAATAAAAATTATATACATGTAATAATAATCAAAATTAGGGATAACAGGTGACCTGGATACATATAAAAAAAGAAACATAAATAAAAATAAATAATATATAAAATAAACTAATGAATGGGTTTAAAATATTTATTTTAAATATCTAATATAAAAAATCTCTCCGAAAAATTTTAAAAACTCATTTCTTCTTTCTCCCTCTCTTATTCTTATTTTCCTTGTCTCTTTCTCTTTCTTCTCTCCATTTTTTTCATAAAAATGACCAAAAATAATATGGAGGCGGCCTCATATAATACAATCGACGCACAAGTATCAAATAAACACGTATCAAGCACCCTCTTTTCTACTTCATTTACGTACAAACCGTATCAAGCATGGTTCAAATACTAATATTCTATCAATCCACTTATAAGCATTGCAATAGATGCACATCAGGTGTTAATTATTCTATCCAAAACACTCATAAACACCTTATAAACAAGTATTAGGTACTACCCTGATTCCTTAATCTAACTTTTTTAAAAAATTTATTATATAATTATTTTTAAATTAATTTAAAATTATATTAAAAACGTTATAAATCATAAATAAAAAATTAAACATTACAAGGAGTGCCTTATGAAAAAGGGAAGTGAGAAAATGAGAATAACATGGATATTTGGGTATTCAATTAAGGTTTAATTTTGTTAAAAATTTAGACTCATATACAGTTAAAATAAAATTTCGTTTACCTCAATGTAGTCAAAATTATGCTACTGTCGATTTCTTTTACGCATTGTTGAAGGTCGCCCTATCAGTAATAAAATATTATATAAAAGAATCAGTCACATTAAATTTTCTTAAAATCTTGCATAGAAGAAAAGTAATTAAACTTTTCTAAAGTTAGGTATAGTATCAATTAATTTTTTATATATGTTTAGTCTAATTTTATAGCAATTAAATCATTTTCATGTAAGACAGAAAGTCTAACATGCAAGCATATTCCTTAATTAGATAGCCAAAAAAATAATTTTTTATATTTGAATTTTATAAAAATTTTTAAAAATATGAAGAAAACTGTATATAATTATAATTATATTTTTAAAAATTTATTTTTTTTAATAAAAATTTTCTGTAACTAAATAATTCTCAAAATAGAATATGGAAGATAAAAAGGAAATAAGAGGGAGAGAATTCAGTTTATCAAAAATATGAACAAAATTGGAAGTCCTTTATTTCTCTCTCTAGCGCTCGCGCGCTCTCTCTCTCTCTGGAAATTCAGGTCAGTATGTTGGTGATCTTTCTTTAAGTAGCCAACCACTCGTTATCTCTTTCGCAAGCAGCAACTCTGTGACATCCTCTCTCTTTCTCTCAGTACAAAACCCTAACGGATTCGTCCCCCCCTCTACGCTCCTCTCTCTCTCTTAATCGGTAGCTCCCCGTTACCCGGTAGCTCCCCACATCTCCATCGACACCGATTGTTATCGGAAAACCTTGTCGTAGCCTTCTCTCGGTTTTACAAGCTCGGATTGCTGTTCATATCTCTCACTTTCTCCTCTCTCTGGTACGATTTAGTATTTGTAGCGTCCATCGTGGATAAGGTGTAATTTCTGGCGCATGTGCGTATTCGAAGTTCCTGCAATCGAAAAGTAGGTGTCATGGGTTGAAGAGAAGGGCAGAGAGAACTCGGTAAAGATGATGGAGTGGGATAGCAATTCGGACGCGAGCGGCGACGAGGAAGAGGGATTCTTGTTCAACGATGGCGGTCCCGTGTCATTTCCTATGGAGAATTTCCTCCAGACGACGCCGTGTGGGTTCGTGGTCACCGATGCTTTGGAGCCAGATCACCCTATCATATATGTCAATACTGTATTCGAAATGGTCACCGGTTATCGTGCCGAAGAAGTTCTCGGCCGAAACTGGTAAGTTCACCCTCTCTCTCTCTCTCCCTCTCTGTGGCTGCTATATTTGGCTTTTTATGAGTAATTCTCAATTTTCCGACTCCATTTTATGTGAGTAAGATCTGCTTTGAATAATAAAATTTCTAGAACTCTGTTTCTCACCCGTTTTTGTGGTTGGTTTGCAATTTCTAGTAGCTCAAATCCAGACAGAGGTGCGATGATGATTCAATTTTGTCGTATGGAAAACATTAGATGTCGTACTTTCTGTTAGATGGATTTTTTGGCAACCAAGGACTTGTCTTTCTACTACTTTTTCGATGTTTTTCACTTAATGTGGTTTTGATTTCACTTGATACTTATGCGACCGAAGAGACAGGATGTTTACGCAATGCTTTTGGGATCCAGGTTTTTCTCGCTCGCATGGTGGTTTTAGATATTTTTGCTGGGAAGGTATCATGAAAATAATGGCACTTTCGATGCTAAGATAAAAGTGAAATACTTAAAGCTGCCGAGCCTTCTCCATATGGACCGTGTACCTAGTGGAAGAGTCAGAATTTAGACGTTGCAGTGGCAATGACACATTTATGAATGGAGAATAAAATTTGTGTTATAGTTTAGAAGAAAATCTTAGATACACTTTCTGTCTTGCTTGAAGATTTTTTTTTTTTTTTTGCCGAATAGTATAAGTATCTTTTTGCCAAAGGAAATGATTATAAGGTGACTGTAAGTCTAGTGTGTTGGATGGTCAGCATTACCATATCCAAAAATAGCTGCCGCAGAAATGTAAGATGTTAACTTAAGATGGATGTGTGGTTAAAATCCCAGGATATGTATATAGGAGATTATAGGTGATGGAGGACAAAGAGCGAGAGACGTGTTTGATGTGCTTTGTTCATATGAGGTTGACCATCTAGGGAACCTACAAGGAGATTGTGATGATAAAACATACTTATTGTAGAAGGAGGGGCAGGCAGCCCAAAGAGAAGTTTGAAGTAAACCATCAAACATGACCTTGAATATTTAGAGTTCCAGAGGTAATGATCTCATAATAGTTGAGTTGAGGTGAATAATTCATGTAACCAACCTGACTTAGTAAAAATGCTTAGATTGGTTTGATTTTGATGGAAGTGTCAAGTTAAACTAATCCAAAATATTTGAATATAGGATGTAAACAGAGCATATCCCTAAATTAAGAAGTGTTTTGTGAATTTTTCAACATAAAACAATGTAGGCACATATGTTAAGTCTGTTGTTATAGAGTGAAGTGATTATGATGTAATTTAGCTTGGCCTTGGATGTGAATTGTGTAAATAGGATCAAAGTCCTCACTTACTGCCAAACGCCATTTATGGTACACTTTACATAGAAATTACTTCTTTGGGGTCTCATTGACATCCCAAAAATGTTAAGAGGACCTGTAATCTCTATCTATCAAGGAAAAGCAGAAGAAAATTAAAATCATTTTTAGCAATATGGATGAAAGATATTGAATAAAGTTATATTATCTAATCTCAATACTACCCACAGTCCCACACCAAAAGTAGCTTGCTTCTGTGATGAATTTGGCATTATGTGTACTGATGTAAAGCATCATTTGAGGAGCATGTAATGTACACAGGAGGTTTTTTTTTTTTTTTTTTGCGGTGAGGGGCTGTGGTGTGGTGTGAAGAAATCATAGAGAGTCCGATGCATTAGTAGGTAAAGGGAAGATTTCATTTCTTTAGGTTAGCATTGGAGGCAGGGTCAGGTGGCCTCTATCAGCTTGTTTAAACTAGCATTTTTGTTCTTTTCTAGTTTCTAATTGTCAGTGGGAGGCTGGTGGTGTGCTGATGCGTTCTGGAGAATAAGATGGAATGTGGATATTTGGTGTTTAAGAAATGAAGAGAAAACCATGGTAGTAGATCTCTCCATCAATGGAAACAGCATACTATTGTAGTCTGTATTTGTCTCATGGCATGTTGGTGATGCATTCTGATGCATTTTGTGGATGTTATGCAATCATGGATAGAAGATAAAGTTGAACAGTGGTCTTAGATTGGCCTGTGTTGTGCTGTTTAAAATTATTTGGATCTTTTTTCAGGGGCCTGGAAAGTTGGTATGGATTTTTGCAATATATTTTCATTGTTGTAGATATTTTTTGATTTGCTGTTAGTATTTTCTGCCTGGTCTAAATCAGTCAAATGGATGGTGGATGTGTGGATTGTATTTCAGCAGTGACTACATTTTTCTATTTACTGATGAATTTGGGTTGGGATCCATTGCCATGGATATGAAGTAACAGCAATTTGGGACACATTCAGCATTGCATATTCCCAAGAATGATTTAATTACTTCATTGTCATTTGTATGATCCCCTAGTGCAACGGAGTTGGATAGTGCCTTGTAATGTAAGCATCATTTACAACACCACGGTCTCGCTTATTATAATAATTGATGGAGTTCCTATTAGCCAAAACTCAATAACTGAAAGAACCTGAAATCACCACCAACAGAAAAAGCAGCATATTATCCAATGCTTGGTAGCTTGGAAAAATGATGACAGATTATCTAATGAAGAGGCTGCATCCCCAAACACCTGAAAACAGTTGTTTAAACCTCTTCGTCTGCAGCACCACATTGTTGGTTGAAAAGTTTTTTCTCATTGATCATATGAACCAAAAGTTGCCCAAGCTGAGCACTTTGTCTTATATCTGGAAGTGAAACCTAGAGATCATTGTGATTCAGGAGGGTTGCCCTGTCCCGAAAAAAGGGAAAGCAACACAGGAAGCTGAACATGTCCTATGGAAAACAGGGGAAGCAAATACGTGGGCAGGGGGAATTGGGCACCTCAAAATTGAAGGGAAATCACTTTGGGAACACAAATCAGACAAATTCTATGAACAAGGATATGCAAAATTTGATGAGCATAGAGGAACTTTGTGAATAATGAGTGGAGTGTATTACAAACTTGAGAGGTTTTCGTACATTTGTATAAATTGAGTGTAGTAATGACTTAGAATCAGTAATTTCTACTTCAAATTAGTGTAATTTTGTTCAGAAACAACTTCATTTGAGTTGAAAATTTGTGAATTTCTCATGAATTGAGAAGTCTTTCGTCCCCTGCTTTTGTTTGCTGCCTTTGTTCTCACCTCTTGTTACTGGTGAACAACTTGAGAAAAACGGTTTTAGACCCATGAATACCTAGAAAGGGGTGAGTAGGTGTTTCTACGTGGAAAAAATTAAAAATTGTAGCTTTAATATATGTAAAGAGGTTACGGATGTATATGCTCAAATATAAATTACTATCATTCACATGCACATAATATAAATTAAAACGTGCCATATAAAGAACACAATGTTTGATGATGGAGGAAAACTCTTGAACAACTCATTAGCAAAGAAAAATTCTTTAGGCTATGAGTGACCAATGAAAATTCATTGTATTAGAAGAGTCAATTTAAAGATCGACAATTAGACTTTCTGGTTAACTAACTCTGGACACATGACTATTTAAAACTCTCCTTGGATTTGTAGGTCTGTGGCCACCCAAGCACATTCTGGTCTTTATGAGTGGATCTCCTGTTGACTGAACCCTTCCAGCTGCAAAACAACACAATATATCTATGTATGAGCCAGACACTGGAACTCTATAGTTTACAGGCTAATAAAGGTAGATTAGTGCTTAGAGTAGAACTAGTGAGGGGTCTTAAGTCATCAAAACTTTCATCACAAACAATGAATGAGAATGCTCGAAGAAATATGTGGTTCTCTCATATCTCAAGATCTCACATTTAGGCATTCAAAAGAAGGCTTTGACTCTTCCAATTCATATCTATCTTTCCTCCGTAAAATTGAGGGAGTTCTGTTCTTTTAAATGCAAGAAAGAATTCTTTGGTCAAACTAGTTCTAAATAGCAGATAGTCACCATGAATTGCACCCCACTTGAGAGCGACTATCTCATGGTTGACCTGCAGCTTGCCTCTGAAATTCTGCTTATCGAGCTATTATTTTGTGGTTAACCTACGACTCGCGTTTGGAAATTTCATTACACATAAGCCGCTTGAGCTGCTATCTTGTGACCATATCTCAATTTGCTTCTAGCGCTCTTCAGCTTGAGCCGTTCTCAAGCTTCTATCTAGCACTCGATAAAACAACATTAAGCCACTACTAAGCTTCTATCTAGCATCCAGTGATACAGGTTGAGTCGTTATGAGGCTTCTATCTAGCACACAAAAACAGAATAGCTTGAGCCATTATCAAACTCCTAGTTAGCACCCAAATACAAAAGACATAATAAAATAAGATACCAGACTCAATGTACAACTAAATATCACCAAATTTGTAAATATTAAAAACTTACCTAACACAACTGATTGGAATTGTTGCTCTCTATTTCGCAATTTGATTTTATGTTACAGCTCACAATTGGCTTCAAATTGTGTGAATTTGTTTCACCATTCTGTTGTGTTTTTCCCATTGCTGCCGAGAGTCTTATTTCACTTAAGACCACACCCAATTTTCTGGCGTTATTTGGCCAAATTTTGATTTATGGCAGTAATCATTAAATTGCCGTTAATTAAGAAAAAATAACTGGTATCACATTGAATATACAATGCTAATTGAGGATACCAACTTTCACAAAAAAAAAAAAAAAATCAGAATTTTTGTAAATTATTGAAGTCCCAGGAATTACCCAAAGTAAGCCCAGATGGCCCCCACAAAACCTGCTTTGTCAATGAGTATCTTGATACCCACCTTGTGAATATTATGCACACCTGAGAAGCTTTCAGCCTGGCCTCATTTGCCTCAAAAACCATGGAAACTGAATGCTGCCAAACATGATTGGTCACTGCCGAACACAACTGAGCCACAATAATTAGTAAGTTTTCCCTTTTTGCTTTTCTTAGACAACTTAATAAGGTGTTGAAGGGTTCATTTATTGCAGTATTGTTGAGTTGTGCACAAAATAGAGATAAAAACTATATCCTAAAATTAAATGTAAAACTAGTATATAAGTTTTCCTTTTTGGCTTCTCTTAGTGGCCAGAGAGAATTTTTGTGAGGTTGAACTGCATTGGTTCATATCTTGCAACATTGTTGATATTACACTATCGGATATTGTCAGTCCTAGTTGTCATATGCTAAACACTTTTTTTTTTAATAACTAATCTGTCATTTTGTTCCCTAGTATCTGTTCTGAATCCCCATTTTCTCATTCTGATGTTTGATTGTGGCCAAGTGCTAGCTAAATGAGACTTAAATGTTAGGATGCATTTGTGAGAAAATGCATTATAAATACCTTATCTTGTAAAAATAGTATGTATTTTGCGTTTTACTTCTGCAGGGATTTAGAGATATTTCTCACTGGTAGTGTTGTCAACTGAAGTTAAAAGAACATTCTGTATTTTCAGATTTGGTTAGAGATTTAAAGTCAAAGCTATGTGTTAGTTTTACTTCTAGTTCTTGGAGATTATAACTGAAATTTCACTCATCCGATGCCCAAATACCTCTTGACTGGAACCCTCACCCCCAACAAAAAAAAAAAAGCCTGACAACCAAAACAGAAGAAAAAGGAGACCATGACATTCATAATTAAGCCATGCCATTATCTGTAATGGAAGTTCATGCTAGAAAGAAGTATTTAAAGTAAGCTCAACGAATGCCCTAATCCATTTAACGGCTCTAAATGGCAATTGACTCTAGTAATATGACTGGAAACACTATACCTTCTGGAACTGCTACTGTTTTGAACTCTTTGAGGTCACATGAATCGTCTGGTCAACTGATCTTAAAATAGTTAAAAAATTTTTGCTACAGTACTCCTTTTCCCCTTAAATAAATTCTGGTAACTGATATTATTCTTTCTAAGATAGTTTACTTGCTTCACTGTATTATTTTATGAAAAAGTTAAGACTCTGTTGCTAGTGAGCTGCAGTGGTAAATGAACATTGGATTATCACAGCTTACCATGGATAAATGAAGATATTGGTATTGTATATATCCAACAAATATGTATCTGCATATTGTAAACCAGCAAGCAAATATCGGTCGATATATTAAATATATTGGCCAATATATTAGCAAATATATCGGGTACATAGATTGATATTTTGAATATTGTCCGATATATTGTGATATATTGGCAATACAGTGATATATCACGATTTTGTCGTGGCATTGGGAAATATTGGCATCGGGCCACCCCAATACCGATATATTGGTATTTGCCGATATTTCATTCCATGCAATCGACTTCAATCTTTTATGCATAGTGTTGAAGAATAAACTGTTGTATAGGTCGACTTCAATTTTAACTAATATTGCAAGAGGCTTAGAATATAGTTTAAGTATGCATATGTTAATACAATTTGGCCTACCTGTACGAGTTGTGTTGTCGAATTATGTAAATTGACATAATTTATGCTGGAAGTCAATTTGCCTGGGAGGAAGTGGTTTTTAGACAACTTTGCCATCAACCTCTTGTCTCCTGAAATGATAGTAGTGTCACCGTTTGAGATATCTGCTGGTGCTGTGTATTTCCTTGTTTTTCTTATCTTTTTTTTAAAGCATGGAGCTTTATGTTGGTCGTCGGAAGCTGTAGAGTTAAAGAATGCGTTCTCTTCAACAAGTTGAAGAGAACTTGTTGAGTATCCTACCGAGAGTTAGAAGAATAAGGGTATATTTCATGCCATTCTGTGGGAATCCCCTGGCAACGAGGAAAAAAGTTCTCTGAATTTCTTCTCTTATTTCTTATTTATATTGTGTTTGTCCTCATCCACCTCTCCTTTCTTCTCATCATTTTGTCTTATCTACTTAACTAATTTTGAAGTTTGCTAAGAAGTGGGAGGTTGGAGTTCTCCCAAAAGGAGTGGGATCTATGTGAATGCTGTAGCATATCTGTTATCTCATAGAATATTATTTTTCAAGAAGTATGTCATAAAGTTTGCTGTCTAGTGATTAATTTAGGACACACGAGCTGTGGTTTTGCTACCCTTTTGTAAAAGCTAGGGACTGGGGATGAAACTGGTCTAACCATTGCAGCTCTGTAGTTCTTTCTCTACTATCTGGTGATGATCTTAATGGCAGTCTCTCTTTCCCTTTCTGGTAATAAATTATTATGGTTTTCCCCTTTTATGTTTGGCCTTTCCCCATAGCATTTCACTGGAAAATTTGTGGACGTTTTGTTTATTGTTTAGAGCCCTTCTGTTTTATCTATAGGTAGAAGATGATCAAATCATATGATTGATCAACCACCAGTAGTATTTTATTACTGGCTTAACTTAATATTTTGTCCTATCTGTTGCTGTATCAGTTGGAATGACTAGTAGCCATATCAGTAATGATATATTTGTGGATATCTACAGTGTGGTTAATATATTTATGAAACTAATTGCTAATTATTGGAACTATTCAACATGAATTTCAGCCGGTTCTTGCAATGTAGAGGCCCATTTGCTAAAAGAAGGCATCCATTGGTGGATTCTGCTGTGGTTTCAGAAACAAGGAGATGCCTTGAAGATGGCATAGAATTCAATGGTGAATTGCTGAATTTTAGGAAAGATGGTTCTCCACTGATGAATAGATTGCGGCTGACCCCTATATATGGAGATGATGAGACCATAACTCATGTTATTGGGATTCAGGTCTTTTCAGAGGCAAATATTGATCTTGGTCCACTGCCTGGAATTGCAGTGAAGGAGTTTGCAAGATCCTCCGAACAATATCGTTCTAGTTTTTCTTCACTTCAAACTTTTCAGGCTGCAGAGAGAAGTATTTGTCGAGGGGTTTGTGGACTACTGCAGCTGAGTGATGAAGTCCTTGCCATGAAGATACTTTCACGGCTGACACCGAGAGATATTGCAGCAGTTGGCTCTGTTTGTATGCGGTTATATAAGCTTACAAAGAACGAGGATCTTTGGCGAATGGTCTGTCAAAATGCATGGGGTAGAGAAACAACCCGAGTTTTAGAGACTGTTCCAGTGGCAAAAAGACTTGGATGGGGCCGACTGGCAAGAGAACTGACTACTCTTGAAGCTGCAGCATGGAGGAAGTTAACTGTTGGAGGTTCAGTTGAACCCTCGCGGTGCAATTTCAGTGCATGTGCCGTTGGGAATCGGGTTGTTTTGTTTGGTGGAGAAGGGGTCAACATGCAACCAATGAATGACACCTTTGTGCTGGATTTAAATTCCAGTGAGCCTGAGTGGCGACATGTCAAAGTCAGCTCCCCTCCTCCTGGTCGTTGGGGCCACACACTTTCTTGTGTGAATGGCTCTAATTTAGTTGTATTTGGAGGCTGTGGGATACAGGGCCTGCTGAATGATGTTTTTGTATTTGATTTAGATGCCAAACAACCGACCTGGCGTGAAATCTCGGGATTGGCCCCTCCCCTTCCTCGATCTTGGCACAGCTCTTGCACGGTTGATGGAACCAAGTTGATAGTTTCTGGCGGATTTGCTGATTCTGGGGTACTTCTAAGTGACACTTTCCTACTTGATCTATCAATGGAGAAACCTGTTTGGAGAGAGATTCCAGCAGCATGGACACCACCTTCTCGATTAGGTCACACATTATCGGTTTATGGTGGCAGGAAAATTTTGATGTTTGGGGGTTTGGCTAAAAGTGGGCCACTTCGATTCCGCTCAAGCGACGTGTACACGATGGATTTGAGCGAGGAAGAACCATGCTGGAGATGTGTGACTGGGAGCGGGATGCCTGGTGCTGGGAACCCAGGTGGTGTTGCCCCTCCTCCTCGGCTTGATCATGTGGCCGTCAGCCTTCCTGGTGGCAGAATCCTGATCTTTGGTGGATCGGTGGCTGGTCTGCACTCTGCCTCCCAGCTCTATCTCCTTGACCCAACTGAGGAGAAACCCACGTGGCGGATACTAAATGTTCCTGGTTGTCCCCCAAGATATGCTTGGGGACATAGTACATGCATTGTTGGAGGGACAAGGGCTATAGTTCTCGGCGGTCAAACCGGAGAAGATTGGATGCTAAGTGAGCTTCATGAGTTGTCTTTAGCCAGTTCAATAAACTGATCCAGAGGAATCATCTGGCACTACGGAGAAGTTGTCGTCCTCTTTTGACAGAATAACATCGAGGATTAAAATTGATCAAGGACATTGCTGCAACTGCCAAAAAAGAGGTCTGTAGGAAATCATTAGGTATGAAATCGTGCATTTGGACTTAGCAGAGGATACGGCTTATGACAGAGATGATCAGAGGCCAATAATCCATATAGCCAAACCCATTTAGAAAAAAAAGCTCAGCTTGATTTGGTTTAGTTTTGAATTGTGTTAGTTAGGATTCATATAGTTGGTTGTCCGTGATGCATTTTCTTGGATGTGGTTGTTTTCGCTATAGATTTGACTTGTTCTATTTGCGAGATGACTCCATTCCAGGTTTAATTTTGTCACCTGTGTGTGAAAAAGTTGGCATTTGCTAAGGGCTACGGAATAACTTTTTGGTCTCACACATTCAGCCTGCAGCTCAATACGAAATTCGGAGAGAGAGAGAGAGAGAGAGAGAGAGGTGGTGGTGGTGGGGGTGGTTTGCATATGTATATGTATTGACCAGGGAGTGATGTAATGCTTCTATTAACTTGTAATAAGAATTATGCTTTAGACTTCTAATATACATCAGAAAATTCCCCAGGTTTGAAACTTGAAGAGGTGCGAAGGTCTGGCAGTAGAGTCTGGAGTAGAAGCAGCCTGCCTTACCGATGCATCATGTGATGATGGCTTGTTCCTGCCCTTCCCTTCCCTCCCTCCCTTCCCTTGTAATGGGGCTTTCGTTCTTTGACGTGTGGAGTTGCTTGCCTTCCGCATTTATCACCATCCGGGATAGCCTGTGCGCTGATCATAAGCTATATGTACAGATTTGTTCGGTGGTTCTTTTGTGCGGTTTAATCTTCCTTTTATGGTTTGTGTGCTGATCATTCTTGCATCAAACGCTGGTCGTGCACGATGCTGAGTCGTTCTTGCATCAAATGCTGTTCTCACACAATGCTGAGTCACTTTTGTTTGGTTGTTCATCATTTTTACTTTGCAGGCCTGATTTATCGATTCTGGTGGATGGCGCTTGACATGATCAGCCTGTTAAGTCAAGATTATGGTCTTAGATTTTAAATTTTGACCCAATTCTGCATTCTACTTTATTGTAAGCAAGCATAATTTTATTAGTAGTAAACTTACATTGTTATCAAATTGAGGTGAAAATTGTTTAACATAGGTTTTTAATCGGCTCCTAGCAAAAAATGCCATTAAGTTTTTTTTTTTTTTGACATCTTTATTAAATCTTCCTTTTATTCTATGATGTTCTGGATTTTTCAAATGATTTATATTTGGATTCGATTTGTTTTCTTTAACCAAATTTATTTTTAATTAATTTTATAAGGTCTTCAATAGTATAGTACATTTCATTTTTTCTGAAAGGTTTCAAATAAACATAAACCCAGTCAGTATGATCCTTTCCCGGTAATTAAAATAGGGAGGTAAAAGGGGAAAGAGATTAGAAATTTCATGACATATTAAAAAAAACTATATCATATCATAAAATATATTTAAAATTCATAACTATTTTAAATGTAAATTATTATTATTTTTCTAATAATTTACCGAAATCATCGGTCAGATTTTGACGATGAAAGAACGGCCGTTTAAAACGGAACTGGAAAGACAAAGATCACACATTTCTTTCTTCTTAACGTGTAGATTCTCTTGCACTCTTCTCAAATACCTACTCTCTCTCTCTTTGGACACAACATATACCCCTTGCTTGGCTGCATCCTCACTTTATTCTCCACTCTTCACCTTCCCCTGCCTCCCATCTTCTCTCTCTCTCTCTCTCTCTCTCTCCGTCTCTGTTTTGTGCCTGTGGAAAATGGCTTTTCCTAAGGACCCAACACCACCACCGCCGCCAGTGATAGGAAAGATCGGACCTTACACCGTCTTCCTCACTCCACCTTCCACTCCTAGTCCTAAGCCCGCCAACCCTATTCCGGAAACTCCCAAAAAAGCAGTCTTCCAGCCTCCTCTGCCGCCGGTTCAGCCTCCGCCTGCTCAATTTATCAAGCCGGCCGAAGACCGGTTGGAGTTCCTCCGAAATGCTGTCGCCAAATTCCAAAAGGGTATATCCCAGTTTTTCTTCCTTTAGAGTTTTTGGTGTACTGCTGTTTTCCTTTGGTTTTTCAAAAAGGGGAAAAAATACGTTTGTCCTGATTTTCATTTCTATGTTTGATAGCGCATTCGAGTCTGGATCATTACGTGGCGAATTGGTTAGGGCTAAATCATTCCAAGTATCAGTGGGCCTTGGATGATTACTATGAATCTAAAGGAGTGGTAAGCTTTGATCTTGATTCGCTTGGATTTTGGATTTTTTTTATGAGATTTAGTTTGATTTCTTCAGTATATTGTTGCATATTTATGTAATTATTTACAGTTTTCTATATTTTTCTCATGTGAAAGTTACTGCTGTATTTTTGGCTAGGTACCATTTAATTGTTAGGCGTTGATTGTTGGGGTCACTCGCATGTGGGAAAATGCCGGCTTGGAATATGCCGGAGAGGGTTCTCCGGAGTGGATTCTCCGAAGTGGAGTTCTCAGGAGTGGGAAATCTGGGGTGGATTTCTCGAAAGGAAATTTGGAGTGTATTTACGGATTGGATTTTCCAGAGTGAAAATGCGGGAGTGTATTTTTAGAGTGGAAAATGCCGGAGTGCATTTAAGAGTCGGAGTAGCACTTGCTGGTAAGGAAATCCGGAGTGGATTTCCAAAGAGGAAAATGTCGGAGTGGCATTTTGTGGTGGAAATCCAAAGTGGGTTTCGGAGTGCTTTTGCAGAGCATGCAAGAAGTTGGCGGCTAGGCAGCAGAATCCGGTCAACGGGGATGCTGACCACCTGTGAGGAAAAGTCGGTCAATGGATGATTGACCATCCAAGAAAAAGCAATATGGCCCATTGGTGCTAGCTCATAAGATTGATTGAGCATGCGAGATATCTAGAGAATATGCGCAATCTTTACAGAGTGAGCGCCGTCTCCGTAGAGCATGATAATTTGCAGAGCCAATAGCAGGTTGCAGGGTGGTGATAGATTTTGCCACATGAAACTTGCCTATTGGGTAAATGGTTTCTAGGCAAGCTATATATATATATATATATATATATATATATATATATATATATGTATGTATGCTGGGCATGTAGAGATAAAGAGAGATAGCTGAGGCGGTGAAATCATAACGGTGAAGTCCAGGTGTGTGTGAAAAAGAAAAGAGAGTGGAGTACACCACCAGTGAGAGAAAGAAGAGAAGAAAAATAGAGAGATAAGAGCGAAATGAGAGTTTTCTTCCTTAGGAGTTGTTTTTCTTAATTTTTCTCAGGTGTGTAGCGAATACTCTATCTCGGGGGTCTTTGTAATCAATTTTCACGTAGTGGACTTATTGTGGAGTAAGTGTCCCGTGATTTTTTCCTTATTTGAGAAGAGTTTTTCGCGTAAAATTTCGGTGTACTCCTCTTCCTTGTTCCTCTTTTCTTGTTGTGTGTGATTGTAAGATGGTCATCACTATCATTATTTTTATTTTGACGTCATTTTTTCCCTACAAGTAGTATTAGAGATTGGTTATGAATCGTCGGTTGGATGGCGTCGTCATCGAGGAATGTGCCGTTTAGCATAGAGCAGTTCAATGGGCAAAATAACTTCATCCTTTAGTAGGAAAGGGTGAGGAATATTTTAACCTGGGAAGGGACAGTGAAAGCTCTTCGGAGAAAGGAGGAGTCGGAGAATATGATGGAGAAGGACTGGCAAGATAGGAGGTATCTTGCTAATTACACGATCAAGTTGTGTCTTGTGGATAACACTTTCCAGGAGGTTATAGGCTTGTCTGACCCGGTGGAAGTTTGGGAAAAGTCTGAGAACCGGTATCAGTCTAAAAGCTTGACAATCATCCTGCATGTGAAAAAGTTGTTCTATGGCCTGCGGTTGTCGGAAGGGAAAAATTTTGAGAAGAATTTGGACGAGTTCAATCGGATATTAACGTAAATATCAGCCCTCGATGAGAAGATCAAGGAGGAAGATAAAGTGTTAGTGTTGGTGTTGCCGGGGTGTCATTGCTGGCCTCGTACGATCATATTGTCACAACGCTATTGTTTGGGAAGGATACGTTGAGATTGGACGAGATCATAGCTTTCCATCTTATGAATGAGTCAAGGTGGAGGGAAAGCGGTGAGGTCTCAAGCTTACAGCCAAGTGTGCTTGTGGCGACCAGCATTCGGGGATGAAGGAAATCGAGGGAACGAGGGGGAGACGGCAAGTCGAAAAGGAGCAATAGTTGGAACAGGCTTCGGGAGAGGGCGTGCTTTCGTTGTGGCAAGAAGGACCACATAAACTGGTATTGCTCGCAGAGGAAGCAGGAGAAGAAGGGTAGAAGCGATTTTCGGGAGAAAAGGGATCATGATGATGATTGGGAGACTGTCGCTTTCTGTAAAAACCTCCTGATTGTTTATGCAGGGGAAGCACAGAGCTTGCCGTGTCAGAAGACGAGTTTGGTGATGGACAGTGGGGTCTCATACTATACAAAATCGAGGAAGTCCCACTTCACGGGTTATATGCCCGTAGGCCTCGAATATTGAAGATGGGTAACGGTGGCTCGTCTAGGGTGATTGGCATTGGAGATGTTTGCTTGTGGACAAGCAACGGAAACAAGCACATGTTGAAGGGCGTGCGACATACCTCAGATTTGAGGTTGAATGTGACTTCAACCGGAAAGTTGGATGAAGAAGGTTTCAGGACGGCATTTGGTGATGGTCAGTGAAAACTCATCAAAGGCGTCTCAATTATGGAAACGGGAAGCAGAAGATCAGGGCGATACCTGTTGAAAACCTGTGTTGCCAAGGAAAGTGCCAAGGTGACCAAAGGGAGCATTGGTCAAGGTGACAGGAGGAGGTGTTCAAGGTGGAATGTAAAGGAGAATAACTCTGTTGTAATGAAGGAGCTAAAGGGGAGTGGGATTACTCCAAGTTTAGTGGAGCGGAAGAAGGTGTCATTCAGGTTTGCAGAGGCTGACGTCGGAATCCCAATTGAGGTGAAGCTGCCAAAGGGCAGGCGATGAGGTCGCCAGAAAAGGGCGAAGTTTTTTTTTCCCATATGTTGTGAGGGGAAGTTTGTTGGGGTCACTCTCATGTGGGAAAATGTTGGCTTGGAATATGCTGGAGTGGATTTCTCCAAAGTGGATTCTTCGAAGAAGAGTTCTCCGGAGGGGGAAATCCACTCCGGATTTCTCCGGAGAGAAAATTCAGAGTACATTTACGGGACTGGATTTTCTGGAGTGGATTCTCCGGAGTGAAAATGCGGGAGTGCATTTAAGAGTAGGAGTGGCATTTGTTGGTAAGGAAATCCGAAGTGGGTTTCCGGAGTGCTTTCAGAGCAGGCAAGAAGCCGGTGGCCGGGCAGTAGAAGCCGGTCAACGGAAAGTTGATCGGTTGGAAGCAGAATCCGGTCAACGGCGATATTGACCGGCTGTGAGGAAAAGTCGGTCAATAAATGATTGACCATCCAAGAGAAAAGCAGTATGATCTATAGGTGCCAACTAAGAAGATTGACTGAGCATACGAGATCTCTGGAAGATATGTGTAATCTCCGCAGAGCAGGCGCCGTCTCTGCAGAGCATGATGATTTGTAGAGCCAATGGCAAGTCGCAGGGTGGTGGTAGGTTTTGCCACATGCAACTTGCTTATTGGGTAAATGGTTTCCAAGCAAGCTGTATATATATATATATATGTATGCATGTTGGGCATGTAGAGATGAAGAGAGATAGCTAAGGCGGTGAAGTCACAGCAGTGAAATCTAGGCATGTGTGAAAAAGAAAAGAGAGTGGAGTGCACCACCAGTGAGAGGAAGAAGAGAAGAAAAATAGAGAGATAAGAGCAAAATGAGAGTCTCCTTCCTTGGGAGCTGTTTTTCTTAATCTGTCTCTTGAGTGTATAGTGGGTTCTGTATCTCGAAGGTTTTTGTAATCAATTTTCACATAGTGGACTTGTTTTGGAATAAGTATCCCGTGATTTTTTTCTTTATTTGATAAGGGTTTTCCACGTAAAATTTCGGTGTACTTCTCTTCATTGTTCCTCTTTTCTTGTTGTATGTGATTGTAAGATTATTATCACCACCGTTATCCTTGTTCTGCTGCCATTTTTCCCCAGCATTGATTAGCTGAAGTTAAAAGAATGGTTGGAGAACAAGTGTAGTACTATTTTCTTAGCAAATGTTAATTGAGTACTCAGTCCATGCACTCTGCCATTTACGTATACTGTCACTCTAACGATCCAGCTGGGGATGCAAAACAATAAACATTGTTGATGATCCGAGTCTTTAATGATTATAAATTGGCCTTTTAAACTCTTCATCACATTATGTGGTATTCAGCGATGATAATTATGATAAGTATTCTAGATTTACTGAATAGAAGTACTTATCCCATTTTGTATTAGGAATAACAGTTCTGTTAACGTTGATCGTGTCCTAGCAACTCTGATATTTGTAAGTAATGCAATAAATGCAAGCATGTAGATGTGCAAGCTGTCTTCTTGGCGGGATTTGTGGACATGTCTACCTCATGCTTGGTAGTAGAGGGCCAAGAGGAGTTTTCAACTGCATTTGCATCTCCCTTGGGCAGATGTAGCTCGCACAACTAACACCCTTCTTTGTTGCTGCCTTAGGTTGCAAATTGAAGATTTATGGGGGAGCTTCCACTTCCTTTCCTGAAAGTAGTTAACATAGCCTTCATCCTTTAGCTTTACAGTAATATTAAATTGTTGAATATGAACCTGTATCACATCTTTAGTGCTCAACTGAAAATTAGCATTGGATCTTGTATTACATTCTTTTGTGCCTGCAATTTTGGATGAGGCATTGTTTTCCTGTCTGAAAGCTATACTCAATTTGAGTGTTGTTTGGAAGCAATTCAATCAGATGATAACAAGAATTCACTCATACTATATGAAGAAGTTGAGAAGAACCATTAGAATCAGTCACCCTTAAGACAACCATCATCATGAAATGAGGATGACTCTTTTTTTGTTGTCACTGCAACTACTGTACTGTTCTGCTTCTTGATTATCTAGCTTAACTCCCTTTTTGACTTGCTGCAGTGCAAGCAAGTTATGCCTTACCTCATTTTCAGTACATCTGACTTTGAAGAGATTATAAGCTTTATGGGGTACTTCTTACATAATTAAAATGGTGATTGTTTGGCCTTCCAATTGGGGTATCATGCCACTCAATGCCTTCAGCGCTACTCCTTTTACACTTGGTGTTTTTTTCCCTCTTTTTCTTGTTTTGTTTGCAAGCATATGTGACGTCAACTGCTTTCCTCTTCATAGACTTTCCTTGATTCGATTCTCAATCACCGACCTACTTATTAAAAAATCTCTTAAAAATGCTTCTTCTTCCTGTTAAATTGTGTGCTCAACCAACATTTAATCTTAGCAGGAATTTGATGCAGCTTGTTGCAACTTCCCTTTTTGCAGATTAATGAGCCCTACTCAATGAAGTACCAAACAAAATAAATCAGATATTAAGAATAGCACTTAAAATGGCATATAAAGTTCTCCTTTCACTTTGTTTGAATATTTAGATAAAGAAAGGTAGGAGAAAATCCACCATTCCCAGCACAAACTACCACCATCTTCACCATTATTGACGCTTCCTTATTTCAACCCTTGTCACCATGGTGGTGCAATAGTGGCAGATTGGGCTAGTAGTGGTAGTCGGTGAATGAGTTGTGGTGTTGATTATGGTATAATTGGCCTTGGATGAGAGTGGTGGTGTATATGGTGACGAATTGTCCCCAGTAGTGGTGGTGTTAGTGCTGCAATGGTGTGAGGTGGTGGTGGTGGTGGAGGCAATGATGGCAGTTGGTTGATTGGGGGTTTTGTTTAACTGTAGTCGTCATGGTGATAATAGACAATTTGGCTGCAGTGGTGGTAGACTGGTGGTAGTGGTGGTGTTAATGTTGTGGGTTGTGGTGAGGATGGCAGCCATGGTAGTGGTAGGAGCAAATTTGTGACGGGTTCAAAACGATTGGAAGTGAAAGATTACTCTAGTATTGTTTAGACCAATTTATGCTTGTCATTTTAAACCAGTAGTATAACCAAAAGTAACAATATAATAAGTATAATACAGGAAAAAGTAAGGACATTTCAGGAGCATTTTGGGGGAAAGACTTTATTAGAAGTCAGGGAACATCACGATAAGGTCTTAACCTAAGGGGCTACCCTTTTTCGAGGCCATTTGGGCTAAAAGCCAGCAAGTTGCAAAAGTAGCAAATCCAGCTTTAATCCATTTAATAGCTAGTGTTGCCTTGCTGCTTTTGGATGATAAGCTCAGTAAAAGAAACTTACGATGACTTAAATATTTGAAATTGGTATCATTTAGCCGACAGGGAAGAAATAGTGATTTAATGGAAGTGGGTAGGTAGATTGAAGTTGCCAATACATGAAATTGAATAGTTAGGAAGACTGATTGACCAATCTTTGCCTAATCCAGCAGATATATGGAGATGTTGGGAAAAATTCATATATTCGCTGTTAAATAGTTGCGTTTAAGGCAACTTCAAAACTAGGTGCAATGTGCTTCAGAAGAATGACACTGTCCTTCGAAGGAAATGAAAATTATGAGGGAGGTCTGTGCTGTTTGAATTGCCAAAGATAGTTATAGATGTAGATTAGGAGTGGAGATTGGAGGAGATGGTCATAGAAGGTCTTCCGAATGAAATTTCCCTTTTGTTTAAGGCACTAGTTTAGATGGAAACCCTGAACAAGTGAGTTGTCCTGGCTTTGGTAAGACTTAGTCTTTCATTGATTTGGGACAATTTTTTTTAAACAGAGCAAATTGTTTTATTTGGTCAACTGAGAGCATAAGAAACACTTTTCACCTGCCCTATCTATTTATAATTTACTTTGTAGTAGTAATGCTGGTAGAATAAATGATAGCTGGGAGAGCTCCAATGAGAATCTGGACGTTGATATGGAAGATGAAAGCGATGTTCATTGGCAATGCCACTGTTCTTATTTCTGTTATTGTTGATTTTAGTTTGATTGCATGTGTCTAAGCTGATTATAGCCCCTTTACATTCAGAATGATCTACAAACTGAAATCCAAAATTGGTTACAGGAGAAAGGGGATTCCAAAACAAAAGAAGTATCAAGTGCTTGACCTTTATGTTTGGCAGGTAAAGCAACATCCAAAGCCATATTCTAATAATGTACACATTATACTTTGGATATCTGAGAATTTCTTCCTGCAGGCCTTGTCGAAGCTACTGTGCTTGTCCCATCCGCTTAACTGTAATATATATCTGCAACTATTTATGTAGAGAAATCTGGGCATGGGGTTTTGGTGTCTGAAATTCTGGTATGGGGTTTTGCCATGTTGTTCGCCTTATATGCTGCATCAGATGACCCTAGTGTTGTGGGCAGCGGACTGTGTCCCTTGTTCTCAATAGTGCACATCTTTTCTTCTACCGAGTCTCATTCCATGGTCTAATTACTTGTATGCTCCTCTATGTTGTACGCATTTTGTATCCAAACTCTTATCTTATATATATATATATATTCTCTCGACAATCATTCGTGCTATATTGTTCTTCGGGTTTTTGGTGTATATAATTTGAGCTGATCATGCAATCATAAATCTGCAATTCATGAGATGCAGACCTCTTACAAAACAGTGATAATTGCTTTAGCCTGGATATATGAATTTTCCACCTGCTTTCCATTATTAGGAGTATTAATTTGTTTTTTTCTTTTCAAGTTGTTTACATCATAAAAATTGCATTAAGACTATTTTTGTTATTTTGATTTTATCCTTTTATATTATAAGAATAAATCTCAACTATCTGAGGGTTATTGAAGTTGGGTGGGTAAATAATGTGTTGAAAACAGCGAGGTTAATTGCCTGTACAAGTTAATGGTTACTGTTATCTTTTGGGTAATATTGATTCCTTCTCAATCACGACTACAGTTATCTTCTTCTCTTTTACATAGCCCTTCTTTCCCTGAACCTAACGTGCTCTTTAAGGTAGACCTATCGATTTTTTATTTTATGAGTTTATGATTTTTTTCTTTGATTGGTGGTGGAGATAGTTATTTTTTCATGAAATTATTATTTTTTTGGAAGCTAAATGTTACAATATTTACTCGGACCAAATTATCTCTCGTGTGAATTTGGCAAGAAACCAACAACAGAGCCAATAAGCATCCGGATGGAGGAAGTAAATAAATTTTACTTGAAAAATTTTTATTTAAATTGAAAGAAAAAAAAAAAAAAAAAGAACTTCACGTTCAAATTTGGCACTCCATAATCCATGGCAAGGTTACATAGATTTAAGTAGCTCACACTACTCGGGTATACAACTCTATACGTTAAGTTTAAAAGGTCATACTGAAAGATTGGTTGTATCTGAATGAAATCGTTGTCAAAATGAAGTGCAGACGTTTCTCTTTTCTTCGTCGTTCTCTCGTGTGCCACATCTTTCTCAAAAGGAGAAACTGGTGCAAAACTTTTGCCTCTATAAGAAAATGTATAATCCTCTTATCCTTTTTATATACGAATCAAGAAACCCAGATGGTGTCACCGAAGTTCTGAAAATTCGAACTTGCAAGTGGGACTACCAAAGTCTAGAAAAGCCAAACTTATGGGTGTGATTATCGGAGTTTTAGAAAAAACTGAAATCCCATAAAAGTCGAACTCCGAGCAGTTTGGATGAATCTTGGCCAACTTACTTTGGAAAGATCTTGCCCCGGCACCAAAGTCCACATCTCATGCAAACATTCTGCCTTTGGCAGCTCGAGCATCAGCTTCGTCACTCTTCGGTCGGTCTCTAGCTATTGCCAATCCATCAAATCTCTTCAAGCGGTCGTCATATGTCAGTATCTATATTAGTTAGGAAAAATATAATTATGTATATGATGAGTAACAAGACTTATATGAAACTGACCACACTTAAGACTTTGAATTCAAATATCGTATATTTTATTTTTATTCTATTCTTAAACGTGTATTTAAAGTTGTATTTAATCTACATGAAACGCAGCAAACTGCAAGCAGCTATGACCGGGCACACCACTATGCCAGTGCACCTAAATACATGTATATACCCACCCCCATGCTGTTATGGTCCTCTCGGTGAGGAGATCTCAGCATTCATTTAATAGTTGAGATTAGAAGTTAAATAAATAAATTATATAAATTATATAGAGTAATTTAATTAATTACTTAATCTCAATTATTTATTTACCCAATATCTAATCTTAACTTTAGGTGAACATGGGAGCCTAGAGGACCGTGACAATTCTAAAATCTCTAACTTCCAACGTCACTTTTCCATCAACTCCCACTATTCTATTGCTCTTAGGATTCTCAAACTCGTATGCAAAGTACAAATATTCTGCGTAGAAGCCATAATCTGATGCACACTATAATAAACTTTATGCCTTGTACCTGATTTTTATTTAAATCATTCAACTTACTTTTCCAGATGAGTTCTGGAAGCCTCCATGTGAGGAATACTAAGACGTCGCTCAGGTTCTGAGGATTGTTGCTCTGTATCATCTCCTTGTCAGCTAAATCTGCCTCTGACCTGTAAATTCTGCCTGAGAGTGACATGGATTGCCACTTTCTCACACACAAAACAAAGAATAAGAAAAAAAGAAGAAGAAGAAGAGAAGTTCATGATGGGAAAAGTATTGTGGCCAGTCACATTGTTGCAGCAACATTCCATGTCATCTATGTGCAGATGTCATATGACACTACTCGTAGATGATGGAGATGGATGTGTCGCAACTGATATTTTGAAATTGCATAGTACTCTTCCATTATATGTCCTTAAGTTTGGATTGAGACAATTGAAGCTGTGGACGAAAAAGAAAGTACTAATTGTCTTATGCATTTTAGTAATGTAAAAAATAAAAATAAAAATTGGGGTGCTTACTTTCAATTTGGGATGTCAAATTTACTCCAACTTCATCTTCTTTTATTCTCTGTTAAGACCCATATATCTTAAAGGGTGTAAAGTGGATGACAAGACGGAGAAAGAGAACAAGATGAAACCCGTGGGTGACCCCCACATTCTTTAATGTTTCTGAAGAGACTGAATGTATTCCTCCTAAACTAAACCAATTTGTTCATGTCTACCGTTTTATTATAGCCAAAGCCCAGAAAAATTTTGTTATACTCAAAACTGTCACTTGAGCCCCTTTGCAATTTAGGATTTAGGATAGTATTGGGAAAGACAAGTAAATAATACCCCATCCTTCATGTGAAAATTGGAGAAGAAAGGAGGTTTAGTTCTCAAATTTCATACATGGGCAACATGTTTACATTAATCACACATGACAATGCGAATGAAATCTCTGTTCTTATTTTTATTGTTCTGAACTAGTATTCTTATAATGCAATCTTAGTTCAAAATCGCAGTGGATTTAAGGCATTGTATGTAGCAAATTGTCTTAAATCTATGTTCTGGTTTAGTTCAATGTTCTTAAGCTACAAAGAAATTACAAGGAAATGCAATCACTAATCACTAAATGCCTGAATTTTCCTCTGCAAATTCGTATGTTTTGCCACAGAATCAGATCTTCGAGCACTTTTAGCCCATGATTGTTCCTTCTTTCCAGTTCAACCTGGAACTGAAGCATGTGATCTTTAGTTTCGTCTACCATGTACTTGAAAATAAGTATTAAATACAGCAAGTGATCCCTTTTACATTAATAGCAGCAGGTATTATAGTTGGCCAATTTTAGTATCCATGCAAACAGCCACCATGAATAATTTAATACCTTTTCCTCCTTTTTACCATGTGTATATATGCATGTATGCTCTTCTTTTTCATCAAAGAGGAGCAGTATAACGAAGGAAAATCTCATATGGCAGCACCTTTCATTGTTATCTCTCTCTTCTTCTCCTTTGTGATTCAATTCATTTCTCAATCCTTTTCAGAACAGGTAAAACATAGCTCACTGGTGATTGGCCTTAGACGATCACCCGCACCAAAGATCTCCCCTTTCATGGCAAAGAAGCAATCTGAGCCATTGAATATGATGGAGCCATTGAGGGAAGTTAGGGATGGATATCTGATATCCCTGACCCTAGGCACACCGCCTCAGGTCATTCAGGCCTATTTAGATACTGGGAGTGACCTTACTTGGGTTCCGTGGGGAAATGTATCATTTGATTGCATAGACTGCGATCAGTATTACAGGGCCCATAGATTAACCGGTGCTTTCTCTCCTTTGTACTCCTCTTCGTCGGCTAGAGTCCCTTGCATTAGTTCTTTTTGCACCGAGATCCATAGCTCTGATAATTTCTATGATCCTTGTACTATGGCTGGTTGCTCATTGCGTGCCCTTCTTATGGGTACTTGTTCTAGGCCTTGCCCTTCATTTGCTTATACGTATGGCGAAGGAGGGGTTGCAGTGGGCATATTAACCAAAGACACACTTAGGATCCATGGCACTAGCTCAAACATTATAAAAGAGATTCCCAAATTCCGATTTGGGTGTGTAGGTTCCACCCACAGAGAGCCCATAGGGATAGCCGGGTTTGGTCGAGGACTACTCTCTTTACCTTCACAACTAGGGTTCATCGAAATGGGTTTCTCCTATTGTTTCTTGCCCTTCAAGTTTGCAAGCAACCCTAATATTTCGAGTCCTCTAATCATCGGAGACCTCGCAATTTCTTCCTCACAAGATTCCTTCCAATTCACTCCATTGCAAAGGAACCCCACATATCCAAACTACTACTACATTTTTCTAGAGGCCATCAATGTGGAAAACTCGAGCACTAATGAAGCGCCAATGAACTTGAGAGAGTTTGATGCAAAAGGCAATGGAGGCATGGTGATCGACTCAGGAACAACATACACTCACCTGCCTGATCCTCTGTACTCTGAGCTTCTCTTTGAACTCGAGTCAGTCATAACGTACCCTCGAGCCATTGATCAAGAGAGAGAGACCGGATTTGGCCTCTGCTACGAAATCCCATGCCTGAACGATACTTGTAACGACGACGACGATCTCCTCCCTTCCATTACGTTCCTCTTCTCGAGCAATTCGAGCCTTATATTGCCCAAAGAAAAGCACTTCTATGCCATCGGTGTGCCGAGTAACTCGTGTGTGGTGAAATGCTTGCTGTATCAAAGGATGGATGATGGAGATTCTGGTCCAGCCGCCGTGTTCGGAAGCTTCCAGCAGCAAAATGTGGAGGTGGTGTATGACTTTCAACAGGAGAGGATCGGTTTCAAACCGATGGACTGTGCTTCTGCAGCCGCCTCTTATGGACTCAATAAAATCTAACTTCAGATGATGATCAACTAAAGCTTTTTGCCGATTCTCAACTGGTTTCAATTCAAAAGAAAAGGTCGTCTTTTCGATGATTGCTTAATTGACAGGCTGTTAATGGCAGCTGTTTTGCAACTAGTTATGGAAGGCTCTGCTTTTAGCTCATATGCAACAAAGCAAAACCGTGCCAGAGCATGTTCATTTGATCTTTAATTTTACTTTATTTGCGCTTTGTCCACTGTTGACGCCAGCACTTCCAACTTAAAGTATTACGACATAGAACATAGATTATGAAGCCAATTAAAATATCTTTTCAATTTAAACTAAATCGAAGCTTAAATAAAAATTTGAAATAAATAAATAAATAAATCTAGACAGATGGTATTAATTTTTATCTCTTTATTACTTATTGATGAACATGTTTTAATAAACCTTATGATGGAAATGACAAAAATTTAAAATTTATCCGTTGATTTACTAGATATTAAATTAAGAAACTATTACACGTATTTAAGAAAATGTATAATTATTGATGGGTCTAATAACCCATAGGTCGACTCAAGGTATAGCCCGTAAAAAAAACTGCTGTTGAAGTGGCATCTAAGAGAAAGGTCATTGCGGCCCAAGGCCCAAACGGCACGACACAAATCCACCTAGTAGGGTACGAGTTACAAAGGTCGCCCTTTGGACAAGCCCACAGGTGTAACCTAGTGATACCTACTCGGCAATTCCAGCTCAGCATGCAAGCCCATGTGACTGTCAATTTATGATGTCCTGCCCATCTGAAAAAGTGCAGTTTGCTAGGAAAATGGGGAATGGTCTCCATCAAAGGGCTAGAAATTACGGCGACGCAACATGTGATATGTCAAAACTAAGGTCTAGGCGGTGGTGCAAGTGGTCTAAGCAGGTTGATCTAGAACCTGTTCGCTGAGAGTAAGCGACTAGGGTCGGGTGTAATGTAGTGCTTATGATTGTCCCTTCCGCATGGCTGTTGACAGCTATAATAGCACAGCATGCTTGGGGGAGGAGAGTCCAACATATGCAGCTACAATAATTGTCATGATAGCTTAGTAAATATCTGTAAAATATCTACCTGCGTAACGTATCGCTCTGAAAAAATAAGTGTAGTCCTCCAACGTTTCCAAAAAAACTATGATTCATTGCTTACCCGGGTATGCTCAAAGAGACAGTGGACGTTAGCTGCGAGGCCCAGTGAAGGCTACACCGACTCTATCTGTATAAATTCTTTTTCTCTCCTACGAGAAAGAGGAGTGAAGAATCCCTATCATCAAACATCCCTAAATTATCAAATTGCTTTATCTCAAATCATTCTGTCTTCAAGTGCATTACTTCTCATGCCACTCAGCCCGTGAGTGCACAGCTCGCCAGTGCACGATCTCTCTCAAAAGTTACTCTCCGTTGAGTACACTCCTCGAAACTTAATATTCAAATTTGCACTTAATATCCATTTCTAACACGTATCTACGCGTTCCTTACATCATCTTATCTTTTTACTCTACTAAAAAAGATTACTGATTTAAGTATTGAATGATATATTAGAGAGTGAGTTCCGTCATTCTCTAACATCTTATTTGTTTGTTGTGGTATATAAGATTTAGATTATCAACAATAGAGATTGGATCAGCGAAGAGAGATTAAGCAGCTCCTTAATTTATATAATATATTATTTTAATATTTTAAAAATATTTTAAATAATATAATATTTTTATCTATTTATTTATTATTAATTTATAAAAAAATAAAATAATAAATCAAATATTATATTCTTAACAAGTTGATATTCGCAGAAATTACCGACTGTCGTACCACGAAGCCTCTCCGTCGCTCTGAAAAGGGCGCGAAGCCCTGTGGAATGACAATCCAGGCTACGAGTCGATAAAGATAAATTGCCGACTCTCGTTTGATCCGCTTGGGATTTTCCTTTAGAGAGTTCTCTCTGAAGAAAATGTACGGTAGCCAGTTCGACGGAAACGCCGCCTTCTCCGGCGGCGGTTTCATGCCCACTCAGGCAGCTCAGACTGCCGACCCTTCCTTTTCCCCGGCTAAGGTGCATCTTCTTTCTGTCGTGTTTTCTATGATCCTTATGTATCCTTGATTCCACTCTAGATTAATTTACTTTGTTGTTTTTAGTCTGTTAATTTCGGATACCTCATTCAAATATAGCAGTTTTTAAATCAATTCGATTTATTTTTAATTGCTTTTGAATATATTCTTTCTTTCCTGCCTAATATTATCCTTCATCATGGTACGCTTCTTTTCTTTGTTTAATTCCGCTCTAGGTCAATTTACTTTCTTTTTTTCTAACAAATTTTCAGATTTCGTTCAATTACCGAGCTTGTTCAGCATTAGGTTTTTAAATTGTTTTTCAGTCTGATTGTAAAGCTTCTTAGTTCTAAGGGCATTACATAGCCTGGTGTTGTATTGTCGCAGAATCGCGAGGGTCAGGGGTTAGTACCATTTACTGTGAAACAAATAACTGAAGCACTTTCCTCATCGGATGAGAAATCCAACTTTGTCGTTGATGGTGTCGTTGTCAACAATGTATGCGTTTTGTTATTGGGGGCTATCTTTTCCTTCAGTTAGACATCTTTTTTGTTGAAAATGGAACTTTGGGTCTCAGGTTACAGTTGTTGGGATGGTATTTAACAAGGTTGAAAGAATTACAGACGTTGGCTTCGTTCTTGATGATGGAACAGGGAGAATTGATGTCCACAGATGGTTTAGTTTCTGATTCATATGCTATATTGGTATTTGTAGACTTATTATAAATATTTATCAGTAACATATGTGTGTTTATGTGTATGGATATATAGGGTTAATGAAGCTTTTGACACAAAGGAAATGGAGAGTATAATGTAAGTGCTTTATTTATTCTTAACCTTAGCTCAAACTTCAGAATACTAGTTCTTTTCATAGCTGAAAAGTGAGAGACTTCTCAAAGTAATTAATAATTAAACTGCATATGTCATGTTTGTTATTGTTAAAAAGTGTGAGTGCACAAAATTGTTGAAATATGTGTGAATTGTTTTTCTATGTTATATTTATCATATGTCTTTTTGATGAAATTCAAGTTGATACAATTCTTGTTCCATTGAAAAGCTCTTTCTATCTAGTTTAAATGACTGCTGTATTTTTTTTTCTTACTGTATTATTAGAAAATCCATTGGGAGATGAGGTCAATATAGAGTTGAGGTTGTCTTGATTTGCTAATGAGATACAGACTGTTGTCTTGATTTTGCTGTTGTTTTCCTTTTGTTTCCTGTTCTCTTTCTGTTTTCCATTCTTTAATAACCAATTCCATCCATTTCCAGCGTAATATCGCTTAATCATTCAGTAAATGCATCACCCTTGCAATCAAAGTAGCTGAATTACCCACTTTGTTACCATGTGATGCAGACTCAGAATATTTGTTGCTAATAAGCTTTTGATTAGCCAAGCGTTGAAAAATAAGAAAATGATAATAAGGTCTAATTTTGCAGCTTTACTTCTTTGTTCTAATCCCTGAGATCCCTCAACTATGCTTGTGTTATTTATGGTCTGCGTCTTGGGACTTCTTAGTTCATCCATTTGGTATAGGGTGCAGGTTACAGGTGGAAAAGGATTACATCTTAATGTGTAGTCTAATGCATAGTGAGTCAATTGATGGAGCATTGATTGAATGGTCTATTGTTCACTGCAAGATTTTAATGTGTTGGTTACCTTTTGGGTGCTAGGGATGGGATGTACGTACGTGTTTTTGGACACTTGAAAGGGTTTCAAGGTAAAAGGCAACTAACTTCTTTTGCTGTCAGGTATGTGCAATGCTATTTTGTGTTATATTTCATATTTGTCTGCTTGTATATGTTTCTTTTGATATGTGCCTGTGTGCTTATGTGCAATGCTGTCAGTAACATCTTTTTTGTTATCTAGAGTTACTGGGGTGGAAAAGATAGAGAGAATGTCATAATATACCTGTGGCAGAAACAAAAGGAGAGGGGAATGTAGACAGCTGACTCTCAAGCATAGTGATATACATTGAGAATGAATTGAATGCGGAATATTAAATAGCAACATTATAAGGATAACCTATCTGAAGCATAAAGCTTCTCTTTAAAATCAAACATGTTGTTCTTGCTATTATTATTTCCTTGTCTTTCTTGTCTTAATAAGTTCGATTTTCAAGATGACCATTGTGTCATAGTATGGGCAGTAGAGAACTGCTAAATTCAATAAGAGCAGACTCTGAGAACACACGTTAAAAGTAATCAAATTGAATAGTATAATCTACTTGCGGGGCCCCAGTCAGTAGTGCATACAGAAAACTGGTACCCTGAATGTTGAATAGATGAATGAAATTGATACAGTAATTCTGGTATATTTATCAGAGAACTTTTAAAGACATTTCACGAGTAACCGTGTTGTTACACAGGATTGCAATGACAAAAAAGAATTTCTGTGGAAACTGGAGCCCATGATGGAACCTTGTTTAAATGATTAAAAGAATTGGGTAGAGCATAATCCTTGGGTCTACTATTTTTCTTGATTCTGATGTTTAATTTGATTCATTGGACATACTTAAACGCATCAAAAATTGGTTACCAATCTGATCAATAGTAATGATGGTGTCATTCACATGACAAATGAAAATGCATTGAAGGCAGGGTGTAATTACCAATATATGAAACTGAGGGAGATTTATCTGATATTTTTTCATTTTTATCTTGGTTCATGCTATGGTTTTTATCTAATGCTTGTATTCTTAATCTGCGGTTTGATTCTCAGGCCTATAACTGATTTCAATGAGGTGACATACCACTTCATAGAGTGTGTGTATGTACATGATTACAACCATAGATCGAGGGTAATGTTCTAATTGCTGCAAATGGATTGAAATATAATGTAGACAAATGAAACTTTGTTAATTTGTTTTCAATGTGTATGCTGATAGAGGGTAGGTAGTCTCCCAATAGATGGACAGGTTGCCGTTAATGGCACCCCTTTCAAGGGATACCAATCTATGCCACAAAATCGGGTAAATGATCAAAAATTTTGAAATTTAATGTTTGACGGTTTGTTAGATGATCCCAAGCACTCATGATCTACTTTTCTGATACTAAAGTTTCCTGGGCAGTATGGTGTCGAAGGACTGAAGGATATTGACCAAATGGTCATAGACTATCTGCAGCAACCTTCTAGCCTGTAAGTCAGTTTCGGATTTTATTCATTCTTCTGCGTTGGATTTTATTTATTCTTCTGTGTGTTTGCCCTCATGTGCACCTTGCATCACATGCATGCAGCCTTTTTTTCTGCGAGGCATAGGCTTTTGGTGTCTTTTCTATGCCTATGCTCTGTTTGGTTCCATTTTGCCTGTTTTCGTTCATGTGTACTTAATTTTATTTTATTTTTTTATTTTGGAAGGGGAATATTGTGGAACATAATATTCATGCCTCTTGCGACCAAGGTTGACATGTGTTTGCATTAAAGATTATAAAATAAAGATGGAAATTGTTATTTTTAGGGTATAGTTTGTATCTCCAAAGTGGTTTATCTCTGTGGACACATTCTCATACCTCTAATATGTGCTCTGGAAATAACATTTCTTGCTCTGGAAATAATATTTACCATAACAGCAGTTTGAGACAATGTGTAGTTGCAGACAATAATGCTTTGCTTGGATTAAGGTTTAGGATAGGTTGTGAAGGCTAGGCAAAATGTTAAACTATGTTTGGGATTATTAAAAGGTGAATTTTAGTAGTGTTAAGGTTGCTCCATCATGAACTCCACAAGTGGAAACCATGAAGACAACCTCCCCACTATTCAGGGGTAAGAAGTTAACCCTTCCCAGATTCCATAATATGGCAAATCTCATGCACTAGTCCTCCCTTTATGTATGGAATTATAATCTAGGTATGGAGGCATATTGTTTGTTGTAGATTGAAGTTTGCGCTGAAGTCATCGTGATTTTATGTGGTAAGCAATACTTGATATAGACTTTTTAATTCACATTCTGAACACAACTTTCCATCATCCAATTCATTTATTTAGGAAATCTATTGATTTCTTCAAAACAACTAAATCCGAATTAGAAGTCAAAATTCCCAACATTACTTACCTTGTTTCACCATCAGAACATAAGTTTTTAGAGATGGAAATTCAACCTGGCCTTAGCCTGGTATGTCCAAAGGCCATGCTGACCCGGGGTTCTTGACTTCAAGCTGCCAGAATTATTGGCGTGGCCTACAAGCCATCTTTGCATAGAAGTCGTATTCACTTATGTTGGTTCCATGATATTTTCAACAAAAAATATGCTAAGGGGAAATATTGAAGAGGCTTTGAAGTTGTGATCTATTATGTTGAAGTCGATGGTCCTGTGGAATATAGGGGTAAGAGGCTGTGACCGTACAAATGAGCATGCTTGTGCATTTATTAATCTTTGATTTCTGAGCCCAGCTGTTTAGAATCTGTGCTGAGCTTGCCCTGGCCCAAAATTCTGCGCCTAGTTGTGGCATGCCTTGAGACATTCTATGCTCAGGTGCGGCCTGGGCACAGTTGGCCCTGAAAAGATGTGCTGTGCCATGCCAGGCACAACCCATTGCCAGACCTGTATGTTCTCGCCTCCCCTAAATTGGTGGGGAGAGGAAGAAATGAGAATGTTCTTAATGAAAATTATTTTTGCTTCCCATCGACAGAATTTCAATTTTGTCCCTAATCAACCTCTGCTTTATGATATAATCGATTGGGTTGTGGGGGTCATAACAAATGTGTTTAGATTAAAATTTCCATATAGCAGGATCTTATATATGCACTAAGATTAATATCCCTCATACAACAGGAGCTTAACAAATATGTACTTAAACCATATATAATAGAAGCTGTCTTATAGTTAGATCCAATACCAGCCTACCTAGTGGTACTTGTCGCATTGACCATACCTGTGCAGACACTTTTCAGCACCTGTGTTAGACATGGTACACGTTTATTGTCTTTGAAATATTAAGATAAAATGCAAAAGTTGGAGCATAGCCGTGTTGGAGTTGCATGTGTCTGAAACTTGTTCAACAAGTTAGTACAAATGCATTGCAATGAAGACTTTTTGTTATCTGTCCGAATAAATTCGTTGGCTGTCCTAATTATTTATTCATTTGAGGCATTTCATGGTTCTTGTGTCTTGTTTCAATATTCGATAATGTTTCAATGGCCTCATGGTTTTTTATTAGCCATGTGGTTTTATTTGAAAGTCACCAGCTAAAAGTGCAGGACTGATTTGGTAATAATTTGCTTTGATGATTAATCCTAATAGTGAATTGTTACATTTTCAGAGATTTAGAACAATCATGTCTACCAATTTGTGTGGAATTTCTTTTCGCTTAATTTATTGCTATTTCCCATTTTAATATAATCCGAGTACTCAGGGCAAGAGAGAAAGGTGTACATCGAGATGAACTTGCCAGACGACTTAATATTTCAGTGGAGAAGATCATGTACTACTTTGTGCCTACTCCATTTTTCTTTCCAGCTCTCATCTTTCCACTCAATTCTCACCTAGTCACTCATTGGTTGTTGACAGGGAATCCATAAAGGCTCTTGAGGATGAAGGCCTTGTATACTCCACAATTGATGATTGCCACTACAAGTCCACCGCCAACGGCTGACATCTACATGTGAATGAAGAAAGACTGTCAAACAGCTAATGTATGTGGGCGATCTCTCTTTTCTCTGTCGATTATTGATCATGTAGACAGCAGTTGGATGATGAGACAGGTTCACAGTTAGAAGTCAGGAAGCCCAATTAGACTCGAGCTGTTGGAGGATTGTCATTTTATGAACACTCCTTGACCTTTGTGTTTTGCCGATATGTGATTAGACTGGTTAAGTAATGGCTCTGAGAACTGCATATGCAGCCATTGTTAACATCTTCACAAATCTGAAAGAGAAAGAAACAAGAACGAAGGATCGTTAATGCATGCAGTGTTAGTTCGGTGGTATAATAATAGTCCAGGCTATTTCCTTCTTATAAATTTGTGATTTTTTCCAGAACCTTGCTATAAACCAGCTGCCCTGCAGCTGGAGCGATGCTATGATCCTTCCAATGGGAGACTCCCATGTTTTAGGATTAAAAGTTGGGATGATATATAATAGAGATCGTATCAAGTGATCTAGTGATTTAAATAATTATTCAATCTCCACCGTTCATCCACTCTATTTTTAATATTAACCGTTAGGTGGATATAAGAGTTCTTTCGCTGAGAGGACTATGACAGCTCCCCTGCTACCGACTAGCCGAAAGCCCAATTAAATCCGCGGCTTCTGCCAGTTTTTTCCTGCAATTTCAAACACTCACAAGTTGCACATCTTTTAACGGGATGCACGAATTGAGCGGACACAGCCCTCTCCCAGGCAGCTGCCGTCTCTTTAAATCGGCGATTGAAGGCTGCATGTGCATAACTGCACGCGCCACCCCTCTCCGCTCGGGAGTGGGGGGGCTGTGCTGCCGATTGACAATGCAATCGATTGATACATGATTTCGTTGGCTAATAACGCCGCAAATATTGCCGCCTGTTTCGGTGACAATATCACGACATTCGAGGACTACCACGAGACCGATAAAAGATTTTTCGATAATAAGATATTATTATCAATAAAATATGACTATAGAAAATATTACAACATTTTATAATTGAAAATATTCCCAATTTTTGATCAGTAATGTAAATTTTTATATATATGTCAAAAGTCAAAAAATAAAATAAGTAATGTTTAGCATGAGAAAGAAGAAAATAGAATTAGCAAAAGATTTGAGTATTTGTTTAAAGTTTAATAAGTGTTTTATCATTAGATAGGTTTGAATTTTAACCTATATGATTTTTTTTTGGTTTGGTTTGGTTAAAAAAATTGATTTTATTTTAAATTTTACTCTAATAAAATAATTATATTATAACTATAGTTAAATAAATAAATAAATAAAATATATATATTAAAAAGTCAAAAAGTTAGGTGGTTTCAGAGTTAAATAAATAAATATATAAAGCTTAGATTGTTGAAAAATAAATAATCATATGGCGACAGAATGTCGATCGTAGGTGATAAAAAGGAAATTATATAAAATTAAAAGGATTAGAAAGTTAGCGTGTCAAATATATATTAAATAAATATTAATTACATAAAAGTTAGGTTGCAGAAAAGTAATTATCCATGTAGCGGTACAATGCCAACAATCTAACTTTTAATCAAACTCTATCCTAAATAATTAAAATTTTTGTTAGATTAAAATAAAATTAACTCAAACTTTATTTATTTATTTATTTATTAAAGTCTAAATTAAATAACACCTCCTAAATATGACAATAAATAAAAATACCTTACCACGATAGTGATCTAAAGATAACATGACAATATAAAAAATTAAAAGTAAAAAAATTCTAATTAAAAACTAATAAAATAGATAATAACTAAATATTTAAAATAATAATTTAAAAAAAATAAATAAATATGATAGGAAAATAACTAACTTACCTTTGTAATTTGAAACTCAACTGTTTGCAGACTCCCTGCCGTCGATGGGTTATCAATGGGAACAAGAAAGGAAAGAACGGTATCGTTGTCAAATTGAAAGCAATATGCTAACAATTGTTAGTGTGAACTCACTTGCTATGCGCTGTATATATCGCTATGAACTTTATTGACATTTCATCATTCACGTGGACAAACGGAAGAATAATCTACTCTGTTGGGTTATGGGTCACTTTCGTATGGGCTCATACTCATTTAATGCGTCATTTGATGATTCAAATGAGATCACATCGGTATTGTACTAATATTATGAACCTTTTAAATTAAAAGAGATTTGATTGTCTTTGATTAAGAAAAATTTTGAGAAATATTTAGTGAGATTATTTTTTAATTTAGAGATATCATTTATTAGGAAAGATTTAGAGATATATTTGGTGAGATTATTTTCTAATTTAGATTTATCGTTAAATAAGAAATTATATTTTTTTCCTAATTAACTTGGGGTGAAAGTTCTATATAAATGGACCTAACTCTAATATTGAAAGTAAGCAATTGAGCAATCATTCATGAGTTTAATTAAAAATGAAAGAGAGAGAGAAAATGAAAAAGAAGAATGTTCATGCATTCGGTAAAGTTTCAAATTATGTTTAAATATCCGTTGACTTTAGATACACTATTTTTGAAGTTGCAAAGAACATCTTTACCAATTATATTTTTATTTTTTCATCTTATACTTAATGTTATTTAGCCTATTTGTTATAAGGTATCTAATTCTTATATTTTTAAAACTTATGTAATAATTATTATAAGTTATCTAGTTCTTATATTTGTGGAGATTGTGTAACCGTTATTACAATATATCTAATCTTTATATTTGTGCAGTTTGAATAATCGTTATTATAAGGTGTCTAATTCTTATATTTGTGAAATTTATGTAACTGTTATTCCAAAGTGTCTAATCTTTATATTTGTGGGATTTTTATAACTGTTGTTATAAGGTGTCTAGTCTTTGTATTCATGGGATTTGTGTAATCATTGTTACAATGTGTCTAATCTTTATATTTGTAAAATTTATATAACTGTTGTTACAATGTGTTTGATTCTTATATTTGTGAGATTTATATAACTAGCACTTTTATAATAGATTTATTTAGACGAATCGCCTTGTGATTTTTTTCTCTCATTCTTGAGAAGATTTTTATGTAAAAATTATATCATGCCTTATTATTTGTGATTGTTATTTGCTTGTGATATATTGTCAAATATTTTTTTATGGTTCAAATAAACGGTCCGAGTCTCAACAAGTGGTATTAGAGATACGGTTATTTGTATCGTATACTAAATTTTATTTGAATCGATGGAGGTTGGGAATAAGATAATTTATTTGAATGGCACAAACCATGATATTTGGTAAGTAAGATGAAGGATTTATTATTTGTAAAAATAATGTATCATCCGGTGTTTACAATGCAAAAGCCAGAATTGAAATTCAAAGAGGAATGAGCGTTTGAGGATGAACAAGTTTGTAACTAGATTTAACAATTTATGGACGACAACGTGTATAATTACATTCGGAATGAAACAAATACAAAGACCTTATAGCAGAAGTTTGAGACACTTTATGTTTGAAGATTGGTAACAACAAATTGTTTCACTTGATGAAATTAATATAAGTGAAGTACAAGGAGGGCACGGTGATAGCCGATCATTTGAATGAGTTTTAAGCATATGTGGATCAGTTGAATAGTATGAATATCATATTTGATGATGAGTTACTGGGCTTATGGTTACTGACTACTTTACCAAACTCTTGAGAGGTGTTATGGATTATCATCGTCTATACAACTCCAAATGATATGGTAACTCTTGAAATAGTAAAGGGAATTGTGCTCAATGAGGAGATGAGATATCAATCATATGGGTCTTTTTCTTCGCACTTCAAAGTGTTAATCTCTGACTCACCGAGAAGGAATAAAGGATGTGCCCCTAAATTTTGTAAAAAGAGTCGAAACAAATTTCGATCAAGGTATTAAAGTCTCGAGTGCTATCACTGTGAAAATAATGGAGACATTAAGAAGTATTGTTACAAGTAAAAGTGTAAGAATACAGATAGTAATGAGAAAAAAGCCGACAAAACCCGAAATGAGGAGGGAGCCTTTGTTGTTATCATTGTTGACTTTGGCTAGTGTGTCAAGAGAATAAGATGATCAATCTAGCAAATTACAAGACTAATTGAGTGGTGGACAGTGGTGACTCACTCTATGTCACATCACAGAGAAAATTCTTCACATCTTATACTCTCAATGATTTTAGAATGTTGAAAATGGGTAACAAAGGGACATCCCAAATTATCAGCTGTGGTAACGTGTGCTTCATCACCAGCAATGGGACCAAATTGCTGCTGAGGGATGTACGACATATCCCAAATTTCGGTTGAATTGATTTCAACGAGCAAGCTAGATGATGAAGGATTTTGCAACACGTTTTGTGAAGGGGCATAGAAGTTAACTAGATGGTCTCTAATAATAGTCAGAGGAAAGAAAGTTTTTAACTTATGTGTTGTAAGTCACAATTGCAGTTGGAGATATGCATGTTGTTAGAGGTGGGGAGTTTTTAGATTTGTGGCACCGACAGCTGAATCATACGGGTAAGAAGGGACTAAACTGTTTGGCTAAGAAGGACTTCTTCAAGGTGTGAAAAAAATTAAGTTGAAGATTTGTCCTCATTACATAGTGGGGGAAGCAACAACGAGTTTTAAGGAGTTTCCTTCTATGGAAACTCGTCCACAAGGAAGACTAATCTTTTTAAATTAGTCCACATTGATAAATGTGGCCCTTTCAATATGAAGACACTCTAGGAGCACTATATTTCATAACATTCATTGACGATTGTTCAAGAAAATTATCTGTATATTCATTGAAATTAAACGATCAAGCCCTTAATACTTTTGAACATTTTCATACCTTAGTAGAGAAGCAAACGTAGAAGAAGTTAAAGTGTATCCAAAGTGACAATGGTGGTGAATATATTGGAGCATTTGATGTGTATTGTCAGTCTTATAGAATTCGACATCAAAAAACTCTACCGAAAATACTTCAACTGAATAGTATGGCTAGACGGATGAATAGGTCACTAATAGAGAGAATTTGCTATATACTTTTGGAGGCGAAACTCTCCGATTTATTTTGGGGGGAAACCTTGAGGATCATGACTCATGTTATCATCTTATCACCGAATGGTGCACTGAATGGTGAGGTTTTAGAAAAGGTGCGATTCGAGAAGGAGTATCCTATGATCACTTGCACGTATTCGGGTGCTAGGTCTTCGTTCACATCCCTAATGACGAGAGGTCTAAGCTAAAGTCGAAGATAAGGCAGTGTATTTTTTCGATTTACAGAGAAGATGAGTTAGGATATCGATTCTACAATCTAATAGAGAAGAAACTTATTAGATCAAGGGATGTGGTGTTCGTTGAAGATAAGACGATTGAAGGTATCGGCAAAGAAGCGAAGGTTGTTTCTAATAATGACAACAGCCGAGTTTGCAATACAAATTTTGTGTTCTTGATATCGATACCTATTCGTAATGAAAACGGTGATCAAGGCAATCTAAAAGGAGAAGAAGACCGTGAGACTTCTGCTATTGATGATGACGATGATACTGTTCCTCATGAGATTGTTGAACATGTCGAGACCATTTCACTCTGAGGATTTATGAGAGATCGAATGCTCTTTATTCGTCTATCGGCTAATGAGTATGTGTTATTTATTGATGAAAGGAAACCTGAAAGTTTTGAAAAAATTATAGAGGATGAGTACAAAATGGAGTGGATGGAAGCCACACAAGATAAAATGAAGTCGCTGTAAAGAGAAAAGCTTGAAACTTACAGAATCATTGTCGGGATGATGATGATTGCCCCCATATGATTGTGGGGAAAAGTTTGTTCAATTATGGGCCACTTCCATATGAGCTCATATCCATTTGATGTATCATTTGGTTATTCGAATAAGATCACACGGATATCATACTGATATAATGAATTTTTTAAATTAGAAGAAATTTGATTCTCTTTTATTAGGAATATTTGGTGAGATTATTTTTCAATTTGAAGATATAGTTGAATAGAAAAGATTTAGAGAAATATTTAGTGAAATTATTTTTTAATTTAAAAATGTCATTAATTAAGAAATTATATTTTCTTTTTAAATAACTTGGGATAAAAATCCTATATAAAAGGGCCTAACTTTAATGTTGGAAGTAAATAATTAAGCAATTATTCATGAGTTGAATAATAAAGGAGAGAAAATAGAGTAAAGGAAGATTCGTGCATCTGGTAGAATTTTAAATCGTGTTTCAATCTCTGTTGACCTTGGATATGTTGTTCTTAGAGTTGCAAAAAATTTCTTTACCAATCATATTTCTACTATTTTATTTTATATTTAATATTATTTGGTTTATTTGTTATAAGGTATATAATTATTATATTTGTGGGGTCTACATAATTGTTGTTATAAGGTATTTAGCCATTATATTTGTGAAATTTATATAACCATTATTATAAGGTGTTTAATCCTTATATTTGTGGGATTTGTGTAACTATTGTTCCAAAGTATCTAATCTTTATATTTGTAAAATTTGTATAACTGTTATTATAAGGTGTCTTATGAGGTTCATATAACTGTTGTTATAAGATACCTAATCCTTATATTTATGGGATTTGTGTAACTATTGTTATAAGGTATTTAATCCTTATATTTGTGGGGTTTATGTAATCCGTATTTTTATAATGGATTTGTTTGGACGTATCGTCGTGTAGTTTTTTTCTTTCATTTTAAAGAAAATTTTTCACATTAAAATTGCATATTACGTTATTATTTATGATTGTTATTTGCTTATGGTATGTTGTCGAATATTTTCTTGCGGTTTAAATAAGCGGTTCGGATTCTAATAAATGGTATAAGATATCTTGCTAACACCAACATACTCTACAGCATCATAAGCAAAGAGCGAAGATGCTTCAGCAGAGTGCTTTCTCTTCTTTCTGTTCAAAAGAACCTGAAGGCCCTCTTAATTATGTGGTGGTGATTGGCAGTTTGTGAACGAGAAAGGCCATGGATTGTTGTTGATGCTTGCTGTCGAAGGCTAAAAAGCAAAGATAAGCATTTGGGCAAAGGTAGAAAGTAAAATTGAGACATCTATGAGATTTGGAATATAAGCAATTACGCAACCAATTCTACTGCATCATTTTAATTTTTGTTATCAATCTTGTTTTCTAAAATTGTCAGTTGGACTTTAATTTCAAATTTGATAGATTTCAAACCATATCTTATCTTTGCATTGTAATCTTATGTTTCTATAATTAATTTTAGTATTATTTTCCTTTTCCAATTCCTCTTAAAAACTTCTTCCCCCTGTTGGAAAGTTATCATTGACCAGATGTTGCTTTAAGAGATTATCCCAATGTTAAGCATCAGAGTATCATTAGGATGGGCCACTTGCTTATTAGTTCTATATCTTTTTGTACATATGCATCATTATTGCAGTTGAACTGCAAATGCATGCCTAAAGAAAGCGCATGTGTGCAATTGAGACACAATATCCATACTTAAAGAACATAAATACATAAAAATAAAAGAGTTTACGTATTAATACATATGCTTGAATAATTCAGTGAAGTTACATCTAATACGCACAAAAATGTTAAAATAATATTTGAAAAGCTTTTTCTAACGTTTGAACAGAGAAATTATTTTCAAATCATTTGTTCTGTCTTGGGACATTTCATATGAGTTTATTGTTCAAAAAACTTTGAGCATTGAATTGAGAGAAATAGACAAAAAAAATGATAGTATTTTGTCCATTTTTGGACATTTGATCACATTTTTATCTTCATATGAGATATATTATTTCAATTGATATTTAGAATATTTTTACCAGTGATTTCACTCTATTTGTTCTTTTATTATTCATTGCTCAGTTTAAAAGTATTTTGTAATAAGTATGAAGGTTTTGATGATTTGTTATAAGAAAACTTAAATTATAGTCAAAATGGTTTTTACCCTTCATTTTAAAAGGATTTTGACAAAAAAGATCATGTATTTATTTTACGGTATAATTTATTTGTGAATATATATTGTTGTCTTGCTTACTTAATGATTCTGACAAAGGATTTGAAAATCAAACCTTGTAGAGATTTGTTCATGACCTTATATGCAATAAAGTTTGGGTAGAACGTTTCCAGCAATGATTTGATTTGAAGCAGGTTAGCATTGCATATTGGACTTTTTGTATAAAATTCATCTTACTGTCTGTTTTAGGGTTTACCTCATCAAATTCAAGGCAAGGAATCCAGCCCTGTGGAAAGCATATTATCAATCGTCATAGCAATTGAAGCATGCGATAGAGGAGGCAGGTGCGACAGCCTCTCAAACTTCTTGTAGTTCATCGGATTCCATGTCTGTGGAGCGTCCACCGACAACAAATAAAGAAAAAGAAAGAGAACATTACGCGATCGATAAAAGAATTGTATATGAATTATTGTTAATAATACCTTCAAGCAGAAAATTAGGATCATTAGACACAGTTTTAGCGTACCATGCATTCGAGTTGACCCCTTTCATCGCCGGAAACGGTTTCTCCGAGCTGATCAGTTTCAAGCCGGTGCGAGTGCTTCCAGCAAGCGGCGGCGATGTCCATAGTATTCCCGCAATTATCTTCCAAATTCAAATGGAAACCCGTTGGCTGATTGCCATTTACCCTTATTTTATATTATTAAAAAAATTATGAGATATTGTTTTATTTTTATAATGTTAAAATACTAAAAATATATTAAATTACAAAAAACAAAATTCATAAAAAAATATAATTATCACTTTTTCAAATTTTTAAATGATAGAGCAATCCGATGATCATAATCTCATACGATAGCTTAAATAAATAATTATAATTTAACTATTTTTAAAATATAAAAATTAATTATTAAATTATAATTATTTATTTTAAAATAAATAATTAAAATATAAAAAATAATAATATATATCTCTTTAAAAAATAGAGTCATCCCCGACTCGAAAAAGAGGCTTCCATGTCATCAAGTCATTGATGTTCTATTTTATAAAAGATTGAGATCTTTAAATTTTTTTATCTTAATTATTTATTTTTAAATAAATTATTATGGTCTAATTATTTTAAAATATTTAATTTTAACTTACTTTTTAATTTTATTAAAATAATTAAATTATAATTATTAATTAAAAAAATCAATGGTTAGAAGAACAAGCCTCATAAACTTTATAAGAGATAAAAAATTTTTCAAATCTACCAAATCAGGGCATTGAGGTATGGTGGTTATGGGGGACGGTGCATTTTGTTACTAAGTAAAAGTTGTTTCATAACCTTATTTTTTTTAGCAATGCTATGTGTTTTATTTAATAATGTCTCTTGTGAATATTAATTTTTTTAAAATAAAACTATGTTAATTTAATTTAGTAAATTCCAAATAATATTTATAAAAGATAAAGAAACAGAATTTATTTTTTAAATTAACTTTAAACATTGAACTTAACATAAAATCAATACTTAAATAAATAAATAAATAATATATATACATATATATTGACTTTTATAAAGATTATGGATTATTCTAATGGTGTTGAATTAGATAAATATAAATTTAATTAAAAATAAAACTGAAAAAGTATTATACGACTCGGTGGGACAAAAAGTATTTCCATTTATGTATCTATTGAGAGATTTGAACCGACCAGCAGAATTAAAAGAAGATAAGGCCAATCAAGCTGCATCGGATTAACATATTCCGATATAAAGTGACTATACTTAAAATTTTATAGGATTTATTTGATATATAAAAATATTATAGATTGATATTGATAGATCCAGTGACATTATAGGTCAGTCCATTTGTGATAATCCGGATCCCAATTGGATTATTTTAATATTAATTGTGATTTTTGGGTATTTCAGACGTGGTGAAAATAAATTAAAATATTATGAAATTTTTGGGAATGATCGGTGGTGCGGAGTGGGCCCGGAGTGTGCCCGTAATGTTGTTCGGAGGTCGAGTTGGAAATTTAAAATAAAGAAAAGTTATATATATATATATATATATATATATATATATATATATATATATATATAATAATAATAATAATAATAATAAATATATATATATATATATATATATAGTAAAAGGAAAATGGGAAAAGTAAAAGAAAAAGAAAAGAAGAAAGAAAAAAAAAAAAGAAAGGGGGAGAAGAATGTCGGGGAGAGAGAAGAGGGAAAAAGGGGGATTAGGGTTTAGGCGGCGGAGAAGGAAGAAGAGAGGAAGATCGGCGGCGGCGCAGGTGACCGGCGGCCATGGTGGCGCGCGGACGGTCGACGGGTGTGAGCCGTCGTTGGCGGTGGTTTGTGGTGCGTCGGTGGCGGTGTTCGGTGAGAAGCCATCGAAGCCGTCGGTGGTTGTTGACGGCATTTGCGGCGCGTCCCGGTGGTCGACGGCGATTCTTTGGTGGCCGTGGGTGGAGCGACGGTGGCTGTGGGAGAATCGGCGGTAGCGAAATCGTGGGTTGTGCGAGGAAGGCAACGGCGAAATCGTTCGAGGAGAGAGGACGGCGAAATCGTTGCGGCGAGGAGAGAAACAGCAACGGCCGGCGTCGACGGTGGTCGGGTGAGGCGGAGGAGGCCGGCGACGGCCACGTGGGGAGGTGTGGTGGCGAGCGGCTTGTGCGGAGCTGCCGGCCAGTCTTGCGGGCAGAGGTGCGCACGGAGGAGAGAGGAAGAGGACGCTGGGGCGGGAGAGAAAGGCTCGATTGGAGTGCTTGGGACATCCTTTCTTTCGGATCTGCAGTATGATGTTAAGGCAAGTATCCTCCACCCTATTCTTGGTCCGATTTAATTTCCGATGCATTTGATCTTTGTGGGAGGTTTCTTGACATGCATGTATTTTTAAATACCCTCAATTTATTAATTGTGTACACGCATGTATGTTTTATCGGTTGTGCGGTGGTTTTGTCTTGTATTTATGATTTGGAGGGTTTTGGACACCGGACGATATATATATGTATGTTTGGTATCCGTATATTGTGGAACCATGAACCGGGCCTTGCACTAACCATGCATGTTGCCGGGGTGGGATCACTACGTGATCCAGAGGCTTCGGCTACTTCCGCCGTAAGGAAAGATGAGGTTGGCTACTTCCGCCGTAAGGAAGATGAGGATGGCTACTTCCGCCGTAAGGAAGATGAGGATGGCTACTTCCGCCGTAAGGAAGATGAGGATGGCTACTTCCGCCATAAGGAAGATGAGGTATCGCCCCAATGTGTATTTAATTGAGAACCATCGTAAGGAATTGACGGAAAACTAATGTATTCGGACGTCCTAATATATAATAAAAACTTGAGGTTGCACCCAAAGCCGCGGGTGGTAAAACATAGTGAGCAAGTTCCTTATCTATGGGACAGAGTACATGGATGGCCTTGATTTCTGGCCTAATTCGTAGCCGATATATAGCCGTGGTTACGGGACGAGGGTAACCCTTCCAAAGTTGGTACCATTGATCTTTGGTTCTCCGATTTCGTGCATGCTTTGTATTTCGCACGTATTTGGGTGTATGATGATTTGAGGTACGTGGTTTGGCCCACGGATGGGCGATAGGAATGTCTCAGATGCGTGCGATGCGATAAAACCCGAACGCGTGTTTTGATTTATGTTTTAGTTCCTGGTTTTCTCTTGATTTCGGCATTATGAGTTTTAGATCCAGGACGACGGTATGTGTCTCCACGTGGATGTGGTGGCAGTTACGGCTCATGTGACCTCGGATCATATGATATGATATCGTCTATGAGGTTTTACCAGGATCGTGATTTATATGATTTTGTCCGGAGGACGAGTTAATGCGACGACGATTTAGTACGAGACATCTCCTCGATTTTCAGGATTTCACGGACGTGATGTTTTGTTTTACGTGATTGCTTTGCGATATCCCCGCACGCGATTTTATGAGTACTGTTTTTATACGATGATGCTTGCTGAGCTCTAGGCTCACGTTTTCATGTTTTATCCCTTCAGACTAGTGGCATGGATACGCTTGCAGGAGCTCGGACGTGATCGGGCTCGGATATTCCTTTTGACGAGTGGAGATGCTACATTTGGTATATTTCTGATCTCGAGGATACGTTATGGTTATTATTTATGGCCGGATGGTGCCTTGATCATTGTATGAGAAATATTGAAGTAATAGTATTTATGTGGATGAGTTGTTGTAAATGTGGATACCTCCCTTGCGATCATGGTTAGCAGGTCGTGTATTATGTTTGTCCGGATTCATATCCGATGAGATCTTGTGCGGGTTTTATTTATATTGGGTCCTGCATATGTTTGATTGTCACATCCGGGTAGGGTTATTGTTGATGATGGAAATATTATTATTGATTTTATTTTTGACCTGCGTATGTTGTGGTCCCGGGTCGTGACACCATTCTCAAGCCTAACTATTAGTGCAATAAGAGGTCTAACAAACGGTGGGTTGAGCATCATCAAAGAGATCGATTCGGCCCAATCCATGGGTCATAGCCGCGACCAAAGGGAGGTCCAGGGAGCGATGGGTCGGAAGGAATATGCGCCAACAGTTCAACCGGCACCGCAATCAGACGAATTAATCCGGAAGGTTCTCGGATAGGATGCCAACAAAGCGGTTAGAGCACATGCATATAAAGCGTCGCCTGAAGATATCTGACGACTGGATCAAGGGATCACTTACGGCCTCCTCACCACATAAAGATAATGCCTAACAAAGGTGACTCTTGTCAGCCCTCTAGTGGCTAATAAACTTGGAGTCGACACCTATCACAGACTTTGGCACCAAATCTTCACCCACAAAGTATTACAAATACTTCTTACTACTACAAGGCCAAAATGGGGAAGCAAAAAAAAAAAAAAAAAAAAAAAGAACAGAAAAGAAGAAGGAAAAGAGGAGGAGCTTGGGCAACACAAGAATGCCTCTCTAATCCGCACCATAATCCAAAAATTAGGGATATATCAGATACGATTATAAAATTAGGCCTAATTAAATTTTTAAAATGAGCATGGTCATTGGAGAAAGTATTTGGTTGGCCTCGCTCAACTCTCATTATATATATATATTTATTTTAAAAAAATATTAAGTTTAAAAAATTATTTTATTAGATTATATTTTTATGTGATTAATAATTTTTTATGTTTAAATTTTTTATTAAAATATATGATTATTTAATATATTATCATAAATATTATAATTTTTAAAGTAGTGTATATTAAAGAATATTTTCATGTAAATATAAATTTTCAACTAAATATATTAAAAATAAAAAATATCTATCGATCAACTCAAATAAGCTTGATTTGGCTCGCAAACGGGCACAACTAAAGCTTTTAGCTTTGATGATCGGGTATTGTCGAATCCAACCTAATTTACTAATCATAAGTTATTATCTAAACCATGCTTGTGTCTAATTTGATTTTGATTTTATTGAGGCCTGTTGCTTCACACTTTTTTTTTAAAATTTTTTGATTAAAGTTATTTGTTAAAGACTTATCATGGTAAAAAGATGGAGGACAACTTGGCAATTTTTTTTTATTGATTTATTATGCAAATTTAGGATCAAAAAACAATCTTAAATAACAACTTAAACTTGTATTATTAGTCTTTACTGTTATATCTTTTCAACATAGCCAATCCTAAACCCTAATAAAGGTAGGTAGACTGTATCGTGTATAACTGTTATTTTAAAATTTTTATTGAATCTAAATTTAATTAAAATTTAATTCAAATAGGATACAAATTGAATTTAGCTAAAAAAGTGTGTGTAACAAAACGAATCGTTATCCCTAAAGGACCTTCCATTAATTACTCTTACTTAATCAAATATAAATGCCCCAAATGATTAAAATATAAAATTTATAGATATTTTGATAGAGTTTTCTCTATAATTTGACGAAAATAAAAATACAATATGTTTAATTAAACTTGTACAAGTATATAATTATCCAGATTTTTAAAATTTTTAATCACCACAACACATACACAGAATCCACATTGCCATATCATCCATGACTCCAACACAATATTTATCGACTACTACGTTGAATCTAAGAGAGATACCATCTAGGCCTAAACAAAACCAAAGTCAAAACTGTGGAAGTACAACTAAATTCATAAATAATTTACAGAAGTATAATAATAACCATAAAATAATAACAAGTCATAATATTATACACAATATTAATCTAATTTGACTATTTATATTTTAATACATTAAATATATTCAAAACTCTACGCCTCCGAAATCTGGCAAATTTTCTTTAAGCAATTCCTCTCCTTATTCTAAATAATTGAGCATCAGCTCGTAGCTCACATTTGAAAGGAAGAAAAAATAAGAGTGAGCTAACAACTCAAGGAGTGCAATCACATTCAAAAGTATTAAATAAATAAGTTTAAATAGAAGAAAATGCATGAATACGAACTCAATTGGGTATGCTTGGAATACAAATTACTTCTTTACTATGATCTTCTTTTCTTTCTAATACAGATTAAACATAAATATTTATCTTTGCGGATTTCGGGCTAGTAGACCTTCCAGCCAATGGAGTAAATAATCAAGGATAAATTGTATTTACGCCATATAATAAAATGCTAGTGACAGTAACAGTAACGCTCTGAAGGCAGATCAAACTCAATTTCTACCCTCCAGAGTTAACACCCCGATGAAGGGCAGGTTACGTGTTACTCCATAGAAAGAGTAATTCTCGATTACTGCTGTAACGTTCTTAAGCATGTTTATAGTATCACTCGTTACAACATACGGTCAGGACAAATCTTTGAGTCTCCACCGTCACACTAGTGACATGCCTGGGGATATTACCTATCAATTTAGGTTCTAATTTCATGACTATTCATTCTTTTAAGGGAGGGTTCTACCGGACTTCTTTCAGAAATATAACTTATTCCAGGCATCTTCATCTTGGAGATCCAAATCCATCAAAATTTTAAATGTGGAATCTCCCTCCGAATTATTCATATTCTTATTATCTTATTTGCGGATTTAAATCTTTCCATAACTTAACATCAGGTGCATGCGGATATCGAATTTAGAATTCTTACCAGAAGAAGCAGATTAACTTGAGAGGCTTTCGAATACAGATTCCTTTGCAATTGCACAGTCAAAACTTTTAGATTATACAATTGAACTTATATAGATACATGTTAATTAATTAGCATTTGAATATGAAAAATTATACAAATTATCGCTCAATGTCCTCGATGAACAATGTTCAGATACATATATCAGTCAATCCTCGATATTTCGGATATCTAATGGGCACATCCTCAAATTCACAACATGGGTAATCATTATCCTAACCCAATTGATGTATCATAACCCAAATTAATCCATTAACAAGATCAGGGTATGGGTTAGGGTTTCCACGAACAAAACTTCACACATAACTACAAATCCAAATATCAAATCAATAAATTAACATGTCAAAATTGTGGGTAATCATATTTTAATTTCAAATATAACAAAAACCCCAAAATTTTCGTGGGTATGTGTCTAGCCAAGAGGGTTAGGGTTTTTCTAGCCTGAAAACATACCAAAACTACATTTTTGGACACCAAATTTATATATATTCATACTTGAGGCGTGGGGATTACAAAATATAAATTTAATCGGGTATTGGAATGAGGATACTCAAAGAATATAAGATAAAAGTGTAAGAAAATAAAAGAGGATGGTATGAGTGCACTTGTATTGACTCGATCTATCATTTTTCTAACTGGCTCTCAGACGGATTCGGACTCGTGGGCCTCCATCTTCTTCTTCTCTCTCTTCCTCTTTCCCCTCTCTCTCTCTTATTTTTCCTGGAACCATCGAAAATGGCTGAGAAAAATCGCGCGAGGCCTTTTATAAACAAGCTGGCGCTTGAGCGCTGGCTAGGCTCTATCCGGGCATGACGTTCTGTTTTTCATGCCCAGTTAGTAGGTCGGGCGCGAGTCAGGCCCGTATCTAGCCTACAGTGAGCCTGCTTCGCGTTTTCGCCGTTCGGAACCCTTTTTGACTATTCTAATCCAATTTTTCATATTTTTAGACACTAATTTTGATTATATAATTTTAATAAGTAATGATTATTATAATTAAAAGTCAGAATCTTATTTACGGATTAATATTTCATGGTTTACAATTTCAGTTCTCGATCTTATCAATCCTGGATTTTGGGCTTTTTAATTTGATTCCTCCCATGTCCTATGACCTCAATTAACTTATTTTACTTTAATTATCTCACAATTACTATATTTTAAAATCTCAAACCTCACAATTCCAGAAAATTAATCTTCCTTCATAAATTTGAACTTAATCTTAATTATTTTAAATCTAACTTTCACCTAATTATTAGGTTTTGAAACTCGGATTGTTATAGTGCAACTGCTAAGTTTAATTAGATAAGATATTATTCGGTCATCTAAGAAAAAATTATAATTATATCCGTCTATAATCCAAATAAGGTTAATTTGGGCCGTTCCAAAAATTGTATTATTTATAAATATTTTTATTTAAAATCATATAAAAAATATCTAAAAATATATAATATTTTAAAAATTATAATATTCAAATTAAATTTACCATAATATGTATTCAAATGAAGAATAAACCACCATTATTTCTTTTCGAGTTTTTGTTTCATTAAATTTTGTTAAATAATTTTTTTAAAAAAATTTGATGCTTATTTGAAATAAAATAATATATTTATAAACATATTCAAATTTAGGCAAATTGACTAAATCAATTACTTTTACCTGTAACTGTGATATGTCTGGCTAAAAAAAATTAAACATGCCTTAACTATGTTTATCAATAATGCTCGTAGACATTGATTAATCTTATAAAATTTTAAATCAATCAATCCAGACCATTCCAACAGTCTAATCCATCTGATTTTAATCAAGCTTAAACTACATCACTGCATTAAAATAAATAACATGACGAAAGAAAATAATCTCATGGAATAGAGACTCTGTCGAGCATCTACATTCAACAAAGCTTCTGTTTGCCATTTCCATTACAATGAATGCATCAGTGTATGAACTCCATCGGTGCAATCACCAGTAGCTAATAAAAAGACTGCTTTCCAACCATAAAGAAGCTGAGTTTATCTAATAAAATAAAAATAACAATGGGGGCTTAAACTATAGTTCTTGCACAAATAATAAATTGGACTATCTCTGCAGGTTCAATTGGTCAATGGCAACCTAATTAATTGCACCAATAAAGATATATTAGGTCCCAAGAATGAGTAGCAGGTCCCACTGATTTGTACATCAATGCCAAAGCTTCAAGCATAACCCAGCTGGGACGACGGAGGTTCTTTTGCAGGAAACTATTTCCCCAAAGGTGTCAACAAGCTGCTCGGCAAGTGATGCAGGATCATCGGAAAGAGTATCAACGAAAACCTTAACAACCCGCTCTTCCCGAGGAGGGGCTCTCATGCTGTACCAAGTCAAGAACTTCTGCCTGAAGCTCTTCTCTATATGGCCCTTACACTCCAACCATCGGATCATCTTCACGCACTCTTTGAACTCCTCATCGGAAACATCATTCCCGGCACATTCCTCATCCCCGCTTCTTCTCTTCTTCAACACACTCCTCACTCCTGGCTCGTTATCCTTTCCATATCCCTTCTCTAGATCCCCGATGCTGGATTGGGGCAGAACAATCCGTCCCGGCCGGTCCAAAGTTTCCATCGGGCATGGAGTTATTGGCAAGTCCGTGACAGGGCCAACATAAGGTGTGGGCCTAATAGCAGTATTTGTCCCATTATCCATGCTCGTTGCACCAGATTGACCCTCCAATGCTTGTTTGTCCTCCAGTTTTAGGACGTCAAATTGGTCCGTGGAGCAATTTTTTCTCCTGGCATGCTCCTCGTCGGATACAAAGATTAGGCTTTCATTTCGACCTGCCGGCACAACAGATAAATGTGTGGAAACCGTCTTCCCAGCATCCTTGTAGTAATCGAAATATCTGTCTGCCTGGTTCTCGTGATTCCCTGCTTCAAAATTAGCACGAAGTCATCTATTTTCTGCATAAATCCTGTTATTCTTGGAACTGGAAAACTCTTGATTATGATACTACTAAGAATCACAAATATGAGAATTTCCATGCTCTAAATAGATTACCTTGGACATGGGGACTAGCTAACTGGTGCAACCTTGAGTCTGTAATCATCGAGTCAAGCAGTTCCACAGCAGAAGCACATAGCCTCTGAACTTCTTGTCCTGAAGACAGTCGGTTGACAATGCCTCTCCCCATCTTCACAGGTGAGCCAGTTAAAGGGCCCACTTCAGCTTCGAGCTTATTTGCTGCTTCATTCACAATTTCAGAAAGATTTCGATACGATTTTGTTGCCGCTAGCAGCTTCTGGCTCAATGATAATCGATAGCATAGTATGTCCACCCGTCTTGTATCTTTTGCAATCATTAGTTGTTTCCTCCAACAACTACATAAACCAATTTCATTACTGTCAGACGAGATCAAAGTTCTAGTTTTCACTAGAAAAGGTGAACAGTAGTACATTCAATTTGTTCAGAATGAATCATTGAATTTACTAATCAAATTCTGCTTCATTCACTCCTTACACTATGTTAAATTTCTTCTACCAATGTTCTTTCCAACCTGAGCAACTAGGAATGTAATAGCAGGACTTAATCAAAAAAGAGAAACTTGAGCATTCTATCTCCGAGGGGAACTCCTTACTTTTTAAGAAGACGAATAATTTATAGGCTTTTTCAATAAGTGCTCGTTAAAGAGGTGCAGTCCAACTGATAAGACTGTCATATAGACCATATTTCACCTGTAAAAGACCTTTTCTGATCAACAAAAACACTCCCCACACACCCCTATATCACGGTTGGATATTTGTCAAAATCTTTTGGCTCCCATGAAAAGGCATGTTGCTAAGTCTAGTTTCACCAGCAAAAGACATGCAAAGACAGTGGCCACGTCAACATATGTGCATTCACACTTGGAAATCATCAACTTCATACTGCTATCAGATTGTCAGAACCTAGTTGTTCAACATTTACTAATAGCGATCGACTTCTAAGTTCAACTATATGGCAATCCACTCCGAAACCCTAACAGAAACAAGCGGTGAATATAAATTGGGAATTTCCTGGTTTGTAATCTTTGTGATAAAGAAATATGGCACTCTCTACACAGTAACAATAATATCATCATCTTCCCAAATTTAGCGCATATTGATACTGAGAGAACTTTGCTAGGAAAACATAACAATACAATTACACCCACGATCATGAGAGACTTTGTGACATATGCAATTTGCAACCAACTTGCTACCAAACATGGCAATTCTGCAAGATCTCAGGGCCTCGGACAATGTCACGGACATAGGCATGGCTATAGAAACCGCATCTGATTTGTCGATGGGTATATATGAAACCTCTCATGTTACATATGCAGTTGCTTACCGAAGAGGGAAAATTATAAACACGAAAAAAGGGTACATGTAGAATGAATGAGTTCATTACTATTAACCACAGAATCTCCAGGACACCACCTTAAGTCTTGGAGAAATGCATTGCTTCATTTCAAGCAAAGGTGTTCGCAGAAGGGGTCATTTTGAAAACGAAACACTACTTTCTAGATGAACAGGATGGAGTGAATATAAATTCTCCTCGTAATTAATTGAAAGCTATCAGTTGGACAGTAGAATCAATGTAGGCTTTCACACAAATCTAAGTTGAAAACTTAGGAGGTTGACCCTCAGGCACGGTAGAGAAAAGTGCTGATGGAAAAGAAAGAAGTCAGCGTTTCATAATTGCATGTAAGAGCTAGATTTAAAGCCACATCTTCCAAGAACATTATGATCTAACTTGAAGGAGGATCTAAATAAAAGAAATTAGGCAATTTGTGACTCTCTTCCCTCTCTGCCACTGAATTTTGAGCACTTCAGTGACAAATTTGGTTATATGTTTGACAATTTTGTCTTTGACCAAGTAGATAGTCTGGTTATGTGCAAGCTTATCAGACCAAAAGCAACAAATCTTAAAGAATGCATAGCCACTCATCTCAAAGTACATTTTCAGAGATTTCTAAAGGATGAAAGGTCACGCCATGTTAACAATTCATAGAGAGACTGACATCTAAAGTTAAACTAACTACGTCTACTCACTTTTTCAGCTATATCAAATTTCAAATATCCTCTATAATCGACCTGACTTATTTTCAGCATGCCTAAATGCTTCATATTAGAACTTTTTAGACTGCCTGGTTCTCTTAACACCTCTAGAATTAGATCACACCATATATGCTGATCGAAACAAGGCCACGGCCAATGCTGTTCAAAGTAGTTCATCAACTATATGATGTGGAAGCGGAAACTCTTAAATAAGAATGATAATCTCATATAATGTCTCCAAGCAGTATTTCTGCAAAGGTCAGATGCATGAAAGATATAAGAGTCATTAGTTCTACTAAGCAACGAGGTAGGGATTCTGCACCTTTTCCAATGAACTCCAAGAAAGCATGACAAATCTTCATATGAGAAGAACTGTAGATTGAGGAGAGGAACACATATAATTACATGCTTGAGAATTTACCTTAGAAAATCATTTGCTTTCCCACAAGATGCACAATAAAAAATCCCATCAAGTCCAGCCCCCTGCCCAGACCTCTCAATGTGACATGCTTCATGTCCAAGAAAACATTCAAGATGAAAAGACATGTTGCATGAATGAACCTGAACGGGAGGCTCCAAGCTGCAGGTCAACCACAAACTGGGATCCTTGTTGTCATCAAATTTATGACAAATGAAACACGAGCATCTCTTGCAGAAAACATCTTCCCGGGTTAAGCTAGCTTTGCAAGCTGAATTTTTGCAACAAATGCCATTAGCTAGGTCACTATTGCCGGAACTCATGGAAAGATCGTTAGCTGAAACAAGCAATTGAGAAGGGTGATCAGGCTGCCTATGCCTTTTTGGCATTCTGTGCACAGCAATTGTTGATGACGGTTGCCCAAGGACTCTAGTGTCATGCTCCTCAGACTTCTTTTCAGAGACGATTTTAAGAAGGTGCTCTATTATTTTAAGCTTTGTCAAACCAGTATACTTTCTTTCCTTCCCCATCTCAGCACAGAGGATTTGCAGAATCTCCTGACGGCTCCATGATTGTAACATTTCAGGGGCAACATTTGACCACTTTGATATTTCATACACAAGGTTTCTCTTCTCATCTATACTCAACTTATTGCATTTTGATGGGTCAAGCACAGCCCCTACAGATGTAAAGAAGTAGGTAAATTAACTCAGCAAAGGTTCCCTCGATCATGACAAAGTCAAGGGATGAAAACAAGTAACAATAATGAAAAACAATACCAAGAACCTGTAAATACTAGTCAACCGTATTTCCCTTATTAAAAGTACTAGTAAACAGCTTTTCCTCGTTAACGTATTTAATCTTCAACCTACTAGGGTAAACCAGTCCACACAAAGAAAACAAAGCAAAGAAAGCAACCCAAAGACTTTTACTCAGTCAATTAAAAGCCAGAGAGCACTATTTCATATAAATCATACTCCAAAAACAAAACAATTCATATAAACGAACAGTTTTAGTTGCTAAATCACGGGCAGACGATGTAGCTTTTGCAAGGAATGAGGATATAACGGGAGCATCCCATGAAGGTAGTAAACCTGGATGTATTGGAACGTTTCCTCCATTCAATCACAAAAGAGTGTAATCAAACCTAACTTCATTGACCTCAAAATGCAAATGGCTTAGCACTTCCGTAAACTAGATAGCTACGGCTGTCACATGGCCCCACCACGATACAAGGACGAGGCCATGGCTTTGAAAAATATTGATTCCGATTCCCAACAAAGTGGCACGAGCTTCATTCTCCCACAATTATAAAACCTCATAAAATATCAAATTAATAGGTATTGGGTAAAAATAATAATAATTGAGAATGGCTCAGCAAACGTAACAGCGTAGTGGATCTTAAAAGCCAGTTTTACCAGAGATCAACAAATTCCCTCAAACCAATAGCAGATTCCATACGAAATAAAAAAACCCACAAGAACGAACACAATGGCAGGGACATCAGATTTATACAACATACACATACACAGTTGAATTTGTGCACAGAGTAGATCAAAGATCTAGAGACCCATCATTCATAAATCGCTCAAGAAGGGTGTTCCCTTGACGAATCAACATTCTACATCCCACGGCTAATAGTTGCCCACAATCAAGGTGATAGCAACAATGACCCTTGACAAATTGGAACCGAAACAAATAACTAACAAATAGAAAGAACGGGGTATTACCCTCAAAAGATGAAACCATGATTATTCACTGACCAACAAGTCAGCAAACCATATTGACAACTAAGGCATCATATTTCTCTGTATCTGAAACACACAAAATCATCAGTACAACGGCACATATTAAGAAAGGTACCATGACAGAAAAGGAGGAGAAAGAATGAAGAACACAAATACCGAGAAAAAAGCTTGAAATTCCGCCACATCAATGGAATCCATGGACAGAAGCGTGTTTTGGGCTTTTTCAACGGAGATTCGGGACGGCTTACAGAAATTCTCAAGCAGAGACAAATCGAGAGAGGGGTAGAGAGAAGACGAAAAAGACATAGAGAAAGAAAGAGTGTTGCAGAGAAGAGAGAGAGGCGAGACACAAAGTGCCAAAATAAAAGCGGCTGCATGTCATCTTTTTCTCCGCTCACTCTACGTCGCTTGGCCCCTTTTGTGCTTTCTGTTTTAATTGTTTCTCCTTTCCTATTCGGTATTTTCTTTTCCTGTTTTTTGTTGGCAAAAAAAAAAAACTTTATAATTTTTTATAATATCCATCAATTATAATATAATATAATAAATTTATATAAAAATTATATATATATCGAAATCAATGGCTAGTGGTCGATTGGCATCATTGTGCGGCCAAACCCGGTATCTCATCATCATGCACTTTTATTTTTATCTTTTTACAATCATTATTGCTAATTCACCTAAAAGGTCAATCATTTGGAAAGGAAATTTAACAAAATATTATTTATTTTTATATCACAAATTTTTAATGCCAGGAAAGCCCCTTTAAAGCTTAATTTTTAAAATTACCGAAAAATAAAATATTTAACTAACTTTTAATGGTTGGTGTTGTGGCCAATGACAACACATTTAATAAAATAGAATAATAAAATTTTTATTTTTATTTTTTTTAAATAAAATTATTATTTTATTATTATTTGATTGATTTAATGATAAAAATTTTATTTTAATATTATCTAATATCCTAAATTTTTATTTGATTAGTATTAGATTGAAGAATAATAATAATAATAATAATAATTTTTATATGTAATATATGGTAGGCACGGGGTGTAGAGCTAAAAAGAAAAGAAAACAAATAGAATGAATGAAGAGGAAAGAGAAGAGAGAGGGGGAAGGTGACACTAGGAGTTGCAGCAACCGCCGTCACTAGTGGAGTCGATACTAGGAGCGGAAGTCGACAAAACCCTCTGTGTGATCTATTCTTTAATATGTGCAGTTGTGTGAGTGAAAGAAGGAAATCGCGACCTAAGAGGAGCAGCTGTCACCATTGCCGCTGTTGGAGGAGTAGTTGTCACCGTCGTTGCCGTCTGCAGAGGTGGAGTATGAAATTAAGGTAAGTATATCATTTCTTTCTCTTTGTCGATGCAGATTCTTGGTTTGTATGTACTGATTTTGAAAAAATCAATTGAATTATAAAAAATGAGTAATGAGACGCAGTAGAGAGAGAGAGAGGAAGTTATTAACAAGCTTACATGCATCGCGGCTGTTGCCAATGCCGTCGCAAGGTTGTTACCTCCATGGCCAAAGTTGCTGTCCATGCCAGATTCGCCGTCGATGATTGGGAAGTAGAAGCGTAGTGTAGATGATTTTGCAGCCGAAGAGAGAAAGATGAGAGAATAAGAGAAGAGGAAGGAGAAGAAGGGTGTGGCGCGCGCGACAGAGACGAGGCGCCACTGGTGAAGGTGGTGCGACGCTTGCGGGTGCGTGGCAGAGGTGCGCAGAGGAAAGAAGGCACGACATGAGAGAGAAAAAGGAGAAAGGGAGGCAAGATGCGCCCGCAGAAGAGAGAAAGTTCATTTCAGATATTTCGGAGCAATTCTTTGTCAGACCTATTCAGTATAAAATCAAATCAAGTATTTATAACCCATATTTTTTATCTTATTTAGCATATGATATGTTTTGACTACTGTTTAGATATTTTATTTACATACATGTTATTTTTATACACTATATTTATTTATTCTATACATGTACATATAAATTACAAGTTGATTTGGGGATTTTGTTTGAGTTTTGTAATTTTAGAGAGTTTTATTATTTTATGAAACCCCGGAGAGCAACTGGACGTATACTCGTATATTAGTTTGTTTATACGATAGGGGATTTGGCACATCTTGTACTGTTAACTTGGAATGTGCATTTTAATTTAGATTTTAAATTATCTGTTTATGGTATTGATCGATTTCTAATATATTGCACATGTGATCTGATTATCTGGTTATTTGATTTTGTCTCGAATCATGATCCGATCGGGCATCTGATTTGTTTGGGCATTTGATTTGATTAGGCAACTAATTTGTTTAGATATCCGATCCGATTCGGTATCTGATTTGTTTATGCATTCGATCTGATTGGTCATCTGATTTACTTGGGTATCTGCTTCGATTGGACATCTGATTTGATTATCTATCTGTGACTATTTGTTATTAACCGTCGTTCCTATGACGAGGCTCTACTTGTAATTATCTGTTATTAATCGCTGTCTCTATAGCAATACCTTATCTATGACTATCTGTTATTAACCACCGTCTTTGTGGTAAGGGCCTATCTGTGGATATTTGTTATTAACTACCGTCTTTGTGGCACGGTGTCATATATGTAGCTCCTCTCCCAACAGGGAGACTCTACTCCTTTTCAGCCGGTAGGAAAAGTTGAGTTCTAATTGTAATTGACTTACCATGTCTCTCTGATATTTGAAAAGAGATTTCATAAGATATTCTGACGTCTAATTTATATTTGTTATCGGTTTTAAAATCTATTTGTAGACCCTCCTAATTTATCGGACATATTGTTATTATATTTACAAACCTATATGATATTTGTTGAGTTTTAAACTCATATTTTATATTTTATCCCCTCAGAATAGAGAGTTTGGATGATTTGAAGGAATACGAATGAGATCTGATATAGTATCGTATATTTCGATGAGTATTATACCACTGATATTGTTAAATCTATATTGGGTTATATTTTGGATATGGGATCGGCCGAATTTAGGCCTCGGAGCAATATATTCAGATGCTTGTTGGATTTTTATAATATGTGGATGAGTTGTTGTATTATTTGGTTATTCTTTTTATGAATATTTGTAGAGCATATCATATATTTTTTTGTCAGGACGATTATACGATATGGTTCTGTGTAAATTTTAATTTATCAGGTTCTATGTGTTTGGTTTGTCATACTCGGGTTTGAAATTTATAAGAATAATATTTAAATTTTAATTAATTATTTGATTGACCTACTTGGTTCGAATTTGTGATATATTATTTCTAATTAAATTACTATTCCACCATTTGGTTACTCTAAAAATAAGAATAATAATTTTAAATTGAATTGTTATTTCTTCAAAATAAAAAATCAAAATTACCAACTCTTGGTATTGTTTATTCTTGATTATCAATGAATAATTATTGTAATATGTTTTTCTTATTTGTCATTATCCAAAACTAAATTCGATTAAAATTAGATTCGGATCAAGAATGGTTCGGATTTAGATAAAAATTTGTGACTGCTATGTCAGACTAAGCTAGATAACCGGGTAGGTTCTGTCATGAAGTTAAATCAAGTAGGTCAATTCAATAATTAATTAAATTTTAAATAGAGTGTTACATAAACAACTAAACCATAAAAATTTGATACCCAAAATAACAATAATAATCAGGCCCAAACCCATCACAGGATTTCATCGAATAATTATCCAAACAATATAATAATGACCTGCACTAAATAATTGTAAGGGAAAGATAATCGATTCATATACGAACTATCAAATATACTATTCCAACCGCCGAATGCATATCTAAGGCCACATCGAGTTAGACCGAATATCCGAAATATAATTTCAATATACAATCTGAACAGATCTAACAATAACTGAACAAATATAATACTCACCAAATGTGAGATGTCGTGACAAATCATCGTCTAGCTTCTAAAATATATCCAAACCCTCCACTCTGAAAGGATACAATAAAAAATATGGGATTAAAACTCAACAAATATCATCATATATATGTATAAAATAATATATATAAATCAAAGGGAGGGTGACGTCACATAATAAATCGTATATTTATTATGTGACCTACAATCGATTAAATTGTAGGCCTACAACTCTTAACTCAGTTATATCTTAGGCTTGTAATTCTTGATCATCTTATATTATTAGAGCCCGATTATATTTTAGGCTTGTAACTCTCAGTCCAACTACATTTTAGGTTTACAACTATCGGTCATCTCATATCATCGAATCCCGACTAAATTTAGGCCGCAACTCTTAGCCTGATTATATTTTAGGCTTGTAACTCTCGATCATATCATATTATTAGATTTCGACTATACTTTAGGCTTGTAACTCTTGGTTCAGTTATATTTTAGGCCTACAACTTTCGACCATCTCATATCCTTGGATTCCGACTATATTTTAGACCTGTAACTCTCAGCGTGATAATATTTTAGGCCTATAACTCTCAATCTAACTACATTTTAAGTTTATATAAATATACTGATACACGAACATATATGTCAATATTTTTTGAACTTTTATAAATTAATAAAATCCTCCAGTATCATAAAATTTGAACGAAAACTTTTCAATTCACTGGTAGATCATACATATATGTACAGAATAAACAGATATAATGTATAAAAGAATATAAAATTTAGTAAAATCTTCAAATAGTAGTTAAAAATATCACATGTTGAAATAAATTCAAGATAGGATTTATAGATACTTGCCTTAATTTTATACCAAGTAGATTTGATAAAAGGATATTTTGAAGTGTCCGAACTCTACTTCCTCTCTCCTCTTTCTCTCTCCTACTGTGCGCCTCTCCTCCACACTACTCTACCTTCACCCACGCATTGCTTCCTTCTTCCTCATCTTCTCTCTCTCTTTATTCTTTTCCCTCTCTCTTTCTCTCCTCTCTGCTCTGCCTTTGAGTGAGTACTCTCTCTTTCCTTTTTTCTCTCTCCTGCCGCGCACTCCTCCTCATTGCCAATCAGAGCTGTAGCTTTGTTTTGCCCTATTTACCTATGAATTAAGATTTCAGATGATTTTTTCTTAAAATCAATATATGTATGTAAAAAATTGATATAACAAAAATAATGGAAGGTTTTGCTTGCTTTAATTTCTTATTTCTCTTCTAGCAATGGTGACAACGATGACGGTTGCTCTATTCAGCTCACATTTTCTTTCTTCTATTCACACCATTGTATTTTTTAAATAATGAAGGATAAATCGTAATAAGATTTTCTTAGTTGCCATTCTGGTGTCGATTTCTTTGACCGGCAGCCACCCGCCGTTCCCTTCCTTCTTCTCTTCTTCACCTTCTTCCACACCTCTACCTCCCTTCTCTCCCTCTCATTCTCTTTTTCGTTTCTCTTTTCTGCTTTTACTGTGGCACGTTGCTTCCCACTTTTATTATTATTATTATTCTTTTTTCTCCTTTTTTATAATCTAATTGTCACTCGAGTACCAGCATAAATTCACATCTAGTACTGACCTAATTAATTCAAATATCCTTCAAAATTTTACAGTATATATTTAATTTTTATCATATTTAAATTATTTAAAATAATATATACTCTCAAAATAAATTAAATGGGGATTCGGGTTATTACATGTTCGTGCTAAAAAATAGTTTATTTTATTTTTAAATATTTTTAAAAAAATTTATAAATATATTAAAAATAACTAAAAATATAAAATATTTTTAAAGTTATAATATATAGATTAAAATATTACTTAGCTATATATTTAAATAAAAAATATTTATGTAAAAATTATTAATTATACGAAGATGTACAAAATATATTGAAATAAAAAATCTTTATATAAAAATTATTAATTACATAAAAATATAATGTATTAAAATATTTTTTAAACTTAGTCTTTATTTAAGATAAAAGGTTTATTTATGAAAAAAAATTTATAATTTGGGTTAAGTTAACCTGAATTGGTTACTTTTATCTATAATTGTATCCTACTAAAAAAATAATTAAAATTTTCTGACTGTATTTGTTTATAATACTAATATACCTTCAGTGTATCACCAAACAGATCAGGCAACTTGATTTTAATTTGGTTTATCCGAACCTTTTAATATATGTTCGAATATAATTTGTAGATAATGGTAAAAGAGTAATTTTATATTAATTTTTTAGTTATTTTTGCTATAATTACCATATATCAAATATTAAAAAGTTAATTTTTAATTTAATTTTATATATTCTAAATAACTAACTAAATAATAAAATATTAATTATTAAATCTATTCCCATATTATACCATTGCTTAAGAATAATTATCATATCATTACCTTATTCTATTTTAACAATCAAATATAAGGTAAGTTACTTTAAAACATTAAAAATCTTGCAAAAATATCTATTTAGTTATTCTATTTATAATACGCTTAGCTTTATTATAATTCTTATGTAATTCAAAATTATCCCTTTATTTTTACTCTTATCTTAATTTTTACAATTTAGATGAATTTTTAGCTTATTCTCTTTGCCCCATCTCTTTATTCCTAATACTTTACACATTTTTTTCAATCTGGAAAATAAAATTCATTAAATATTAATAATAGAGACTGCTGAAGGGTTTCCATTTTATAACTAGTGTTAATTTTTCGAAAAGAAAATGTCAAAGATGATTTTATTTTATTTAAAAAATCAACTTTTTTAATTTTTTAGAAAAAAAAGGAAATATTAAATAATTTCAGGGCATGAAAAGGATTTACGGTTTAAAAAATGAGTTAATTGAATTAATAATAATAACAGTTGGATTAATAATAATTATTATTATTCATCAAAAATTATTTTAATGTCAAAATCATTTTATATTTATAATCACACCAAATTTATATCTTTTTTTCTTCAAATAAAATTATCACATGGCCAAAAAAATAAAAAAGGGTATGGTTTTAGCCTATAATATTTGATTTGAATGGATTAAATTTCTTACTCAATAATACCGTAAGATTAAAAAATACACTATGCATTTATTAAATCCCAAATTTTAATTTAGTTTTTTTTTATATTGAATTATTTGACAAAAAAAAAAAAAAAAAGATTGTGGGGCCCTATTTTCTGCCAGTCGTACCCCGTCGCTTATTCACCTCTAACTCTAATAAAGAAATTGTGAGTGCTTATAAATGGGCTCAGGCGCCTCGTCTCACGCTAACGCGGCGCAGTATCTATGACGTATATTTTTCAACAATCTTTTTTTCTTCAATGGATACTGTATGTATACGGCCCGTTTGTACATGCATAATATTTAATTTTTTTTATCAAAATTACAATCGTTGGATTCATTTCTAATCTAACGCCTACGAATTATTTACCAAAATAAATAAATTAAAACTCTATTTTCCTAAGTGGTAGCAGCCGCCCAAAGAGAGAGAGAGAGAGAGCAGTGTTGTCTTTTTCGTCTTTCTCCATTTTCGTCTTCCTTCTGTAAGCTTGTGTACCTGTTCGTCTACCATCTATAATTACAATTGTGAGTATATTTATTTTTTTCTTCTTTTTCTGTTTATTTTGTCAAGCATAATTGTATTCGTCTCAAAATGTTAAATTTTTTAGTTTTTTTGTGGTTTAATATTTTAAGATATTATGATGAAATATTATAAAAATATTTTATTATTTTATAAAAATATAAAAATTATATTCAGTAGTTGTAAAGAGATGTTCGTTATGTTTTTTTTTTTTTGTTGAAATATTTGTGTTGTTAGGATGTAAAAAAAAAAAAAAAAGTCAAAATTTTGGTTTTGTGCATGTTAATTTTATTTATTTTCATATTTTGTTTAATAAATTCCTACATATGTGATAATATTTTGTGTAGGCTTTATTTTCATTTACGTTGGATTTATTTTTTAGTAGTCAAAAATTCTTGAGCCTTCACCTCGTGAGTAATATTCTGTGTTGGATAGTGATGAGAGTTAGAAGCATAACCATAAAATAATATAATATAAATAAAATTAAATAATAATATCCATTATCATAATTTTTTAATTATTTTTTAGTCTCATGTTAACGTATATATCGTTAATCAAAATAATATTTAATAGTATGAATAATATATAATTGTTTTGGAATATATATGTTGCGTAAAATTAGGTTGTTGTACGGACAGTGAGCTTTCCAATCTTCCGTTGCGGGTTGATTCGATCGGCCCGTCTAAAATCGCCCGATAAGCAAGAACTCCGCACAACACAAACAACAAACAAGCAGGTCGAGGCCGACGGTTGTCCCACGACACTCCGACGCTCGAGCCGAGAGATATCTTCCATGATAAACGGAGGAATGCATACGTATGATGCGAGAATGAGGAGTGTGAGAGGATGTGATTGGAGGCTTGCGCTCCATGAATGCGCCCGACAGAGGGCGATTACCAGTACGCCAGAGGCAGAGGGCGGCGGGAGTGCGCCCGACAAAGGAGCGGCTTATAGGTGCGCCGCGAGGGCGGCTTATAGGTGCGCCGCAGAGGGGGCTTGAGGTGCGCCCCGCAGAGGAGCGGCTTAGAGCGCCGGCAAAGGGGCGGCTTATAGGTGCGCCGCGGAGGGCGGCTTGGGAGGTGCGCCGCGGAGGCGGCTTGGAGGTGCGCCCGCAGAGGAGCGGCTTAGAGTGCGCCCGGCAAAGGGGCGGCTTATAGGTGCGCCCGCGGAGGGCGGCTTGGAGGTGCGCCCGCAGAGGAGCGGCTTAGAGTGCGCCCGGCAAAGGGGCGGCTTATAGGTGCGCCCGCAGAGGGCGGCTTGGAGGTGCGCCCGCGGAGGGCGGCTTGGAGGTGCGCCCGACAGAGGGGCGGCTTACAGTTGCGCCCGCGGTGGGCGACTTTAAGAAGAAGGACTAAATAATACTAGCGAGTAAGCATTCTTGTTACCTGAGCGGAGGGACAACTCTTGGACGCGAGCTCCTGGCTACGGGATAGAGGGATCATGACTCCAAGACGGAGGGTTGAAGGCCTCCTGGTTGGCGGAGGCGAGGCCTCCGTGCCGGCCGGAGGCGAGGACCTCCTGAGGCCGAGGGCCTCCGTGGGCGGGAGGGGCCATGGGCCTCCGGATTGGAGGAGGGCCGTGGGCCTCCGTGCCTCCTGGTGGCGGAGGAAAGCTTCGTGCCTCCTGGATAGAGGACTAAGGGCCTCTGAACAGTAGGACGGCCGAGGGCCTCTGGACTGGCGGAGAGCCAAGGGGCCTCCTGGATGAGAGGAGAGTCGAGGCTCTCCTGGCCGCTAACTTGCTCTCATTGGAGATCGGCAGCAATGGCTATACCATTCTCCGAGCCATATGGAGCTTCTTCAAGCTTCTTCACTTGTCCCTCAATGCTTGAGGTGTGCTTTTTATAGTTGAATTTGTAGATGGATCGCTTCTCCAAAAGCAACAGGACTTTTACTTTGAAGTTGGATTGTGGGCTTGCCGCGGGCCTTGCCCATTGGCCCTGGGTTGTTGGACCCATCACTAGCCCCCCATGCTGGTGGCCAGAAGTCTGGGCTCCAGCATGTCCATGATGGATGCCTTCCCTTACTTTGACGATTCCGTGGGAATTCGTAAAAAACGTGAAGGAGAGTTTGACCGGAATCGTTGACCGTCTTGGTCAATTTTGGTGTACCAGAATTGTTGACCGTCCTGATTAATTCCGGTGTACCAGAGTTGTTGACCGTCCTGGTCAATTCCGGAGTGTCTTGTGTGGGCACTAGCCGGTTTGCCTGACAGAGTACGGCACGTGTCTCCCCTTTGGTTGGGCGGAGATCCTGGTCATATTGTCCCCTTGACCTGGATTCATTGACCGAAAAATTTGGCCCTGGAGAATGGAAGGAACCCATTGATGGTCGACCAACTTCGTTGACCACATCACTTGACCAGGAGGAGCGGAATAGAGCGGTAAATATGGTTGTCAAATTTCGTTGACCAATGCGCCAAACCAAGAGCATCAAGGGGTCAAAAAGTTTGGTCGAATCAACCAGTAGTAACCAAAGTGCTCGAACTGGAGAGCGATTGAAGCAAAAAATCTTTGTTGGTCAAAAAGTTGGCCCGAAGTACTCAAACCGAGAGCAGCCCGAGCCGAAACCTTTGTTGACCAAGAAAAAGTTGGCCGTGAGGTGCCGAGGTGCTCAAATCGGAGAGCGAGCGGGGCCGAAAATCTTTGTTGACGAAAAAGTTGATGAGTGAAGTGCTCCAACCGAGAGCGTTTTGAGCCGAAAATCTTTGTTGATTTGGAAAAGTTGGCCGCCAAGTGCTTAAACCGAGAGCGCGATTCAAAGCCCGAAAACCTTTTTTGACCGGATCCGTTGCAAGCATTTCAAGTCTCAGGTGAGACTTAGGAGCGCACAGAGGGAAGATCTCAAGCTCAAGATCAGATCTCCTGTAAGGACGCGCTTCGAGAGGTCGGGAGGTGACTTGCCTTAGGATAGCTGATCGTTCGAGCCGTAACAACAGGATGCACCTTTCACTCCTTGGAAGGGCTCTTGCCGTTGGAGAATCATCCAACGGGTCTAAGAGTGAGGAGCCCACAGAGAGCTCAGTTAGTAAAACTGGGGATCCTTTGACTCTCGGATCGAACAACGGGTCGATGTCATGACCACGGCCAAGCCTGGGATCTCAATCTCTGTGACTCTCTCCTTGAGGATGCCGCTTTGCTTTCTAGTCGAGTGTCAGGGCTACTGGTGTTAATTTGCGCCGGATCCTGATCATTCCCGTGAAGGGAAGTTGTGGCCCTGAGGAGACGCGGTTTGTCATCTAAGCCTTGACGAACTCGTCTGGTTGGTTGCGCCTGCCCTTGCCAAGAGGAGGTCGTGGCGCTGAGAAGATGAGGTTGCCAGCTAAGCTTTAAAGCTACCATCGCTAGCTTGCTGTTCATGTATGTTGATGTCACTGGGCGGCCGCTAGGTTGGCCGGCAGCTTGCCAAATGAGTTGGCAGGTTGTTGTTTTAGCTTTGTTGAAGGCATGGTGGCCTTCTTGCTGTGTTTTAGGCGGCTGTGTGTTAGCCTGCTTAGTATTCGTGGCTTGTGAGAAAAGCCTAGTGGCGTTGCCCAAGTGGTATTTGGGACAGCCAGCATAGAGAAGTAACGCTTCTCGTTGTTGCATAACCACGCTGGCCTTTCATGGAGAGGGTCGTTGCGTGGGGCGGCCAACCTGGTTGGCTGGCCGTTGGAGGAGCTAAGTCCTCTCGATTAATCGCGATTGTGAAAAACTAGCCGGTGGCGCCGTAGGCGCCAATGTCGGAGAAGGAGTGCTTCTCCTTCGACCGTCGTTGACCGGGACGTTGCTGCTCCCAAAAGGAGGTCGTCGTGTGCCATACTTGCCCCCCTAAGGTTTTTAGACCGCAATGGGCCACTGATGACTAAGGTTTCAGACCGCTCATGGGCCACCCGGATGACTGTGGTTTCTGCATCTTATGGGCCACCTAGATGACTAGGGTTTAAGACCGCTCATGGGCCACCTGGATGACCAGGGTTTCAGACCGCTCATGGGCCACCTAGATGACTAGGGTTTAAGACCGCTCATGGGCCACTTGGATGACCAAGATTTCAGACCGCTTATGGGCCGCCTGGATGACCAGGGTTTTAGGTCACTTTCGGCCACCTAGATGACTAGGGTTTAACGAGAGGGTGAAGACCCTCCCGACTTAGGGGCAGTCTAGGTCGGGTAAACCTGCAGGGCAAACGCAATTCATATACCCTAGGATTCTATATGCAAAGTAAACTCCTTATTTTGTCAAATTAAAACAAGCATGCGAATGAATGCACACAAGTGGGTGAGCGCGTACCTGGGTTCGGTGCGGAATTATCGTTGGTGCATGAGCGGTGTTCTTATAATCTGCACATCGCCCTGAGGGCACAGCTGGCGTGCACTGCTTCGGAGAGTCGTTGGGGCGCTTTAGAAGGCGACTTGGCCTGTGGCCCCTGTGCTCCGTGGGATTTGGTCCATTGCCGTGAATTGGTAGGGTAGCGTACTGTTACCGCTTTGGTAGCCTATTGGCCAACGGTCTGGGTCCTATTGTCTACCGACATCGCCTCAAGTGACCTGACCAAAGGCAAAGACTTGGTCGGGATGATATTTTCTCGTATTGCAATGGGTATGGGTCGAGAAAATCGAGCCCCCACAGACATGTTTTGTCATAACTTTTACGGTCTACTGTCGTGCAACAGGTGCAGCGTAAAGATTCGCCTACCGACCGGAGCAATGCTACGTGGTGGAGGTCAAGTAGGAGAAGATCGGCGGCGGAGAGCTCCAAATGCTGCAGAGATCTCGCGGCGAGAGCTACAACAAAGCAGAGATTTGCAACAGAGCTCCCGGCAGAGCAGAAGATCTAGCGACGAGGAGCTCCTCCGGCAGCCGAGAAGATCTCATGGGCGAGAGCTCCGGCAGTAGGAGAAGATCGGGCGGCGAGAGCTCCGGCAGCGTAGAGATCCGGCGGCGAGGAGCTTTGCGATGAGAGAGATCCGCGGCGAGGAGCTCGGCAGCTAGAGAAGATCTAGCGACGAGGAGCTCGGCAGCTGCCAGAAGATTCGCGACGAGAGCTCCGGCAGCAGAGAAGATCAAGGCGGCGATGAGCTCCTTCAGCCAGAGATCTCGCGCGAAGCCCCTGGTGGGTTGATCGGCGCTTCTCCCCAAAGGTTACATCTTCTAATGGGTGCAGACGGTCAAGAAGAGAGTGCCTCTAAGCGCCGGGCACCAGCACATTTGACGCCAATCACTGCTAGCATGGCTACCCGACGAGGGTCGCCGCCATGGAAGGTGATATCTTTAGTCGCCGTGGTCTTCGGAGCACAAGTATCGACCGTGTTTGTTTTTGCGAAGAGATTGAGTGTTGAGGGGAGACGTTGGACTTTTTGTCGCGTTTCCCACATGACGGCACCAATGTCATGGCTCCCGGTCCCCGGTTGTTTATTTGATTAGGGAGCCTTCAATCTTCCGTTGCGGGTTGATCTGGATCGGGTCCGGTCTCCGTCGCTGATAACCAAGAACCTGCACAACACAAACAACAAACAAGAGGTCAGAGGCCGACGGGGGGTTGTCCCCCGACGACACTCCGACGCTCGAGTCAGATATCTTCCGCAATAAACGGAGGAATGCATACGTATGATGCGAGAATGAGGGGAGTGTGAGAGGGATGTGATTGGAGGCTTGCGCTCCATGAATGCGCCCGACAGAGGGGCGACTTACCTGTACGCCCGCAGAGGGCGGCTTGGAGTTCGCCCGACAAAGGAGCGGCTTATAGGTGCGCCCGCGGAGGGCGGCTTATAGGTGCGCTCGCAGAGGGGGGCTTGGAGGTGCGCCCGCAGAGGAGCGGCTTAGAGTGCGCCCGGCAAAGGGGCGGCTTATAGGTGCGCCCGCGGAGGGCGGCTTGGAGGTGCGCCCGCGGAGGGCGGCTTGGAGGTGCGCCTGCAGAGGAGCGGCTTAGAGTGCGCCGAGCAAAGGGCGCTTATAGGTGCGCCGCGGAGGGCTGGGCGGGAGGTGCGCCGCAGAGGAGCGGCCAGAGTGCGCCTGCAAAGGGGCGGCTTATAGGTGCGCCGTGGAGGGCGGTTGAGGTGCGCCCCGAGAGGAGCGGCTTAGAGTGCGCCGGCAAAGGGGCGGCTTATAGGTGCGCCGCAGAGGGCGGCTGAGGTGCGCCCGGTAAGGGCGGCGGCTTGTGAGGTGCGCCCGACGGAGGGGCGGGCACGATTGCGCCGCGGTGGCGACTTTAAGAAGAAGGACTAAATAATACTAGCGAGTAAGCATTCTTGTTACCTGAGCGGAGGGACAACTCTTGGACGCGAGCTCCTGGCTACGGGATAGAGGGATCATGACTCCAAGACGGAGGGTTGAAGGCCTCCTGGTTGGCGGAGGGCAGAGGGCCTCCGTGCCGGCGGAGGGCTGAGGACCTCCTGGAGGGCTGAGGGCCTCCGTGCCGGCGGAGGGCCATGGGCCTCCGGGTTGGAGGAGGGCCGTGGGCCTCCGTGCCTCCTGGTGGCGGAGGAAAGCTTCGTGCCTCCTGGATAGAGGACTAAGGGCCTCTGAACAGTAGGACGGCCGAGGGCCTCTGGACTGGCGGAGAGCCAAGGGGCCTCCTGGATGAGAGGAGAGTCGAGGCTCTCCTGGCCGCCAACTTGCTCTCATTGGAGATCGGCTAGCAATGGCTATACCATTCTCCGAGCCATATGGAGCTTCTTCAAGCTTCTTCACTTGTCCTCAATGCTGAGGGTGCTTGCTTTTATAGTTGAATTTGTAGATGGATTGCTTCTCCAAAAGCAATGTGGGACTTTTACTTTGAAGTTGGATTGTGGGCTTGCTGCGGGCCTGGCCCATTGGCCCTGGGTTGTTGGACCCATAAATATAAAAACAAAATGATATTTTTAGTATGGATGAATCGGGTAAAAAATCTAGAAAAGATGATGCCGAAATTTTTAATATTTTTTCATTTTAAAGAAGAAAAACGTTAGATTAATGAAAAACAAGAGGATAATGCACGACATAAGTGAAAAATTCAATATGATTGTGCAGTTAGAATTGAATGTAACATTAATAGGGAGACAAATAAAATTTATCAAGGAATTTGTAGAGAGGCACAATTGTGAACTTGAACCTCTTGAAATATGACACTTATTGAGATCTTAGAGAAATATGTATCGAGTGCGTCGCTATCTTATTGATATGACACATGATATTGGGTTAAAACCTACTAAGACCCATGAATTTATTGTAAGGGAGATTAAATGATGGAATTGCGTTGAGCATACCATTAAAGGCCAAAAATCTTATTTTCGTGTTAGGAGACAACAATAGCAGCAACAAAATGAGACTAGAGAGATATTGATTTACTTTCGAGAAAAAAATGAAGTATTTCTACTTTTTTCATAATACGTAATTTGATTTCGATGATTTTATAACTAATATTTTTTGAGCCGATGTAAGAATAATTGTTGATTATTAATTATTTGGGACATTATTATTTTGAACATCACATGTGGTATGAATAAGGAATTGAAACCTTTTGATGTGTTTATTAATTTTTTGTCAAAAGGATATCTGTTTTCTTGTTTATAAAATCTTGTCATAGTTAAGTTGGCTTAGCTACGTTTAGGTTATCCTTTTAATTGATTGTGGTTCTATAAAATTTCTTAAATTATTTTCTTATTTTTTTAATAGATATGCCACTAAAATTAAAAAAATTTGAAAGAAATATGATTAATAAAAAGAATATCCAATAGGGTGGTAGGTAGTGAGGTTTATTTTATTTAGTTGATAAAATAAAAATGATCTTTTATCACTTTAGAGGAATAAAACTTTGATGCATTTTTAGACATTAGCCAGCAAATAAAGCTGCACACACAACATGTGAAACGGGTACACATGGATATTGTGTTCAATCTAAAATACAATTATAAAGTTAATGGAACAGGTATTTCTAAGGGCACTCAATTGATTATGTAACTATAATTCAAAGACGCAAAATTGAATTTTATTTAAAAGTTTTAACACTATAAACATATATTTAAAATGACATGGCAACATCATGATACTATAATATTTAAGACTTTTACTCTATCTATTAGGGACTATAATTATTTAAATATAAATTGACTCGATATAAATAGAAATTAAAGAAAATATAACCTCTTACACAAGAATTTGAAAGATATATCCATCTAAAGATATATAAAATTGTTGCATTTAAAATATATTTTCATAAATTCGACACCTTTATCATAAAAATACGTTTAAATGTCACACACTACTTGTAAAACTTTCTTCTTAGGCATTCAACTTGAACATAAAATAGCTGAAAAACAATCCTTTCAATTTGAAAAAATAAGATAAGCACACTTCAGAAAATAAAAAATAGACATTTGTTCATATAATTAAATAAGAAATAGTAATAAATTTTAGTGAAACAACGAGATTCTTGGTGTCATGGGTCCAAAGCATACAAATATTTTCTCTATAATCCAAAAATTATTGCGTTAATTTAATTTAGATTGTACAGTGAGTTAACTTTTTTAATCTAGGTGGCTAAAATTATTGCGTTGTTTCAATTTAATTGTAGATATTTGATAAATTATTTTCTTTCTCTTTGTAAGATATTAAAATCCGTCTGAATCCAGTAGGATTTGAAGCAATGTATCATGTTAGCAATGTCAAACTTTACACAGTAACCCTCATAAATTCATGAGTTTCATCTATCTTTCAACGGTATAGAAGTAGTTTATCCATAAAAATAATTTCAGTAAAATTGTCATTGAAGATCATCATGAAAATTCAAATAATGTTTGAATTTCCCCTCATATTTACCTTTTTTTTTCCAAATATTACTTTCCACTCATGTTTCATGTTGGCACAAGAGCATGCTAATAATGTGGATTGGTACACATATGCTTGAATGCTTCACTCCACTTCTTTAGTCTAAAACTCGTTTGCATGTTCTCATTTTGGGTATAGGAGCAAACAATTTTTGAATAAAAAGAAATTCAACTTAATTAATAGTACAAATAGTTGAAGCATTTAAATCAAAAAAGACTAAATAGATCACTTCTTTCAGTTGCTTTCTCATTATTTCTTTCAGTTGCTTTCTTATTACTTCTTTCAATTACCTTCTTGATACTTTATCTGATTTTGTGTCTGCATTGGGGGAGAGGGGAGGGAGGAGAGAATGCATTAAATGGAAGTGAATGACTATGATTTATTTTTGTAAAAGTTTCAATTCATGAAATAAAATATAAATTAGGGATAGTTAATCTTGGATTAATTTTCATATGAATAGATTATGATCAAGGTTAGGATTTATATTTAACAGCAAATAAATAATCAATATCTGATCAAGAGGTGATCAAAATCCAATACCATAGAGTATTTTATATCACTTTAAATATTGAATAGAATTTTTTAATATTTTGACCCTAAAATTGTTGAGCCTGAGTTTCAACAATTTCTCAACTCTCCCTGATTCAACCAGCTCAATTGCAGATGCAATTGCAGCATCTATATGACATAGCGCCCCTGAGTGTCCTTATAAATAACAAGGTTACAATAATCTTCTTATTTAGATTCTCTAATTATAAAATAAAAAAATAGAAATTATATCAAATAAATAAAAATTTAATATAATTTCTCTCTCTCTCTTTTTTTTTTAAACATTCAAATTTAACCATTGAATATATCATATAATCATAATAATAAAACACTATAGCCCCTCTCCTCCAAAGCGCGCTCAATGGCAATTTGGGTAATTCACATTAGTTGGCCCGTCCAGTGTCCCAAATTGCTAAAAACTTAAGAGAACAGAGGCACTGTGTTGCGAGGCGCATCATAATGCATACGACGTATACATAGTAATCGTTAGATTAAGATCCAAAGGCTGCTATTTTTTCGTAAGTTTTTATTTTTTATAAAATAATATTTTTTATTTTAATAAAATAATAAATACAGTAATTAGATTTTGATCTATCGATTGCCATCAAGCGTCGTACACGCTGCAACCCTTCTCACGTTGCGGTTCCCCAAAAGCCAGGAAAAATTAAAGGAGAACTTTGCATGGTCATTTCACAAAGTATTTAATACTGTTTTTATTTACAAATTTAATGATGAAAATTTAAAAATTAAAAATATACCCAATCCAATATTTATTTCTCCTTGCAACAATAGTTTTAAATAATTTTAAAAACTAGAAAATTTTAAAATATTATTTAAATTTGTATGTTTTCTATTTTAAAATTTTTGTTTTATGACTAATAAAAAAATATTTTCATATATTTTAATTTTTTTGAAAAACAATATAAAATTGACTATGCAAAAATTGAAGTATTATGTTTAGTACATGATGAAATTATGTTTCAATTTCATAATTTTTTTTTTGTATTTTTAATTGCTGTACAAAAAGTACTATTTTATCAATATTTATATTTTTAGGAGTAATAGTATTTAGATTATAACTTCAAAATAAATTTACATTATTTTACAATAAAATTAAACTAATTATATTATTGTAGTTGTTTAATTAATATTTATTATATGTTCTAATGCATCCTAAATTCAAATTTGAATAGATTTGAGTCAAATTGTCCATCAAATTTTGGTCTCTATTCACTTAGTTTTGGATTATACACGCCATAACTTCCGATAAGAAGTCAGGTAACGGTGAAATTTGACCCCATCGAATATACTCTGACACTCAAGTTAGTAATCGGCCTTCTAAAATGAGGTGAATGTAATGGATGCAGTATGAATATTGATGAGTATTTGGGTAGGTGAGAATGCACTCGTAGGATGAGTGCCTTATGTGGTTGCTCGTAAGGAGTAGAACCTCTCACCACAGAGTTCGCTGAAAATTGATAGTTGAAAGAAAGAGCGTTTGAATGCCCAAGAGAGTTAGAGAGTTTCTGAAAGTTTGAGATTACTTGAGAGCTTTTGCGAGCAAGAGAAGGAGTGTGTAGACGATTTAGAGTGTATTCGAGAGCGTGTCTTTAAAGGGAGCTTCCATAACCTTTTATAACTATGGCCTTGGGATACTTTCCTTTCGCAAAAAGGTTGGATACCCGCGCTCTATTAAGGATTGTTGTCTTTCATGATGTAAGCGTGAGCGTCTTTTTGGCTGTAACGATCCAAAAAATTAATCTCATTCATTTTGCTTTTTGTAACTGCTAAGGTTTCCAACAAATAATGCACAGATTCTGGCGTCTTCCTCTAGAGATGCATGCTGATTTTAGAGGTAACCATTATAATGGAGCTTACCTTCTTGAAGATGCAAAAAATTAAAATAGGTAACCATTGTAACTATGGGATGGACACATGGACCAATTAATGCTTCGGTCGCATGTGTCTTGGGTTTCAACCGGTCTACTGGCTACCTCTCCGGTCAATGAAAGTGTTGACCATTCTACGCTTTAATGGGCCGTTCCGCTCTTAGGCCTTTGCCAGCTCATTTACTCTTCATCCAATCAACGGTTGCGTTGACCATCCAGGCAGAATTGGGCCGTTATAAATTTGGATCATTTCTTCATTTGTGGGCCAACTCATCACTGGCGTCCGCATCATGTTCAATAAAAGTATTTTAATAATATATATTATTAAATATTAACTTGTTACGATATTTGTAGTTTTAAATAAAAAATATATTAATAAATTTATTTAAATAATAATAATATTATTAAAATAAGAAATAATAAAATTAATTTTCTAACTAAACTAGGCCTAAAATTCCTAACCACAAAGATCCACTTCACTTCTTCTAATAATATATTAATTTTTTTACAGTATTTAAATATTAACTTAGTTCAAATTTATGTGGTAATAACCAACAACTTTTGGTTAACACGGCTAGGAAGAACTAAAAAATTGAAGTAAATGAATTTCTATAGTTATAAATCTCAATTAATTTAGTTCTCGTTATTAAGTCTATAAGTCTCAATTAAATAATAAATCATAGAAGAAATTTTTATCAATTAATTCTAATTTTAGCTCCAACCTAAATTTTTGGTCCAAAAGAAAAAAACAAATAAAATCAAAATTTTAAATATCAAAAAGCTGGCAGGCCCATACAGCCCAATAGGAGAACCTCTACTGATTAAATTAATTCTAAAAAAAATTCATATGCTGCTAAATTATTTACATAATTATGGGGTTCGAATAATTAGACTGAAAATATTCAAAATGTTATATATTTAGCAAGTGAAGAAGTGGTGCTGTTTTCTATTTTTTTAAAAAAAAAAATAAAAATATATTTAAATCTATCCATTTTTTATTTAGAAGTTTTTTTTTTAAATTTTGAACTGGAATGTAAAAAGCTTATAAAACATCAAAGAGAAATTTTTAAAATTTTTTTCTTGTTATAAAGTAAAGTTTTTTTTCAATAATTTTTTTTACAAAAATCATATTTAGATAATTATATTTAAAAAAAATGTATGATTACCGGAATATTATTACTTATTTAATTTTTTTTAAAAGATAAACAAACAGATAATAGTCAATATTTTCAGTATAACTGCTTACCACTTCCCTTCTCATGATAACCACGAGGACCCATAAATGATAGTGATGATGGATGGTTTTTGGTCCCTAAGTTATATATTCCACTGGTATACTATCGTTGAGGGATATTATAGCTTGAAAGATCAAAATCCGGTGGGTGATAATTGCAGAAATTCAAGTAACGTGCAACAGCTTTACTGGCGAGACGTTAATCCGATTCTTAATTTTGATTTTACATTTAATCTTCATATGATATGATTTTCAAAATAAAAGACCAATTTATCTCTAATAAATATTATTTTAAAATTTTAAAAATATAGATATATTTGATCATTTATTTTTTTTGGAAAATTCACTAATTCAAATATATAAAAATTTAAGTATTTATTCAAATGCTATTCTTACCTACTCCCATATGATTATAATTGGATCTTACATATTAAAAGGGCGTTCAGAAATTTACCAAATAATTTGAAGAAGAAAAAAAGAAATAACCCAAACTATTTTCATTTTGTGCAAGTTGAATGTGTTTATTTTTTTTATTTATAATATTGATATTAATTGAATATTAAATATAATATTTAAAAATTTTAATAAAAATATGAATCTATTAAATACTATTTAATATTTAAATTTCCATTGTTAAAGTTTTTTAATGCAATAATCTAAATAAAAAAAAATTAACTCCTGTGCCTGTGCATGTCGGGTTTTTTTTTTTTAACAACTAAAATCAAACGGTCAAAAAAACTACCATTCAAAATGCCCGCCAACCCCTGTGAAGAGTTGGCTGAACTCAACTAAATTGGTAAGCTTGAAGACAACTGCCCATCTCTACTAGTCGACTTTTGACATTTTTCTTCTGTTTTGGTAGACCATTAGCTCTTCTTGCCCCTCTCTCCCCCCTCCCCCTTTTCTCTCTCCTCCCCCCGCCTCTGCCGCCACCGAGGATCCGCCATGTTCCGACCGGGATTTCCCACCGTCATTCCTTCTCCGCGGCAGCTAGAGAGCTGGACTTGTTTACTCGCTCCTTTAGCTCTATGGATCTGGGGCATGTAAATTGTTCTGTATATTTTCTGCAGCAATTTAACTTTCTTGGATCCGAGAGTTTCTGAATCGAAAGCATTTTCTCTGTTTTCTTCTCTGCAGTTACTGTGAGTCTACAGTACGGGTATTATAGTGATTATCGGATGCTGTTAGGGCCAAGCTCGTCCCGGCTAGTGAAGGCAAGCCCTCTGTTTGTGAAGAAGATTGAGGTGACAGATGAAGCCAAGAAGGGCGTGTTCATTTATGGACTCCATGGCATGCCTGAATTGAGCTCTGAAACTAATTGGACAGTTTCCAAATATTTGATTGTTCGATCCTATAGTTCCCAGGTAAATTTGAAGCTTCTTGGTTTTAAAGTTCTGGGATTTTCCTAAACTGATTTTTTTAAAAAAAAATTTTGTGGGAAAGATTTTTTTTTTTAAGGAATTGACCTTTCTGTTCCAGGGGTTTTCTTTGTGGCTGAACCAGGGTTCGAGGATTCGGCTAAGATGGGAAGCTCAGACTAGTAGTTTAAATCATATTCAAGTAGTTGTAATCAAAGGTGTGCAGGGAATTATGTAGTTTTGCGTCTCTTGTGCTCATGTGAATTCTTAATTTTGAGCTCTTCGAAATTATGAAGATCCAAATGCTTCTTTTGCAGGAGAAAGGAAATTTGAAACATTATTACCAAATCCATTTACTTATGCTCCGAGCATTTCCTCAAGCACTTTGACAGATGGTACGTAACAACATTGATCACACTCGAGTTAATTTTTTAGTTTAGAATATGAAAATTATCTGACAGATTATATGTTTGGATTTAGACACAAGGACACAAAACTTTACAATTAAGTTGAGAACAAATCTTTTTGCAGATTAAAATATTGAGTCTCTTTTTTGAACACGTGAGGAGATGTGTTAACAATATAATAATAATTATAATAATAAATATAATGACAATTATAAACAAGGCATGCCCGATTTTGATTTGCTTCGGCTTTTTTTCACCCAATTTGGGACCTCTCGTCTTACTTCTTTTCTATAACCTTGATACTAGCGCTTCAGAATGTAAGAGCGTGCAACCTTATAATCTCTTCCTCATCTCCTCATTGAGGGCAACATTTTTGGTATCTCCAAAATTATAGAACTATTTAGAGTGTTGTTGATAATTGTAATTCAGATAATCTCTCATAGACTGATAATATAGCCAATAATCACAAGCCTAATAGCTTATGATCAAATTAAATACCTATTTCTCAAATTAAAATTTGCATTAATTTTATCAAGTCATACAACTTGTTGTTACTTGTCTTCCAAACATAAATCACTTTGATCTTCTCTCATAGCACTCTTCCACGGTTTTTATTACAAATGTAATTATAAATATTATTGTTAATAAATTATCGAATGTACCAATAATTTTTTTCATATTTAAAAGCCCAATCTTTATCAAATTTTGATTTGGATTTTTTGACAGTAAACACTAGAAAATATATTATTTTACCAAATCGTAAATCTTTCATTTTGCTCCTCAATATATTAAAGTTCATATGATCCAAACAAATTATTTTGTTATCAGCTTATATCAATTTGAAACAAAGTTAACACAAGAACTGGAATGCTATAATACCAATTGTTGGGATCCACCGGAAACATTAACACACACACACAATCAGTACTGCAGCAATGAATCTTCAAATCGTCGGCTATTAAATACTGTGAGAGAACATGAAATAAAATCATGCAATCAAGTATACATAAGTTACATGATAATATTTAATATAAATAATTTTTTCAATTAAAAAAATTATAGAATAATTTTTAAAAAAATTTACTATAAAAGTATTCGATTATAAATATTACTCATTAAGAGATCCCTCCACAATAATTCGAGATCATTTTCAATACTAAGAAGCATCACAGAGAGAGAGAGAGAGAAAAAGAGAAAAGAAAGAGAAGAGGAAGAATTTCAGCATCCAATCAAAAGCTGGATTGAGTTTTATTTTTTATTAAGGTTTGGAACATTACTCTATTTTTGTTTTCTATTATATATTATTATTTGGTTACTTGTTTTTCTCAATATATTTTCTTTAGTTGATTATTAAATATATTGAGCTTATTTTTTAACCAGTCATTCGCACATATTATTATGGAGATATTTTGGAAGAGATTATATTTGTAATTGAAAAAGGACTTTTCGTCCCAAATTATACAACTATGTTTCGACCCCGTACAATAATAGTGGAAGCAGTAAAAAAATTAAATATTCAATATACGTAATGAATATTTATTTCAAGATGTTAACATTAATAATAGGCATACAAAATATATATGATAATAAGTAATAATAAAAAAAATATAATTGTTTGGTAACGAAGGAAAAACTCGATACCTATGGTAATCGAGAAAAACCTTCCTGGTTTCAACAGTTAGGAAAGAAATGTACTATGAAGATTAACTTACAGATCGAGTGGTAATAACGTACTAACCTAACCGACTTACTCCTATCTTATAATCCCTGTTAAGAAACTCGTTGGATTTGTCCGCGACAACGGAATTGAAAACCTTTTGATTTTCACGTCAATCTTCCTTCTTTGAAGCACTTGAAGTCGTGAGCACGATTGGGTCCCCTTCTTCATCGTACCGACGTCACCAACGAAGATAGAAGGGTAGAAATAATGGATCAGTAAAAAGAAGGTGTTGAGAAAATTTATTAGTACATGAAGCACAATAATAAATGATCGGTTTTCTTAATTGAAGCGAGAGTAGAGAAATAAAAGCTAAATGTTTCTCAAGGAGAGGCGTTCCAAAATACTCAATCAAAAGTTAGGGTAAGAGAATTAAGGTGCATGTATATATAGGGCTCGAAAATCAACTTTAATAAATTTGCCCATTATCAGAGTGCTCGAGCGAAAAGAAGGCGAGCAGCGAGTGGGGGGTTTCAGGATTTCGCGCTCGAGCTCGTGGCGAGCTCACGAAGAGTGCAGGGCTTAGGGATTTTGTGCTCGAGCAGGTGGAGAGCTCACGACAAGCGTAGGGCTTCGGGATTTTGGGCTCGAGTAGGTAGAGAGCTCACGTTAGGCGCGGTATTCCTGGAAGCCGGAACGGATAGGTACCGAAATATGATAATGCAGCATTTCGATGAAACACAACCTGATATCGATACAAAATTACATATGGTCACGGAATATGCCGTGACAACCCTAACAGTAATCAAATACTTTTATGGTAGATTTTTTTAGGGATTATCAATTAATTTTTAATTTTTCCTTTGATAGGTAAGGATTTTTTATATTAAATATTACTATATAATTTATATGTGTTTGATAATGTGATTTTGTTTCTTGTATTTTTATGGTGTTTGGTTGTTGACAATTGACAAAAAATTTAAGAATTCATTTGTATTGTACCGATTGTGTATGCGCTTGTGTTTATAGTGAATCCCAATTAATAAACCCCATCAAATTGTTGCCAACTTAATACAAGCATAACACCGTTTTTTCTTTTCGTTTAACCACCATTTGTCTTTGCTTTCAATTAAAGCTACACATTGAGCTTAATTTTCACTCGGGTTTCAATTAAATGCTTTGAATTGAATTTCAATGGTTCCACATCCGATCGGTTAAGCTTTTAGTTGGAGTGATTCCTCAACATTTCCTATCACTCAAAAGACATTTAGGAATGCTAAAAACTGAATGTAAATGAATGTGTTTCAGGTAAAGAAGCAGAGTATATTATAGTGGAAGATGATAAGTATTATGTAAGCGTCATAAACACTTATCACAGAAGCATCATTATGAGAATTAATGTCAATGTGTCATCAAAGATGTATGATACCACCAGAGCAAGCAGCATGTGTTCCACCATGGATGGATCATGCCAGCTGAATCTCCTCTTTCCCAGCACCCAATTTGTCCTCCTAATGACACCCAATAACGTATGCTCTCTCGGCTTCCAATTCGTATTAGTTAGTCTTTGCTATCACTAATAACTAATGGCAATCCTAAGAAAATCTATTTGCCTCATTACTATGCTCCATCATTTGCAGGGAGATCTCGGAGGATGGTACATTGAGCTCTCATTTGCGGCTCGAGTTGTAACGTATGTCGCCATTTTAGGTAATTTTATCGGTAACGTACTTACTTATTCACTATTAATTGTATTTATTTTGTCAAAGTTGTTGAACTCCTCCCTGCTTCCCCCAACTTTTGCTCTATTGGAGATGAGTTCTCCTCTCGCTAAACGTGCTTTCAGATCTCTGGAGTCATTAATAGCTAAGAAATATAGGCACTGACATAGAATATAAACATATTATTTTTTAATAATATGAGACTATGCGGTGGGACATATTAGTTAAATTTTATAGTCAATTTATTGATGTGAGAATATACTTAATCTAAAAGATTATTTTATAATATATTTTCATACGGATACATATTTTTTATTTCATCTTCAAAAAAAGAAAAAAAAACTTATGCAATAACATAACTCTTATAATGAAAAGACGAAAAAATAACTTAGCAGAGACTTTTAATTATTTTTAAAGTGTCAAATAACTATAGTTTCTTTAGTTTATTTTTAAAACACTATTTTTTTTAAAAAAATTACATAATAATTTAAAATATCAATCACATATTAGAAAATAATAATAATAATAAAATATTCTAACATACATCAAAGAGCATTAGGCATTGACATGTTAGCTTGGATGAATCAAAACATTGAATAAGGGGGGCCTGCCAGGTGAGGGGGAGCCTTTCTTTACAGCATCTATCTATTGAATCAAAACATTCAACGGTTAAGATAAATTATTATTAAAAATTACATAAATGGTTTTTTTTTTTGAATTTTTTTAAATATTAAAAATGTTAAAATACCCATTTTTATAAAAAAATAATAGTAATAAAGAAATTTTTATATTCTTCTGATAACCATTTAATCCCAATCTCCCATGGTTACAGAAATAACTCATGCCTCTCAACCTAGTCCCTGCCCCACAAGAATCCTACTAGGAGACCATGAGAAACATGTCTGTAGCCATACAGTACAGAAATAAGCGCAAATTTGAGAAACATACCTATAATTATTTGTGTTTTAATCTAAAGCACAGTCTTGGATTTTCAGGACTTGTAGCGATTATCATCTTTCTTATATTGAAGTACCTTGGCGCCTGCAATGGCGAGAGTGACGAAGAGGAGATTGCAAGGCAAGAAATAGTGATTCTGGCAGAACGATTAGAGAGGGACGAGGCCAATCGTTTGATGCCAGAGAATCCTATTAGGTTGACATATGGAACAGGCGATGTCGAAGAAGATGACCCGGAATCAGGATCGTCGTCGTCGCCATGCAAAAATGGTTCCTCGGATGAGTTGTATGATGGGAAGATATGCGTTATATGCTATGACCACCCACGCAACTGCTTCTTTGTTCCTTGTGGACACTGTGCTACCTGCCATGATTGTGCTCAAAGGTAATGTTTTCCATTTTACTCAAGGGTATCTCTAGGGACACCCATAAATTTTGGTGTGGCTCATCTATTTACTCATGCTACTGAACCGAAAGAAGAGTTGGGGTTCGGACCACTGAAGACTTTCCCACTCCCGGTCGATGATAGTTCTCAATTATCACTTGCTGGGAAAGCAGAATCCCCATTTCCCAAGGCACCAGTTTTTTTTATTTGAACCACAACAGATAATCAATATGCCTAATTAAGCCCACAAATTATACTTTTGAAATTAATGAACTCTTCACAACTATGAGAAAACCATGGGACCCTACATTGAAATAGTATTTTCACTGTGGTAAGATTTGATTATAAGTAATCTCTAATAAGCCAAAACTTTATAATAATAATACGTATAAATGGCTGATTATAAATAATCCCAAATACATCTTATTGACAACAAAATAATTGACAAATCTCAATAGTTAAAAAAGAGCAAATATGAAAAAGATTTTTAAAATTTTTGATGAAAGAAATTGAGAAAATAAATGAACAATTAGTAATACAACTTATAATATAAGTTAGAATAATATACCTAAAATTGATAAAAGATAAAATTTTAATCGGACTTCAAATGGGTGCCCAAATCTTTAATTTCTTCTTTTTCTCATTTCTTTCTTTACGTCGTGTAACCGGCATTAAAAAATGAGGTTCTTAACCATAAAATCATAATAGTGTATTTATATCTTGCCCAAGCACTTGAGCAACCATCCCACCTCACCTGCAGCTAGTTATTAAGATTCTTTCTGAACCTGAGATATAAATTACTAACTTACTACTATCTCACAAGTTCCTTTAAAAGAACTTCAACATTGCACGAACATCGCTAAAAGGGCTCCGTTAGCACTCAAACTAAGGCATAACAAGTCCATTGGTAATGACTTAAAAGAATGATCAAACAATAAGAGTGAATAGATGAATGAATGCGGCTTTATTTGATGGTGTCCATTGATATCTATTTAAGTGTTTCTAAAACATTTTTCCTGAGGATCGTCCCATAGATGAATGAGTGACGCTATATGAAGTGAGCATGCACTAACTGACGTATTTTTTTCTTCTAATTTTCTGAATTACTGGGCAGGATAATGAAGGGCGAGAACAATGTGTGTCCAATTTGTCGAAGACTCGTTCACAAAGTCAAAAAATTATTCACTTCTTAGATTCAAACACTTCAAATTTATATCATTAATTTTATTACTTTGGCCCGAGTCTGCAGGCGAAAGCTTGATGCGCCATTGACAGTAGATCAGTGCAGCATGAATTTATAACATTAATTTCTTTACTAGAGATTGTACTCTTGTGATATAAACATTATTTGACGGAGAAAAAGGTGAATTTATTATGGTTGCCTGTAAATCATATCATACATTTCATTATTCGGCCCTTTTTTGTTTGTTGAATGGATTTGAATACATGCAATGTTGTTGTAATTTGTTGTCTATGTAAAATTTTGTACATATTGTCAATTTCTAGATTAGGGAAAAATTATATGAGAAATAATATTTATATATTTGTTTATATATTTTTTGTATATTTATTTTTATTAAAATTGTTAAAATTGACAAAGAGAGAGAGAGATATTGGAAAAAAAAATTAAAATTGATACGTACCTAAAATTGAAAAGGCATCCAACAATGTCGAGTTGACTCTTTGAATTTTTTTAATCGGATCATATATATTATAATGACTAACACATGGTAAGAGGAATATGAGATTTGCTTCCAAATATATTTTTCAATATTTAAATTAGAAATTATTTTAAAAAAAATCTGAAAAATTATAAAGGCAAAGGGATAAATGTAAATTTGAGTGGATTGGGAGGGTATGGCCCCGTAAATTTGGAGAATGAAGAAGGAGACGGTTTGTGGCGTAAGAACGGAATATATATGTCTTTTTCTCAATGTCTAAGTTCTCATCCCCTTGGTATTGAATAGAGACTTTGAAATTAGAACCTGAATGTCAGCCAGTCTATTATTCTGAAATTTATATAATTACTATTTGAAGTGTTATATTATTTATGCTCTAATAGTTATGTTGATTTTGTAACCGTTTAACAATTAATATTTAATATTTATTTGGCTATTATGGGTTTAAATGTGGTTCATTATTCCTCAATTTTATATAACATTTTATCAGAACTTAATATCAGATTTATTTATCTATTGAGTAATTAATTACCTCAAAATTCAATGTCTTTGGTTGCTTGACCATTCAATCGATTGTTAGACCATATATCAAGATTGATTCTTAAATTAGTTTTGTACTAGGTTGAGCAACTCGGCTATTATGACAACCACCTTTAGGTTGAGAATTTGTGGGCCATATATTTTGCTGAATCAGATTGACTTCATTTGGAGCATATCTAATAAAAATAAAGTGAGATCTATATTTATTTTTGATAATTTTAATATAAATGCGTGTATAAATCAGTATATCAATAATATTACTCAAAAATTATTATTGAAAGTTATTCTCACCTTTTTTTTAACAAAATTGGTTTTATTATGGCAATTAGTTATTATATATATATATATATATACATACACATATACACACACAAAATCAAGTACAAATTTATAGACGTGGTTTATAGATTAATTCATATTTTTAGCAAATTTTATTCTAAAGCATTTCTAGGAACCTCAAAACTAGTTTTACCAAAACTATGTAAACTTTTTTCGAAATTACTTTCCAAAAAAAAATGCCCTTATCTCTGTTTGAAAAATATATCATACAATAAGACATATATTTTATTTATTTATTAAATTTATATTAAATAATATAATCAGATATAATTAGTTTAGGTATACGAATAAGTTATAATTAATTAAAAAAATTCTTAAAAGGATATTGATGCATCTTAAATCCAATTTCGAACAGGTTCGGATCAGTTTAATCATCTGAATCCAATTTTGTTCACTGAATTTGGATCTTGCGCACCATTACAACAAATAAGAGGTCAGGTGACCGCGAAAGGTTATCCCATTGAAAATACTCCGATGCTCAAATCAGGAAATAGCCTTCGAATCAAGAACGTAAGGACGAAATGAAAGGAACAAAAATGTAAAAAGTGTTTGTGATGGGGATTTGCTATTATATGAGAGGCTTTTTGTGACTTGCGAGGAGTGTTGGTTCTCAACACTGTGGTCACGAGGGACATAATGATAGAGAAACTTGGCGTTCTGTTAGCATGGGAGCTTTTAGAGTTACGAAAATGTTACGTGAGTTATGAGAATATTTTTTAGCAGAAAAGAGAACATCCTCGGAGTGAAGACTCCAGGGGCTTTTATAATTGAAATGCTGGGCGCGTACTCTGTTTAGATTGTTTCCTTTTCTAGCGTGGAACTTTAATGTTAGTAACGACTCCTTGAATTGATTGCATTTCTTCTACATTTTGTAACAGTTAGGGTTTACTGTAAACAGGAAGAGAATTCGGCGCTTTCTTCTTGGGATGTGTACTGAATCTACTAGTGACCGTTATAATAAAGATTGCCTTTTGGGGCAGCGTGAAATTAGGGAAGAAGGCCGTTACTGGTCATAGACGGAAGTACAAGCCTCACGTGGGCTTATACAGTGGTGCTTCTAGTCAACAGGAATGTTGACCATCTCTAGAAGCCTATTGTCCACCTTAATGTCAAACTTGGCCGATCTCCTTTGCCTTTCGTCCGGTCAACGGCTGGCGTTGTCTGTCAAAGTGCACATATGGGCCATTGTGGATCCGGCTATTCCTCCTTCTTCGGCCCGCTCACTATGGCGTACCCATCAGATATAATTATTTAAAATATATTATTTGATGGACATGATAAACATTTTAATATTTTCAAAATGATTTTCTCTCACCTTAACAAAGATAATTTATACCCTTTATGTTCAAATACATCAGAATTATAGAAATTTTTACCAGTTCTAAAAATGAAGAAGATTGAGAAATTATCTTACATTTTTTGAGATAAAAATATTTTTGGTGTGGTTTTAATTCTGCATGCCACTTTCGATAAGTTAAAATTTAATACCTATGGATTTAGATATATAAATTTATTTTTAAACATTGGTAAAAACCATATAATAATAAAAATCTTAAAATTTAAAATTTATATATTATTAATAATTTTTTGCAGTCCCTTCCATTTCTCTCGTTTGGCTTTCTTCTCTCAAGAATATGAGCATCAAAGTTTGTAAATGATGAATGATATTAATATCCTTTTTAAGATAATGACTGATAATAGCTATAGTTATTAAATGTTGTCAATAAATTAAAGCTCATTTATATTCTTCCCTCATTGAGTTTATTTTGCATAATGGAATATTACTTTATGTTTTTGGTACCACATCAATAAACATACCTAGATAAAAGATTCCATAACTAGATGCAAATGCGAATTTCTCCCCTTCCCTGGTCCATCAAAATAATTTTATAAGAAATGATTATTTTGCATTGGAAAGTATATATATGCATGCAAGCTTGTATGTATGTATGTATATATGTATGTATGTGGGCAGCTATGTGTGTATGTACATACATATGTATGTATGCATTTGTTATATATCCCAAAATATAGTTTTATAAAAGGAGTATATATATTATATCTAATCTTTTTTTTTTGTAAGTAAATATTATATTATATTATATCTAATCAAGGCTAGATCTATAGCTTTTTTAGTGAATTTGTGTAGTCAGTCGACTCCAATGCTTGAAGTCGCCCAATCTATACGTCAAAAGTTTTCATCAATTACTTTTAAGTAACTCATAAGCATAACTTATCTTTAATTCATCTCTAAAGGAACCTACTCACTTAAGTCGCTCTCATTTATTAGTGGTTTCTTCATTCTTTAAATAGTAGCATGTGAATAGTAGAGTAGTGGCTGACTAATCCTATCATATTCTATAGGTTTAATATCCAATTTTGAAATCCTTGAAAAAAGATAATAAATTCAAATATAATTGTTATAATGAAACTTGACATAAAGAAAAAATGCATGATTCAGCTAGTATTACGAAAATAAATGAGCTCTAGTGCTAAGAAAATAGGTATTCTGTACCAACATGAAACGCATTACCATAATAAAAAAATGTTAACTAATTATGTTTTTTTTATTTTTGTTTCAAATCAACCACAAAGAAAAAAAAGTAAAGCTGATTGGATTAGAAAGAGATAGATATTTATTTTAGTTAATACTTGATGCTATACGTGCGATTTCTGAATTGGCTCTTTAGATTTGTCATGCAAGCATTTGGCCCAAAAGACTTCTCTTCATTTTAGTGTTTCTCCTCATTAGGAAGTTTATATTTCTTTATAGTAAAAGATAAGTTCGTATATTATTAATTATCATATTTTCTTGATCAATGTTATCTCTATCAATTTCAAAGTGAATAAATCCTATCATTTCCAATCAGCTCAAAAAGCGTATTCTGAGACTTATTTTTACTCGCTTTCTTTACTTGCTTTCCTTTTAACTAGTAGTTGAGAGTAAGCAAACTGCATGGATCAAAAGAAAATGTAGAGAATTAGATTCTAAAAAGACTTTATCAGTTCATATGTATGCATGTATTTGTTGTCATCTCATTGGTTGAGGATCCAAGAGAAGAAATTCATTAAAAAAAAGATTCATTTTTTTTCTTTTTCTTAAAAGGAAGAAAAAATAGAAACAAATAGTATGCTTTTTAAAAGATTTGTCCAGGATTATTCAGTTTAACTTACGGCATGTTTGGTTGTTGGAATGGAATAAGGAGGGAATAGAATAGTTATTCCCAGGGAATAGAATTAGATGGGAATAAAGTTGTAAATTGTTATTCCTATGTTTGGTTGTTGGAATAAAATTAGTTGAGAATTTATATTACAATATTTGGTTTGTAGAATTGTATGAAGAATAAGGTGAAAATTTATCGGAATGACGCTTTTACCCTTATAATAATAATAAAAAGAATAATAATAATAATAATAATAAAATTAAAATAATAATAATAATAATAATAATAATATTATTATTATTATTATTAAAAATAAAAATAATAAAAATGATAAAAATAATAATAATAAAAGTAATAATAATAATAATAATAATAAAAGTAATAATAATAATAATAATAATATTAAAAATAAAAAAACAACAATAATAATAATAATAATAATAATAATAATAATATGGGGCAAATTTGGATTAATAAAATTATTGGGTGGAAATTCTTTTTCCTCCCTAACAAGGAATAAAAAATACCTAATGTCACCAAGGAATAGTTATTCCTTGTAATCAATGAATAACTATTCCTTTGGAAATTATTATTCCCAACTTAAGTGCAACCAAACGGTGGAATAGTAATTTCACCAAGAATAAGGAGGGAATAGAATTTCTATTCTCTCCAACCAAACATGGGGTTAGTATATAAAGTATATAAAGAAATCTGTCTATAGTCAAGTAATTGATGTATCTATAATAGATATTTCAAATTAGTTTCTTTTTTTCTTTATTAACTATTCACTCGAATAATTTTAATTTGGAAGTCAAATTAGGGCAAGTGTTGGGATCGATTATGACATAGCCAACTCATTACATCAACTTGAATTAGTAATCTTCAATACATTGTATAAGAAAAAAGCATGCAGTGATGATATAACCTAGTGTAGTATCGGTCACACATTCAATATAGGTCGGACTTATATGCCGTCAAATGAGTTTTAAACCCATTGCGTTCGACGAATCAATTTCGCAATGACAAATGGATTAGACATCCTCCCATACTACAATTCCCTCCCGTTGAAATCCGGTGCCGCATTGGGTTATGGAGCTAGCCAATAATAGCTCATTAACATCTCAAATGGGTAAGGAGTGTAACATTTTACGACCATGGATGAGGATACACTAAGATAACCTCATCCCAACTCGCATTATATGTGAAATTGAATATTACACTTCTGATATATCAGTGAGAAGTGAAGTTTAGTTTTTAATTTTGGTGTGCCCGTGACTGTTTGAGCAAATTATTTTGTGTTTAACAAATATTTTGATCATAAAAGTTAAATTAATTAATTAATTATACTATATTTATTTATTTATTGATTCTACTAAATTTTCATTAAGTTTTATGATCCAATTATCCCTCTAAATTTATTTATTTATTTATTAATCTTTTATCAAAAAATAGTAACATAATTATGTATATTTATTTTTTTTTAAATTTTAAAATCATAAAAGTATTTACTTTTTACTATCTTTTAAAAATCATTTTGTATATTTTAACAATTTTTGTTAGAACAAGAACAATGTTAACAATTTTATTAATAATTATAATGCACACAAAAGATTTTATGCCCAATTACAAAGGGCTTGACAAATTTTAGCAAATTAAAGTAAATATTTTATTAGTAAACTATATTATAGTGTTATTTTTGCTGAGGAAGGCGGGCTCTTTTGCATAAATGCGTAAGAGTATCTTCCACGCACATAAAGCCATTGAATCAATGGCGTATAACAGCATTCATTTATGTTTTAGAAAAAAAAATATGAAGTAAATTCTTTTAAAGTGTTTAAATATTAAAGCCTCAACCTATCTATATCATAAAATAAATAAATAAATAAATAAAACTATTGTCATTAATTTTATAATTTTTTAAAAAATATAAAATAACGGTTTTTAGACCTGTTATCATCACTAGTGCCACGCAAAATGTGCCCATGCAAGTTTATGTATAATGCTGATAAATGTAAATAAGGAGATCCTACTCCGTGAAATACTGTGTTTTATAAAATATGTATTAAAAGAAATTTAAAAAAAAAATCTGTAAAGTACAGTGCTTTACAGAATAGAATCTCTATATTCAAAAAATGTTGGGTCCAAATATATATATTTTGTTGATATTTTATTTATATCTCATGTATTGTCATTGTCACATTATTTAAGTAGGCAACCATGTAACAATTGCATTGTTATCATGTGCTACAAGAAATATACTATTTAAAATATATTTAATCGGAGGAAAATAATATAAATTTAGCTAGTAGTGAGTAAAGTAAATGTAAGGTAAGAAATGTAAATAATTAAAAAATCAAATAAATTAGTCTATTAAGTGCAACTAAGCAAACAATTTATGAGTGTCTCTTTTTGTGGGACTAAAGCCACAAGGCCAATTACCACCTTTGTCAATTGGTTCAAGTAAGAGAGTACAATAATTCTTTTAATAAATGTCATTTTACACTATTGCTATAATTTAAAGGACATGGACGTTTATATTATATTTTTATTGTTGGGTGTTGATTGAAAATCATTTTATCGCATTTAATTATGAAAAAATGATATAAAAAATATTTAAATATCATTCGGTCGATTTCTCTTTACTCAATAAAAGATATTGCCAAATATTAATTTGGAAAAAGAGCTTTTGTGTAAACATCTGATTACTTTATCGGTTTTTAAACTTACTTAAAAAAGAAACTGTGTAAGACATATTTGATTATATAACTGTCACTTATGTTGGTTTTATAACTATTCAATTATTTATTTTGGCATTTATATGGTTGTTATTATCTACTTTAATACGACCAATTATTCTTCGATTATATATAATTGTTCGTCAGGATTAAATTTCTTTTTTATTATTTTGTGGGTTTATTAATTACTTCAATTTTTCATACCTCCGGTTAGCTGACCACTTGGCTGATCTGCTAAACCTTCGGTGAGGTTATTCTCCAAATCACTTTTGTGTTTGGTTGGTCAACTTTTATTCATATCGGATTAAAATATCTTTATTTAGACTATACCCAATAAGTAATATTATTTTTTATTGTTTTTTGAAGTAGCATATTCGGAAGTGGCATTTAAAATATTTTCTAAAAGTTAAATCATTTATCAGCAATTCTTCTAACAAAATTCTAAACAGCTAATCATAACAATGGAATTCTTTTCCTTTTTTTTTAACCCACTTGCTTATTATGTACTTTTAGGGGCTGGCACTGATACTATGGCACGGACCATGGAGTCTGCAATGTTGCTTCTGCTTCGCAATCAAACGTCTCTCAGAAAAGCACAAGCCGAAATCAACGGTCACGTTGGACACGGCCCTCTGATCCATGAAGCCGATTTAAGCCACCTTCCTTATCTCCGGTGTGTTATCAATGAGACCCTATAAATGTTCCCCGCTGCCCCATCTCGACACCTGTTACGAGATTTAATGAGTTTACCCTCGGAAGCCGTGGTTCTTGTGCATCTGACCTCGGGCAGACGTAGAAGCCTTCGGACAATTGCAGTGGTCTTCTAAATTTAGGGATTATGTTTAGTTAATATACATGGTGGCAGATATGCCCTTTCCTTTCCCCTTTGTCATGATCATTTCCTTCTGTTATTTTATTTTTGTCAGTTGTTTCCACAGGTCCGGTTAGTGCCTCTAAATAGTCGGTTACTGTGCATAATGAAAGATAGACAATATTTGCCTCTAACCCTCCTCTCTGCGTCACTCTCCTCTCTGTCTTCTCACTCTCTCTCGATCCCTTTTCCCTTCTTCCCCATTTTCTCCTGCTCACCTGCTCTCTCACGGTATCTCGCCCGATACCACTCGTCACCCTCCTCCGCTGATCTCCCCTTCCGTTGCAATTTCAGTCATCGTCGCTGGCGTCATCATGGAGACTGTATCATTTGGTGCTTTCATTGAGAGAAAAGCGGAGGCGAACGACGGACGAGCTCTCGCTGCACGCGAAGAGGCTATGGCCGAATGGGCAGTGCGATGAAGGATTTATGACGAGCTACCAACCGATTGGCCACCCAACTGTCCACCGTGGCCTCAGCAGCAGCACAAATCAACTAGTCACTCCACCGACTCGAGCGCAACCCTAAACGGTCAGTGACCTTCTCACATTCCGTGATTTCTTCTACTTCTCCTCCACCAATTCTACCAGTCATACCATTTGTTTTGTATCGTCACTCTCACGAAATTTCGCCCACTGTGTGCTCTGTACCACCACCAGTCCCTCAAATCATCATCCCTACTTCCCCAACGTCTTCAACTCCATCACAGTATTCAGCTCCCACCTCCGCTAATTCCCCATTAATTTCAAACTCACCATCGGTTGTGGTTCCCACCACTGAAGTGCTTCAAACCTCCATCACTGAGCCTTCGCCGCCTCTGACTCAAATCGAGAAACCTCATCCACACGCGTCTCCTGATTTTCGATTCGAAAAGCCACATACCAAATTCTTCACTCAGAATGGTCTAAACGTTGAAGCACTTTGGGCTTCCCAGAACGTGTCCGACGGTTTCCTTCGGACGGCTACGGACCAGAGCAAGGCCTCTGTACTCGCTCCTGACCCGACGTTGCACGGGTTGAACAATTCGGACCCTACCGCCTTGGTTATAGACCAAACCAGAGGCGCGGTGTCCCACAACAAAGGTAAACCTCCACTGTTGTCTACTGATGATTTGGTTCATCCGGATGCTAAGTTGGAGCACAAGAACATTGAGGCTCCTGTACTGTTTCGAGGTATGGCTCCTTTGCTCCATCCTGTAAATAATCTGGAGATGAAAATACTTCCAGTTCCTTCCTCCGCCAATTCGGCTAATCTAAACACCAAGTCCCTAAAAGCTCCAATAGCAATTGGATCTGCCATCTCATTAGTACCAAATATGCATGCCAGAAGTACTGTTCGTACTTTGATCTTAGGCTCATTGAGCATGATTCGTGATCGTTTTTCAATTAGATTTGAAAAATCTGGTAATGAGCAATTCTTGGTTGAACACGAGAGACCGGGATACACAAGCTTGTTCCTCTCAAGACAGATCACACTCTGTTCCTCCACTGCAGAACACCCTCGGTTGGTGGTGTATTGATGTTACCATCAACTCCTCTTCATTAGAAGATCATATTGGTTGCAAGGCTAGTCCTGGAACTGAGGACGATGGGGTGGATGTGTCCTGGAGGTATGGCTTGGGTGCAAACTTAATAGAAGGGAACTCAATCCCTCCCTTACGGGACAAATTTGAATTGAGCATTTTCCTTAAACAGCCAATGTGAGAAGTGATGGATTCCATTAAATGTTTTAACTCAATACAAGTCTTCATTATAATTGATTGGCGTGTTCCCATTGCTTCTTCATCACTGAAGGACCCACCTCGTTGCAAAATGCCCGGTCTGGACGACAGAGAAAGTGTCCAAGCTGAATCAGCAAATGGTGTATCTTTCCTCCAACCATCCTTCGTCACCATGTGGCAGACAGCCCTGGCTGCTGGGCATTATTTGTTGTATTGTTGGAGCTGCCAATGTGCTACAGGTGTTGGTATTTTGGATATGGATGTTTATGAAATAATGCGGTTCTCACTGATTAAAAGTCAATGCTCTCCATCTCCGGTGGAGTTGAACAGAAGGCACGGTGAAAATGAACAATTCCCTTCTAGTCAACCATTCGGGAATACCAATTGCCTTTCCACTGCTGAGAAACTTCAAGGATCAGTGGAAATTGATTATACCCAGTTTCCTCCTAACCACAAAGTGTTGCTGAAGTCTGTTAATCCATCGACTTCGAAGCTTGCAAAGCACCTACCCGATTTGTATGGGCATGCCCCGGGTATGACCTCAAGTGCAGTGAAGTATTATACTCAGCCCAGAGGCTGCCAGTGGGGCAGAGAAAATTCAGGGCAGATCCATATCTGTTTTCCTCATGCCCACTGGTCTGACTTCTAAGGTGTTTCTAGCCATGGGCAAGTCTCCAATACTTGTACATGTTCACATGATTCTGCAGCAAAATTACAGGATGCTTGTCCTATTCCAAGGAGGGTTGATGTTATGAAATTAACGATTAAGGATGCTGAGTCTGGTCAGAACCCGCGAGATGGGCATGTGCTGATTTCAGGTCCAGAATTGATCCCTGATTCATTGCCAATTCTTGAGATGCAAGAGCACGGACATCCGCACCCATAAGCGAGTTTTCCGATCAGAGAGGAGTGCAACAATGCAGTATAAATAGGACTGAAAATCCAGCAATTGCCCAGAGAGATGTAGTACTGGGGTTTAATCCTAATGCTGATATCAATAGTGGAGACGACTCCCTTTTGACCCAAATTCTAGCGCCTGCTGCTGAAAAAATGAGTGTGCAATTAACAGAAATTTGCCATAATATGGATCATTGCACATCAAGGCCTCTCTATCAGCCCACGGGTAGAATTGTGTCGGTCCATTATGTTGATTCTTCAAAATCTGCTCACAGAGACAAAAGCGGTCTCTGTTTGAAATCTGCTCACAGGGAGTATAGACAGAGAGCTTCTTACGTCACAAAGGAAGATTATGACTCTACAAAGAAGGGTTCAAACAATTTGAAATCCTCGATCAGTTGAAGAAACCGAGTCCTTTAAGATCGGTGATGAGCATGACCTTCAGGGATCATTTTCTTTGGAGAAACAAAGATGTCCCATATGAAGGTAGTTCCAGTGGAGGAAGATATAACCAAAGTGGAGTAGGAGTTACATAATCCTTCTAATCTTGGCGCTACCCCCGCATTACGTAGCACCTGTAGGGAATTTGCCATCCTGTGCTTTTGATTCATTAATTGTCGCCGATAAGCCTTTGGTGGATGCAAAAACGCAAAGTCATATGTAGCTTTGCTATACTCGGATGGAAGGGATGTAGTTTTTTAACTTGAGTTGTGTTCAAACAAAGTGGCTGGTTTTTGCGAAGTGCGGTTTCTCAAAGAAGAAGACATCATGGAAAAACATCAAGAAGTCTGCTGGTATTTATTCGAGTTTCATATGCTGATATTCTAAAGCGAGGGCTTAATTTGAATGATGATGAGGAACCAGGCTCAGGAGCAACTCATCTGGAGTTGCCTCAGAATTTGGACACAACATCTGTTGAAGATTCTAGATTGACAGATTGGCCGGATACTGTGGAAAGAGGGCTTCGAGATGCAGGAAACTCGGCTACTGAGTTTGAGCAGAACCCTTGAGCTGGTCATGTGCTGAACTCAAGTGGTGAATTAATCCTTGATTCATTGCATCCTCATTCTGATCTTTATAGTGGAGATGCTCCCCATTCACCCCAACGTCCTACGCATGCTGCTGAAAAAAAAAAATGCAATTATCTTCATCAGCCACTGATCAGCACATTGCTGGTGCTGATTTTCCACCGTTATTAGTTTCCAGATCCGTGTATGCTTCTGCCCTGGTTGATGATCATCGGGCTACAGCTACAGCAAATAAATTTCACGTTGATACTGCTCCATCTCTCAAGCCATGCTCATAATAAACTTCAAAAGTGCTACCCAGATTCCCTTGTGCTCAACCTTAAGGTCAAGGTTTTTTTTTATGGGGCGGGCAATGTTACGAGATTTAATGAGTGCACCCTCGGAAGCCGTGGTTCTTGTGCATCTGACCTCGGGCAGACGTAGAAGCCTTCGAACAATTGTAGTGGTCTTCTAAATTTAGGGATTATGTTTAGTTAATATACATGGTGGCAGATATGCCCTTTCCTTTCCCCTTTGTCATGATCATTTCCTTCTGTTATTTTATTTTTGTCAGTTGTTTCCACAGGCCCGGTTAGTGCCTCTAAATAGTCGGTTACTGTGCATAATGAAAGATAGACAATATTTGCCTCTAACCCTCCTCTCTGCGTCTCTCTCCTCTCTGTCTTCTCTCTCTCTCTCGATCCATTTTCCCTTCTTCCCCATTTTCTCCTGCTCACCTGCTCTCTCACGGCATCTCGCCCGATACCACTCGTCACCATCCTCCGCTGATCTCTCCTTCCGTTGCAATTTCAGTCATCGTCGCCGGCGTCATCATGGAGACTGTATCAACACCCCACAAGCCATAAGAGAAATGCCCCATTAGAGGATACTATACACAATGCGGCACAATGCTAACGATCAATATCTAGTCCATCCAAAATGACCCAAAAATCTAGGGCGAGTCCAAAGTTCACGTCCAAGAGGTTTGAAGGTGCAAAAATGAAGAGGTTCACATACCAGTTGATGCCATTCGGGCAGGACGGCAGGCTTGTTTGGGAGACGGTTTGACTTTGTGTTTAGTTAGACTAATGTTAGGCTTGCTGCTGCAATGCTTTTAATTGGAAAAGTGTAAGCGACAGGCCAATGTTTGAACTCACTACACCAAGTGCGAAGCCCTTCCAAGCTAGATGTCGGCCTCGCAAAGAAACAATTACACTTATGTCTAAAATTTAAACTTAATATACTATCAGCATTGGCAAATAGCATTTCATAATAAGTATTACTTGTCAGTTAAAATTGTCAATGATTTTAATTTAGAGTGACACATTATTTTATACTAAATATATCGTTGCACCGGACGTTTGCATGTGTGATGCTGGAATTTATTGAATTAATATGTAACCTGCATGTTGTACTATATGCATCAATAAACGACGACTTCGTGTAAATGCTATGGGACCAAGCATTCAGAGGCTTTAATCCTTATTCATTTCTATTTCTGTTTCTTTTTTTTTTTCAAATGCTACTTTCCTTTATAATAATACGTTTGGTTGTCAGAATTTATAAAATTAAATATCATTGTCATTATTTTATTGTACCCCAAATTCACACACAATCCAATCGCAACGAAAAAATTCAAACCTCCCATTGGCCGTCAACCACCAAAAAAGTGAGCACAATGAATATAGGGATGCACAATGATTTTTAATATAAAAAATCCTTCTCAACCAAAAAAAAATTATGGGATAAATTTTAAAAAATTTTACTATATAAAATCGATTATAAAAAATCTTAAAACAGAATACCAACAACCTACTTGAGATAGAATAAGAAAAATAATCAAACTCTTATTTTCTCTTTTTTTCTGTTTCTCTTCTCTTTTTTTCTCTCATTGATGGTGCTCTCTACTTATTCTGATTTTACAAGTGTTGTGGTAAATGACGAATAATGAGAGCTCCTTTCTACACTCTACTTCGTTTCACCCTTCGTTTCTACATTTCACCGCGCCTCCTTCTAAAGTACTTGGTACGTTTTATAATGACGCTAACTCTAAAGCTCATTTGCTCACCTGGCCTAATTTTACAGATAGTTTGTTATATTAATTCTGTCATTTTTTGCGCCATCACCAGTTTCCATGCTTCCATAGACGGCGAATACTTTGCAAGTCAACATACTCTGCATAAACGGCGCATGCCCTGCTCTATACAAATGATGTGTGTTCTGCAAAATCAGCTACCTATTTTGAAAGTCAATTGCCTATTCTGAAAAGCCTGCTAACTACTTCTCCGAGCCTGGTACCCACTCTACAAAGTCATCTGCTAGTTCCGTCAGGTCAACTCCTTTGAATTGGCATTGCCTAGTCGCCTATTTGTATTAGCACCCTTGGTCCGCCTCTTCAGCTGGCTTCATCTCAACTCAGCCGGTTGGCCTCACTAGCATGCTTTTTGCTCCCCAGCCTGACATTGTTGGCTAACCTTTTGCAGGCTAACTTACTTACTGTCTAGCCGCCCGGTTGGCCATTCTCCTGCAGCTCAATTGGTTGCGGCCCTGCCGTCTTTGCCCTCGATCTCATGCACCATTTTAGCAATTGCTAATCCAATAAATTGGTCATTTCGATATTTGTCCACTCCGACAAATTGGTCACTTTGGTAAATGCTCACTCCGGCATTTGCCACTCCTGGCTTTGGGTATCACCACTCCAAGATTTGCCCACTTCGATAAATTAGCCACTTTGGTTATTTGCTGCAATCAATTTGTAGCATTACGAATCTCACACAAATTTTACATGATATTTCGACAACCCATCCGTTTATTGAGTTACTTATAAGAGAGTGATCAAGCCTAACACATTGGCAAATAGTATTTCATAGTAAATATTACTTGTCAATTAAAATTGTGAATGCTTTTAATTTAAAGTGACACATTGTTTTGTACTAAATATATCGTTGCACCGGACGTTTGCATGTATGATGCTGTGATTTATCATATCAATATGTAACCTGCACGTTGTACTATATGCCTCAATAAACGAAGACCTTATGTAAATATTATGGGACCAAGCATTCACACGCTTTGAATCTTATTCATTTCTATTTCTATTTTTATTTCTATTTCTTTTTTTTTTTTTTGGATGCTCATTTCCTTTATAATAATATGTTTAGTTGTCAGAATTTATAAAACTGAATATCATCGGCATCATTTTTTTTAACCTTCCTCATATTGAGCGGCTTGATTGCATATAAGGTTTAATATTATAAATTATAAAAAAATATTTATCATCAAAAAATAAAAATAACTCACTTCACATAGGATTTATTTATTGTCATACATGTTATAATATTATTTAGTAGTTTCATACTTAACCCACTAAATAAATATATTGATAAAAAGTTATATCGGAATAAATATTTAGAGTAATAAAGAATTATCTTATAACATTATTTAATGGCATATGGCCAATCCTACCTCTGTGTTATTTATTGAAATGATATAAATATATAAATTGAGTTTATATAAAAATTTATAGTGGTTAAGTTGGAACAATTCGGATTTTGCTCGGTCACCTAAGTGAAAAATCATAATTTTATTTGTTTGAAATCAAATTCAGACATGTTTGAATCGGTCAATTGATATATATATATATTTATTTACAAGTGTTTTTATTTAAAATTTTATATTTATATAAAAAATTAAAAATATAAATTATTTTAAATAATATAATATTTAGATTAAAAGCATTACCTATGTATTTTATATAAAGAATAATCACATGAGAAATCATTAATTATATAAGAATAATAAGTTGGAGGATCAATTTTCTATCTTATTCAACTATTAAATGCATGTCTGAACATTGAGATCGAAAATGGCTTCCATAATTATAAATACAAAATCATTTTCTTTTAAATAAAGGGGAATAATTTTCTCTAAACAATATTTTACATTTTAAGAAAATAATGAAAAATAAAATGAATATAGCAAAATATCTTTGTCCAATTAAATAAAGAAGTGTATGGATTGAAATATTGATACATGATACCTAGATCATCATGTCACTTAATTATATATGCTATTAATTAAAAATAGAAAATAAAAATTATAATAGATTAATTAAATTTAAGAGAAATTTAATATTTATGTTTTCTACAAAATCAAAATTCTCTGTTTTTTTTTCTTCTGTTTTAATAATCCATGTTGTTATTTTTTTATTTAATTTATCTGTCTTTAGAACCCACTACCAAGAGGGATCCGGGGGGCGTCCTTCTCTCTTGAGAATGATCGTCCTTCTCCTCATCTGAATCGTTGGATATAAAATTCGACGACCCACACGTTTTGAATGGATAATATAACGTGAGCCGTTCGATTTTAAATTTAATCATCCAAAATACGTAACCGTCGGATATAATCCGACGGTCGTGACAAGAGGCGACGGGCCCCTTCGTCCTTCGCCACATGAAGCATGACGCCCTCAATCCCTCCTTTTAAGAGTGAGGGATATGATGTGCTAAGCGTAGCAGGCCTTTTAATTCTCATATTTTTGTTGGATAATATTAAAAATATTAAAAAATATATATAAATAAATATATTTTTCAATATTATTATTTTTATTATATTAATATTTAAATATTTTATAAATTTTTTAAATAAAAAATATATATTATATTATTTAAATATACTAAATATTAATAATTAAATTACAAATGATCCAACAATTAGGGTGCTGCGTCGTCACAAACCTCTGAGTATCCCACAGTATGTCCTACATTGTATTTTTAGGTTAAGTAAAATTGATTTAATTTGTTCTTTACTCATTGAAAATTCTATTGATTTAAATATATAAAATTTATTTGAAAATTATTTAGTAAAAATATATAATATTTATTTATAAATTAATTTTAGAATAATAAATTTATAAAAATAAATAAATGTCAACAGATAGTCTTATTGAATCTCAAAAAGGGCACCTATTGCTATACACAGAGCTGTGTAATTAAATTTAGACATAACGAATTCTTAAACCTCTTTTTTTTTTTTTTTTCTGGTAAGTCAACGAATTTTTAAACCTCAAAAACAAAAAAAATCAAGAAATTGTTGGGGCCCGACTAATTGTTTAAACTACTAAAAAATAAATAATAACACATGATAAGTACATAATAATCATACTTGATCAATAAAGATACAATTTTTATGATGAAAACTTTCATTTAAATGAGGAAAAAAAATTACAAAATTTAAAATCTTAAAATATCTCTACTATATAATGTCTCGATTATACAAACCTTCAAATGTAAGTGACAGACACCAAAATTACCACTACTGAAAGGTCAACAGAGCCCACACACAGGTGGTCAACGGCTTTACGGCCCACTAAAGGGACGGGCCCAAAACAAGGAGGCCCAAGACGGTCAACGCCGGCGTTGACCGTCTTGGCGGCGCCAACTCATTCACTGAGTGGGCCAAATAGCACCTTCTCGTTTGGGCCTCAAGAAGCATCATAAAGAATGGGCTTGTACAATAAAGCCCAAAGCCCACCAAAGGTTCACGCCAAAGAATCTCAATACGAAGGCGGGCAACACTTTCGGGACGGTCAACGCAGAGATGTTGGCCTCTGCTTCTTCCAACTAAGCCCAAAACACGCTTTTCTATAGTAATGGGCCCAACGCCGTGCCATCACTCATTGGGCAACTACTTTTCCAAAAATATCTTCCACGTTTCTTGCCAAGACTTTCCAAACCAGACACTTTCCTGAAAGGAAGGAGGCAAACATGGAAGGTCAGTTGGCCGCCGCTGAGACATGGAAAGAATCCTCCTACGATGGCAATCGGCTCGCTTCCTAAGGCAAGCCGCCAAGGCATCATGACTTTCCAAAGTCGGGAGGATCTCTGCCCGCCACACAAGGAAAGGCAATCGCGCCTGCTCCCGAGGAAGGCAAGATGGCGGCAATTAAAGAAGGCAATCACTCCTTCCAAAGAGGGAGGATTGTCCCTCTACTATAAAAGAAACCCCGATCCATCATCCAAGAGAGAGAGGTTTTCTTCGCTTACTCTTCCGATACGAGGAGGACGGAGGACTTCTTCTTCCACTTCGTTCTTCTTTCGCTACTTGGGACGCTTTCTGGGACGCTGGCAAACCCTCGGCGCGCGCATACGCTCTCGGACAAGCTCTCATACACACCCTCGGTGGTACTTGCGGTGGCGCTCTTGATTATTAACTTAATCACGTACGGCGCAGACGAAAGGCTCGAGGCAGCCGCCCTCATTGCCACTGGAGCTCTCACCGTTCACCGTTGGAGCAACACCCTGGACACATCCATCAAGAATCTTAAGGCACACAAAGCGCCTCTTTATTCTTCCCACCTCCCCCCGATTCAAGAAGGCCCTGCGCCTCTCTTACATGAATCCCCGATTCAAGAAGGCCTTACGCCTCCCTTACATCGTGGAAACGCACTCTCTATCTCGCCTCACTTTCTTTTAGTTTCATCCTTTCGAGATCACATCGACTTGAAAGCGTCGGAGTGTTTTCGGTGGGACAACCTCCCGCCGTTAACGCTGACCTCTTGTTTACTTTAGTGGTGTGCAGGATTCGCACTCAGAGAACGGAGCCGGGTCAACACCATCTCGGAGCATCCGAATGCTGAAGCCGGATCTAGGTACGCATCATTGGCGCCACCGTGGGAACGCGATAAAAAGTCTAGCGTCTCCCCTCAACACTCAATCTCTTACGCAAAACAAACATGGTCAATGCTTGTGCTCCAGTCAGCACGACGACTAAAGATATCACCTTCCATGGCGACGACCCCTCATCGGGTAGCCATGCTTACAGGTGATTAACAAATGTGCTAGTGCCTAACGCTAGAAGAGCACCCTCTTCTTGACCATTTGCACCCATTAGAAGATGTAACTTTTACCGATCGGCTTATCGGAGATCTACTGCCGGCCTGTCGGAAAGCCCGCCGGGCTCCTCGCGCGAGATCTTCTCTGCCCGCCGGAGCTCGCCGCCGTGATCTTCTCTCGCCCGCCGGAGCTCCTCGCCGCAGAATCTCTCGGCCCGCCGGAGCTCCTGATCTTCTCGGCCGAGCTCCTCGCCGCCGATCTCTCTCGGCCCGCGGAGCTCCTCGCCGCCATATCTTCTCTCGGCCTCACCGAGCTCCTCGCGCGAGATCTTCTCTCGGCCCGCCGAGCTCCCTCGCCGCCAGATCTCTCTCGCCCGCCGGAGCTCCTCGCCGCGCGATCTCTCGGCCCGCCGGAGCTCCTCGCGCGAGATCTCTGCGGCCGCATCTCTCGCCGCTCCTCGCCCGCCGCGCGATCTTCTCGCCGCCGGATCTCCTCGCCGCGAGCTCCGCCGCCCGCCGAGATCAGATCTTCTCTCGCTGCGGGAGCTCCTCGCCGCCGATCTTCTTTGGCTGTTGGAGCACTCGCGCAGATCTCTCGCCGCTGCAGCTCTCGCCGCTTGGCCGCCTGCTAGAGCTCTCCGCCGCGATCTTCTCCGATTTGACCTCCACCCCGTAGCATTGCTCCGGTCGGGTGAGGGTCGATCCTGCCGCAACTGACTGTTGTTACCAGCGGACCCCCGTAAAAGCTATGACAAAACATGCAATGGGGCTCGATGTTCTCGACCCACCACCCATTGCACCGCGGAAGATATCATCCCAAGCGCCGCACAGTCCGGGTCACTGAGGCGGTACCATCCGACAATGGGACCCAAACCATTGGCCAATAGGCTACCGAAGTGTAACAAAGACGCTACCCAACCAATTCACGGCAAAGGACCAAATCCCACTGAGCAAGGGGCCATAGGCCAAGTCGCCTACCAAAGCGCCCTCAACGACTCTCCGGTAAGTGCACGCCGCCGTGCGCTTAGGGCGACGAGCCGATTATAAGAACATCGCTCATGCACCAACGATGATTCCGCACCGAACCTGGGTATGAACTCACCCTTCTACATGCATACATTCGCTTGCTTGTGTAAACTGTGTGCGAGGTAAGGAGTTTACTTAGCATATAGAATACTAGGTTATATGAATCGCGTTTACCTTGCGGGTATCCATCCGACCGAGACCGGCCCTAAGTCGAGAGTCTTCACCCTCTTGTTAAACCCCGGGTCATCGGTGGCCGAAAGTGGTCTTAAACCTGGTCATCCGTGGCCCATTAGCGGTCTTAAAACCCCGATCATTCGGGGTGGCCCATTAGCGGTCTTAAACCGAGTCATCCAGTGGCCCATGAGCGGTCCGAAACCCTAGTCATCCGGGTGGCCCATGAGCGGTCTAAACCTTGGTCATCCAAGTGGCCCATAGCGGTCTAAAAACCTTAGGGGCAAGAATGGCACACGCGACGACCTCCTTTCGGGAGCAGAACGTCGGTCAACGGCCGGTGAAGGGAGAAACATTTCTTCTCCAACATTGGTACCCAAGTCATCACTTGCACGGCGCCACGGGCTGGTTTTCCACAATTGCCCGATTAGCTTGAGGACTTAGCTCCTCCGACGGCCAGCCAACGGGTTGGCCGCCCCACGCAACGACCATCTCCATGAAGGGCCGGGCGTGGTTATTAACGGGAAGCATTCCTTCTCTATACCGGCCGTCCCAATTACCACTGGGCAACGCCACTAGGCTTTTCTCACAAGCCACAACTACTAAGGCTAACGCACACGCGGCCTAAAACACGAGATAGAAGGCCACCACGCCTTCAACAAAGCTAAAAACAACAACTTTGCCAACTCATTTTAAATGACATCCACATACATGAACAAAGCAAGCTAACAACGACGGCTTTAAAGCTTATGGCAACCTCATTTTCTCGGCGCCACGACCTCCTCTTGGTGGCGTGTTCGTCAATGCTTAGATGACAAAACCACGTCTCCTACAACTTCCCTTCGCTGAAATGATCAGATCCGGCGCAAATTGACACCAGAGTCCCGACACTCAACTAGAAAGCAAAGCGGCATCCTCAAGGAGAGAGTCACGAGATTGAGATCCCGGGCTTGGCCGTGGTCATGACATCGACCCGTTGCTCGATCCGAGAGTCAAAGGATGTTTTGCTAATCGAGGCCCCTGGGGCTCCTAACTCTTAGACCCGTTGGACGATTCTCCAACGGCAAGAGCCTTCCAAGGAGCACAAGGTGCATGCTACGACTCGAACGATCGGCTATCTTAAGGCAAGTCACCTCTCGACCTCTTGAAACGCATCTTTACGGGAGATCGATCTTGAGCTTGAGATCTTCCCTCTGTGCGCTCCTTGAGACTTTGCAATGGATTCGATAAAATTTTCGCCCGTGAATCGCTCTCGCTCCGGTTGAGCACTTCGCCGATCAACTTTCCTAGGTGAACAAAGATTTCCTGGCCGGAATCGCTCTTATTTGAGCGATACAACAAAGATTTAACTCAATCGCTCTCCGATTTTGAACAAAGATTTCCGGCTCAGAACTGCTCTCCGGATTTGAGCACTTCGCCGGTCAACTTTTCCGGTCAACAAAGATTTCCGGCAATCAATCGCTTCTCTCTGGGTTGAGCAAATCAACTTTCGGTGAACAAAGATTTCGGCCCGAATCGCTCTCCGGATTTGCACTTCCCGATCAACTTTCCGTTGAACAAAGATTTCCGAATCGAAGCCCTCTCTCAGGTTGGGCACGCCCGGTCAACTGCCAAAGATTGACAAGGCCGTTCAATCGCTCTGGATTTGAGTACTTCGCGGTCAACTTTTCCGGCCAACAAAGATTTCGGCTCAATCGCTCTCCGGATTTGAGCACTTCGCCGGTCAACTTTTTCGGTCAACAAAGATTCCGACTCCAATCGCTTCTATCAACTTTAGGTGAACAGACGGCCCCGCTCTCGGTTTGGCACTTCGCCGTCAACTTTTTCCGGCCAACAAAGATTTAGAATCAATCTCTCGGTTGAGCACTTCGCCGATTATTTAAATCTCGATTGAAAGCACTTCACGGCCAACTTTTAGGGTCAACAAAGATTCTTGCTCTCCGATTTGAACGGCCAACTTTTTCATCAACAAAGATTTTTCGCTTTGAATCGCTTCCAAATTCGAGCACTTTGGTCCGGCCAACCGGTTTTTCGACTATTCCGCTCTCTCGGAGTTGAGTGCATTGGTCAATAATCGACAACTATATTTACGGCTCTATTTCGCTCTCGGGTCAAGTGATGTGGTCAACCAAGCTGGTCAACCATCAACTGGGTTCCTTCCATTCTCCAGGGCCAAACTTTTTGGTCGATGAATCCAGGTCGAGGGGATATGATCGGGATCTCCGCCCAACCAAAGGAAGACACATATCGTTTTCTACCTTGCAATCCGCCCTAAGTCGGGCAGAATCATTCCAAGAATTGGCCCAAGGCGGTCAACAATTATACTAATTGACCAAAACGGTCGACAATTATACTCGGAATTGACCAAACGGGTATTAGTTCTCGAATTGACCAATACGATCGACCGACACTCGTACTTGAAATTGGCCGAAAACGGTTAATGATTCTGGTCAAACTCTCCTTCACACTTTTTTTAGAATTCCCATGAGAACCTTAAAGTAAGGAGATGCATCCCATCACGAACATACTGGAGGCCAGAAGTCTGACCACCAGCATGGGGGGCTAGTGATGGGTACACCAAAAATGGGCTGGCCCAAGGAAAGGTCAACAGAGGCCCACACAGGCGGTCAACGGCCCTTACGGCCCACTAAAGGGACGGGCCCAAAACAAGGAGGCCCAAGACGGCCAACGGCCGGCGTTGACCGTCTGGGCGCAACTTCTTCGTGACGGTCAACGCGTTGAGCTAGCACCTTTCTCGTTTGGGCCTCAAGAAGCACTCTCACTCTGAATGGGCTTGTACAATAAAGCCCAAAGCCCACCCAGTGCTCGCCAAAGAATCTCACGAAGGCGGGCAACACATCAGACGGTCAACGCAGATGTTGACCGTCTGCGTTCTTCCAACTAAGCCCAAAACACGCTTTTCTATAGTAACGGGCCCACCCGCCTGGGCCCATCATCGCAAGCTAACCACGACTTCCAAAATATCTTCCACGTTTCTTGCCCGCCAAGACTTTCCAACCGGTGACATCACTTTGGAAAGGAAGGAGGCAAACATGGAAGGTCAGTTGCGCCAGACATGGAAAGAATCCTCCTACGATGGCAGGCGGCGCCGCTCCGTGAGGCGGGCCGCCCAAGGCATCAAGACTTTCCAAAGTCGGAGGATCTCGGGCTCCGCCACACAAGGAAACAATCGCTATTCAAGGCAATAGCGTCTGTTCTTAAGGCAAGATGGCCAGCAATTAAAGAAGGCAATCACTCCTTCCAAAGAGGGAGGATTGTCCCCTCTACTATAAAAGAAACCCTGGATCCATCATCCAAGAGAGAGAGGTTTTCTTCGACCTCTGCTTACTCTTCTGATACGAGGAGGACGGAGGACTTCTTCTTCCACTTCTGTTCTTCTTTTCTGCTACTTGGGACGCTTTCCTGGACGCTGGCAACCCTCGGCGCATACGCTCTCAGACAAGCTCTCATACACACCCTCGGTGGTACTTGCAGTGGCGCTCTTGATTATTAACTTAATCACGCAGGGCAGATTTAAAGGCTCTCCGAGCCAGCCCGCCTCATTGCCAAAATGAGCTTTCACCGTTGTCCGGAGCATTCGCTACCCTGACACATCCATCAGCAATCTTAAGGCACACAAAAGCGCCTCTTACGGTTGCCATCGCTTCCCACCTCCCTGATTCAAGAAGGCCCTGCGCCTCTCTTACATCAGGGAATCCCTGATTCAAGAAGGCCTTACGCCTCCCTTACATCAGGGAAACGCACTCTCTATCTCGCCTCACTTTCTTTTCAGTTTCATCCTTTCTGGAGACTGTTTACTCTAGCATTGACTTGAGCGTCGGAGTGTTTTCGGTGGGACAACCTCCCGCCGTTAACGCTGACCTCTTGTTTACTTTAGTGGTGTGCAGGATTCGCACTCAGAGAACGGAGCCGGGTCAACACCATCTCGGAGCATCCGAATCTGTTCGAAGTCGGATCTAGGTACGCATCAGTAAGGTCAAACTAAACCAAGTCCGTACAATATAGAATATAAGATGAAAGATAAGAAATAAAATCCAGTAAACGTTCTTCTCAGTGGTAAAAATAGCTTACCCATTGTCGATAAAAATTGAAACTCAATTCTGAATTTAAATGGATGTACGAACCTTCATTTTCAACATTTTTTTCTCTTTCTTTTTTTTTTCTTTCTCAAAATTGGCTCAGATTTTAGTAGTGAAATCCTAACAAGCGTTAGCTGCATTTTTATTCTCGATGCCCCGCTCGAGCGTCCGTTAAGCTCGGCTCATGTGCAGAGTTTTTGAAAATGACACTTGAGCACATATCAAGCTCGACTTGAACGCATGATTTTTGGAATTGGTGTAAGGGCCGCCTCGGACGCAATTCGGGTGTGAGACTTCTGAAATCAACACTTCAGACTTTCGTCACGGATATAAAAATATTCATAATTTGTACCATTAATTATATATTAAATAGATATGAACCTATATAATAGTGATTTATAATCCAAAATAAATTACATCGAACCTTCCTAGTATAAATTAATGTAAACTAGGACCTTCTGAACGTGAAAAAATGCAAAATATGAAGATGGTATTATGTAGATATTATTCCCATATTTTAATATTTAGAAAATAAAAATGATAGATTATCGATACAACGTAACTCAATCCGATTTTTATGACATAGCAGCGTAAACGAGAGCTTTGACCCGAGTAATATGTTTGCCCTAAAAATAATAATAATAATATGTAGATGATATTTTCTGCCGACATATTATTTAAAATATTATTTAGCAACAACTTTATTTAAATATAATTTATTTAAAATCTTATAAACAAAATTATGATAGGTCCATTTTTATTCAACCAAAATAACTTAAAATATTTAATCCATTTAGTCTCTTGTTTAATCTGATTTTATCATATATTATTAATAAATAGTTCTAAGTATTAAAATTATAATGATTTATTATTCTCTAAAAATTATAAAGAGTTACCCATAAAATTTTTCAAATACAAAGAATCAACACTTAGAATTAGAATTTTAATTTTATATGATATTAAATAGTAGACTTAAAATTATATATAAAATTTTACCCCTAAAATCTAAATTCTAAACCCTAATTTTAAATCCAAATGAAACCTAAACAACATTTATTAAACTACGGATTTTATATGACATTACATATTAAATCTTAAACCCTAATTTTATGTGATATTAAATTTTAGATTGGTAAGATGGGTGATTTGTTATTTAGATGTCCTTGCCAAATACACATTGGTCGTGCTATATTGATAGCACGACTAATATCAAGTGGCTAGGCGTAGGCACCTACCTTATAGTTTAATACTTTTCATGCATGACAGTAGTGTATTAATATTTTTTTCTTCTTCTTTTGTCTTTGCATACATGATATTGAGTAGGGCAGATGCTAGCCCTTACTGTATGGTGGTCTTATATGGTCCCACACACCAAATATTTGGTATAGCCTCTGGTGAATTTGATGAAAATCGAATTGTTGGGCCAACTCAAATTTTATATCATAAAATTAAAATATATAAGTACTATGATCAGATAAATGTTTTGGACTGGTCATAGTCATGGGTAAAAATATCTTGTTCGATCTGATAAACTCGAAGTATGAAGTTTGTATAAGTTTATATTTTTTTTATTTTAGGTTAATACTGAGTTTAAAAAATTATCACAATGAATTATATCTTGTGTAATTAGTTATTTTTATATAAAGATTCTTTATTAAAAATATTCAATTAATATTTTAATCTAATAATATTATATCTTTTAAAATATTATATTTCTTTAAAGTATTTTTAACATTAAAAAAATACTTAAAATCTAATATCATTCATAAATCGACTCGAATTGATTTGATTTTGATTAAAGATAGACATAAATATAATTTTTTATTTGGATAATCAGGTCGATCTTGACTCGGTTGATACCCAATTCGAATTCAATTTTAATCAAATTTAATTCGTGTAATCTATCTTTTTCCGGCTTATATGAACTCTCCATGCTCTTTTGTGGTGCACCTTAGGCATAAGGGGGTTAATAATTCAACATGTAAATTAAATTTCAACATTGTTCAAGCTATAGATTACCAATAGTTTTGCATGGAAGACGTAGCTCGATTGATTTATTTATTTGGCCTAACAGAAGAAGGGTGGTATTTTGCTTTCTTAGTTTGTATGTATTATAGGGTGAGTATGCTTTTATTTTCTACATGTAATAGGAGTACAGAGAACTATTGTAAAGATACAGTTATTTGAATGGCAAAAGCTTTATCTTTGGGGATGTCAATGGCAGATTCAGTGTAATTGATTTTAATATAACGGATCATTATAATTATTTTTAATTTGGTCTAATGAAATTGTATTTCTATTCTAACTTTTTCCTAATAAGAATACATATATATATATATTGTTTAGTTAAGAGAAAATATTATATTTTTATAAAATTGGGGATTATTAAAGTGAAAAAAATTAGATAGTTTTTAATGATTATAGTTTTAATTTTTTACAATACTGAAAGATAATTTACATGAATATTTAGTACACTTCAAGAACATTTATATTCAAATATTACTAATATAAAATAATAATTTTACTTATTTAATATTATTAATATACATAATAAATAAAATATAAAGATAAATTAACATATGATGTGGTGACTATAAAAAATCTTATAAATTAAATAATTTTTGAGTAAAATCTTTTATGCTTTTCATATCAACTAAAATAGATATATTATTAAAAAGTTAATTTATAGATGCGGTATTACTGATATGTTAAATATTAATCGACTTATTTCTGACACTTAATTTTTATTAAAAAATTTGTTGAATTTGCTTTTTAAACATGGACTCGAAAACTTTCAAATTTTTGTTAGATTTTAATTCGATATTTCAAAAACAGTCAATATTTTTGATGAAATGGATAATTTGGTGCATATGAAAGAAGTATCTCGGTGGGGTAAATTAAATAAAAGAAGCAATAAATGACTTTGTAATGTAAAATTTTCAATAAAAAAGTTGCCATTTAAAAATAACAAACACTTAATCACTATAAATTTATATTTAATACAAATTTATTTTTACTAATTATTAATTTTATAAATTAAAAACCTCCACCACTTATACCAGATTCAAAGGCTTTTTTTCACGGGAGAAATTTTGAAGTCTTTAAAAAAAAATTATAATCATCAATTTTTAATTTTGAAGTTCAATTTGACATTTTACCATTTATAATTGTTATTTCAAATTATAATTTTTAAATATTATCTATTTTTAAATAAATATTTATAATTAGAAAAGATGCTCATCTTGATTGAATCTCTCAAAGAAAATGCGCACACATATATTTTATAATCATCCTTGAATTAAAATCTAATAATGAGGATTTTTACATAAAAAATAATTTTAATATTTATTTTGACTTTTTAAAATATTTAACATATATCAAATATTTAACCAAAAATTTAAAAATAAAAAATAATTATTTAAAATATTTTTAAACTATGAATTAGTTGAATTTTTCAATCTAATAAATGAAAATAATTTATAAGACACATCCATTTTAAGAGACTAGCCAGACGTCCAGGATCCCTAGCAGCGTAGTCCCACTTCCGTATAAAACCGGTTTCCATCTCTCTCTGTCGTCGGGATGAGAAATTACAGTGCTCCAGTAACCCTACAGCCCGGCTCCCCACAAGCCAATTGCAATTCGAACTTCCCACTGCGGTCAGTCCCACTTTTTTCTCGGCATTCAATTTCGTTTGTCCCGTAACAATTATTAAGTCATTCGCATTTATCCATTCATTGCCGCTCTCGCTTTCTCTTCTGTGCAGGTCATATCGTTTCTCTTTTCATTAACCCAAAAAGCAAAAGAAGAGATACAGCGGAAAAAAAAGGGGTAAAGAAACTGCGTTCCCACAATTGCTTCTCGAAAACGGCATTCCCTCTTTTTACACTCCCTGGTCTCACTCTCTTGCTTTGATATTTTTTTTCTCCGTCTCTCTCGAGCTCAACAACCATAAAATTCCAGCGACCAACCCGCCTTGTTCTTCACCCTTTCTTGACAGTGCACGCAAATATTTCTATTATCTTTCAGTAATTTTTCATAATTTGGGATATCGGGTTTTTTTTTGGTTGTGGGGGTGGGGGTTTTATAGTAGCATATATAATGGAGAGAAAACAGGGTTTCTTTTCAGCCCTAAAGGAGGAGTTGGTGAGAGGCCTCTCGCCGGGTAAATCAAGGGCCACGAGTCCGGCGAGGATCCGGTCTCCGATGACGGGTCTGATCAGGCGGAGGAAGGGCCACTACATGGCAATTCCAGAGGTGCTGATTGTGAGATCGGGGAGTTTGAGGCCGCCGGAGGCGTTGTCGCCTCTCTGGGAAGGGCCTGACCAGGGCGGCGGCGATGTGAAGGTGGAAGGAGGGTGGGCCCACTGGATGAAACGCAACTCTTCTATTTCCAGCGGTTCGTCGTCTTCTGCTTGTAAACGATCCGATGTGCGGCTGTTGCTTGGGGTACTGGGCGCCCCGCTTGCCCCCGTGCATGTTACCGCCAACGAGCCTTTGCCTCACCTTTGCATCAAGGACACTCCCATTGTTAGTCTGTCTCTCTCTCGCATTCTCCCATGGAGTACTCTTCGCCGATAAATTTGACTCTCTTTATGTTCTTAAGTGTTTCCCAAGAAAATATAGATTAGGGTAAGGGAATGGTTTCATATTCCGCCACTAATTATTCAAGGGATTGAGTATTACTAATTACTAAAAAATTTGTAATTAGATAGGAGATTCCTTTTGAGAGCCATGATATTTAATTTGTAGCTTGTTGATGTCATCAACTCAGAAACGAATGTTTTGTCTTTGGGTTATTTTCATGGTTTTATGGTAAATGGACCAGATTTCTTTGGCCTTCTCACTTCTTTGCCTGACTGGTTTGATTTTGTGTTTTTTTTTCCCTCCCCATATTGTTTGAGGTTCTGATCTCTTTGTTTCATGAAGGCATTTGGAGGAAATGAAAACAGTCTTGGTAGATCTTATCAATCGCTCAAGCCGTACTATATAAAAAACAAATTTCTGGGTTGTGTGCTGTTCAATACTAGCCTTTTAAGCTACTTAGGTAAGGTCAGCTGCCATTATCTCAGAATGGGAACTGTTCATAGGATTGGTAGAATTATTCTTCTGTGTTCTTTTTCTCTTGGTGTATTGGTCATTTAAAAAATGATGAGTTCATTTAACGTTATTTTTGACGTAGCTGAACTCTTGACCACATTGCTTTTATCAATTGGCTGTGGTCCTACTGTAACTTACAAGCTTAAATGGTTGTGTTAGAGTTATCTGCTCTTTTACGCATATTTATTTCTCGTGCTTTCCCAAAAAAGACTCTCCTATTCACTTTCCTGCCATTAATTTCATAGAGCTGCAGATAAACACAGAAGACAATTAAGCTGCAGTTAGTCTATTTCTTTATTATTTGCTATGATATTAATGAGTATCAGTCATACGTTAATGTACTTTGGTGAATATGTGAGGGTGAAGTGTCTTGGCTTTTTAAGTGTGAAAAACAATTCTTAATTATGTGTTTTTACTCCGTCTTGAGCATCCCTCTATCATCACAGGAAACATCATCTGCACAGTACATTTTGCAGCAGTACTTGGCTGCATCAGGAGGGTTAAAGGTGCAAAACTCCATCCACAATGCGTATGCCATGGGAAAGCTGAAGATGTTAGCTTCTGACATTGAGACACCCGATAAGGTCATAAAGAATCGGAGCTCTTCCAAGTCTGCAGAAGCTGGTGGGTTTGTGCTGTGGCAAATGAACCCGGATATGTGGTATGTTGAGCTTGCCCTTGGTGGCAGTAAGGTTCATGCTGGTTCAAATGGTAAACTCGTCTGGAGGCATACCCCATGGCTTGGTGCTCATGCTGCAAAAGGACCCGTTAGACCCCTTCGTCGTGCTCTTCAGGTGAAGCCATCTTTTCCAAAATCTATCTCCTGTCGTCCCTAATTGTCATAGTTGTGTGTTGTTTTGAGTATCTTTATTGCTGCTGTGTAGGGGCTTGACCCTAGAACCACGGCATGCATGTTTGCAAATGCAAGATGCATTGGGGAAAAGAAGATCAATGGAGACGATTGCTTCATCCTTAAGCTCTGTGCTGATCCGCAGACATTGAAAGCCAAAAGTGACGGGCCCGCCGAGATGATAAGGCATGTCCTATTTGGCTACTTCAGTCAGAAAACGGGGCTCCTTGTAGTCTTGGAAGATTCCCATTTGACGCGCATCCAGTCCAACGGATCAGGGGATTCCGTGTACTGGGAAACCACAATCAATTCCTACCTAAATGATTACAGGCCTGTTGAAGGAGTCATGATTGCTCACTCCGGACACTCTGTGGTGACCCTTTTTAGATTTGGAGAGACAGCTATGAGCCACAGTAAGACCCACATGGAAGAAGCGTGGACCATTGAGGAAGTGGCCTTTAACATCCCAGGCCTGTCGATGGACTGTTTCATTCCACCGGCTGAATTAAGACTGGGTTCTGTCAGCGAGGCCTGTGAGCTTTCTCAAGGTGGGACGGCAAAGCCCATGGCAGCAGTGGCAGCGGCAGCCACCACAGCTGCATGTCAGGCTAAAGTCCCTACACTTGATAGATCTCTTGACAGGGGTGTCAACAACATCACTTGGCAGATGGATGACATGCATGTCTGATGATGGATAAAGGGTCATGGGTCATATAGACCGGTAGCCGGACTCATGGAACAGTCATTTCTATTTTCAGTGAATCGTTCGCATCATCGAATCTGTAAATATATCGCAATGATTTGCAAAATCTCGCCAAGGCAGGTAAGCTCGTTCCGAGATTTGAGATTTGTGCTGGGATTTGAATAGTTCATAGGAGAAGGATCAGATCATTTATCTTTTAGTTGTCGTTGTTGAATTAATTTCACCATGATTACCCTCAAGGAATCAACTGTTATTCCTTGTTTTCCTATCTCCAAACGGGAATCCAAAGCTTAAGGTATTTAAATGTTGGATCTACGTTGAGCAAATATTGGAGATATCTTCATGATATTTGTGGTTTGTTGAATTAGCTGCCACCATCTGCACTGCTGCTGCCAAATCTGTGTGGGCAGCCTCCAAGCCATTCTTGGATACGTCGATTTTGTAGGAGGATCGTTTCCCAACGCGAGAGCATTTATGTTCTTTCTGCAGTAGATGATGGAATTCGTTGAATGGGATTCATCGAGTTTTGAGGCTACTGTCAAGTGTGAATGCGGCACTTGGATTCCGACCTGTTTTGAGCAACTGTTTTTGCTCCGTTGATTTGTAGTAGGTATAGTTTTACGGTCATTTAATGAGTAAGTAGTGTGTTTTGATTTGCGGACCGCATTGAATGAGCCATTTCTTGACCAATTTGCCTTTGTTTTAGTCCCCTTGCGTATTGATTGGCGGACCGCATTGAATGGCCATTTCTTGACCAATTTGCCTATGCTTTAGTACCCTTGTTATTCTTTATTTATCTCCCAAATTATTCATATCCTATACATATATATAAAAAAATTAAATGTATCTTAATGTCATATAGTCTGAATATGTAATATCATATAAAATTAATATTTTTGAGAAAAATAAAATTTGAAAGAAAAATTCTCACAGAGAAAATGCTTTTATCAATTACTTTGTCTGCTGTGACAGTGAAATTACCATTGAAAAATAAATTTCATGGGCAAAGAGAAATTATGTTTTTTAGTTTTATAAATTTGGCTACTAACAATCCCTATAGTTGACTATATTACATAGCTTTTGACCGGCCAAATTGAACCTAATTTCTGGCTAAATGAAAATCACTTTAATTGGAGAAACTTACATTTATGCCTGGCAATGCTTCAAAACTAAAGCATTCAATGAAAAAATTAATGACCCAGTAGCTAATTTCCTTAGCTGGACGGCGGGTTCGCCGCTACCACCATTGTTGCTCTAATGGACTGACTAACCAATAATTTCTGATAACCGACCCAGCATGACCTATGCTCAGATCCGCGACCAGCCAGTAACTTTGGATAACCGACCCAGTGTGACATATGCTCGGATCCGTCACCATCGTTGCTCTAATGTATCAACCGACCAGCAGATAACTTCGGATAACCTACCCAGCATGACGTATACTTGGATGGTAAGCCTTTTATCAGGTGTTAAAAAAAAAAAAGGGCACAATAATGTGATGGAACAGCTAGCAGAGCAGCATTGATCAGAGGGTAAAATTTTGTTCTTGTTCTGAACATACATAGTCTCTGTGGATAAGGGTGTTTGTGGCCTGGACGACATCGTTTTGCTTTGCCTTCCCTTTGGCCAGCTTCTTTCTCCTCGGCGTGGTGTTCTCTCTTTGTCCGACAACGACCGTTGAAAAACAGCCAAAGTGATTGGCCTAAAAAGCCCAGCGAGAAACAAGCGCCGCTTATACAGCCCTTTGGCACGTGCTGAGCTCGTGATCTCCCCCCCAAGGAGGCTTGCCCCGTGTTCCTGGTTGTAGAGATGAGGATCAAGCTTACACTTTGTCGGCCCAATTGAATTGCACCGAGAGAATTGTGAGCATGGTCTTTAGGGCTCAATCAGATAGGATTTTAAATATTAGCGATAGTAGCACAATAAATTATTACATAACAAAATATCAGAATTATGCAAAAAAGATCGTGAAAAAAAAAAAAACCACGGGTAAAGAAAAGCTTCATTATTTTTCAAATTTCAAACCCTATTTCAAAAAGTCATATATATATATATATCAAAATTGATAAGTCCAAAAATATGATAAATCCATTCAAAATTCATCATTCAAAAAATATAGTTGTTGTGCCTGGTCTCTCTACCATCACTATTAGTATCAATTCAAAATTTATATTGAGTTATACTGTAAATGTTTTATATCAAATTTTTAAATAGATCAATTATATTAAATAAATTTAAAATCACACATGATAGGCTCTCAGGTGTTTTCATATTCCGAATGTAGAATGTGGATTCAGTTTCTATCCCCTTCTTATTTAGAGGGTGGTGGACTTGCTTATCATGATTTGAAATGATTGTAAGGTCTGTACATAGTATGCTCTTAACAAATCATAATGCCTAACTCTTTTAAATGGGATAGCCTTTATCTTAAACTTGTGTGCTTATGAATTGCCATTATAATGCTTTTAATGAGAAGTTCTTTTTGACACAATCTGACCGCCCACTTTTATAAAATAAAGAGGTGACTCCCACTAACCCTAAAAATCTATCAAATTTTGAATAAACACTTCATTGTTCTTGTGTTTACATAAAGGCACTAATGATGGTGGAGAATGGGCTCTGAGAAACTAAAACACACACACATCTCCTGTTGTGTAGCTCTACAAATTGAAGAAAATGGGCATACAAATAAGGTCTTATTCCACCATGATTAAAGCTTCTGAGTGTTGGAAAAAATGACGTCACATAACCTCAAGTACACACACATAGTAGTAAGTGAAGTAGAGAAAGAAGAATAGTACACTAAAATTTACGTGGAAAATTTTTCACAAATCGAAAAAAAAAATCACGAGATATTTAATTCACAAACAAATTCATTATGTGAAAATAGTTACAGAAATTACACGACTATATAAGCCCCTGAGGCAAAGTTGAAGAATAGAGTACGAGAACACATTCTATTTTTACTCACTACTCTGCTTCTCTTCACTCTTTTCTCCATCGGAAATCTCTCACGCTCTCATTGTGTGATGCACATCACACCTCTCACAGGTACAATATAGTACATATACAGCCTGTTGTAGGCAACGACCAAGCCAATGTGGAGAACACACGTATAGGTAGCAGCTTGGCACACATACAACTCTGCAATGACGCTATAAATTGTCGTGCTTTATAGAAACGGCGCCCACTCAACAAAGATTACGTATATTCCTTATAGATTTCATGTGCTCAGTAAATCTTCTGAGTTGGCTTTCACGTGTGCTTTCTGAGTTTCAATCCTCAGGCCTTCAATGATATCTCCAGGTATTGTCCATGAATCTCGGACCTCAACTAATAATCTCGGGCGTTATTCATAGTCCTCGTCATTGGTTGATGCCCTCGATCTTCACGTCACGCAGCACATGTACATCATTAGAGTCCTCGTGCCTCAACTGAGAAAAGCCTTCGGACATCACTAATGTGTAATGTACCGATTTTTGAAGATCTTCGATAATAAAAAATATTAAGTTATGAAGATTTGAATTTTTCATTAATAGATTTCATAGCTGATAAAAGGAGATATGAAAATAGAGTTCGGTCAACGTATGTTGACCAGTTGTTAGGCATCAAAATGCTGGCTGGTTGCACAAGGAGGACCGGTATGAGAAAATTACTGGAATGTGCAAATTACTAGTATGGCAATTTGTCGGGCTACTTTTGAGGAGGCAATTGCCTGGGTTGCATTTGTGAGGCAATTTTTCGGGCTGCTTTTGAGAAGGAAATTTGTCGGGCTGCTTTTGAGGAGTGCACGGTTGCTTTTGAGGAAATGGCATGGTATTCATAAGAGGTTGATGGCCAATTTGAATGAATGGTTATTTGACCGACTTAAACAATAATTTTTTCGGAGACCATTTCTGGACAGGATTGGATGAATTTCCAAAGACGTTTTTTGGAGAGGATTTGAGTAGTTTCCAGTGAGGATTAAGATAAGTTCTCGGAGATGATAATTCCGAAGACAATAATTTTTGAAGAACTTGATTTTCAGAGACGATAATTCGGAGATGATTTTTGGGGACGATTAAGTAAATAGTTGGGGACAATTTTCGGAGACGATAGAGTAAATTTTTGGAGATAGAGTAATTTTCAGGAATTCTTTGGAATTCTCTAGAAGATGAGTTATGAATAAAATATCGGTAGTGGGTGACCTACTTCTACCCACTCCGTTGACCTTCTAGAAAAGAATATGGAGTAAGAAAGGAAGTACAAAGTAGTTAACTTACCCCCACCTACTACCAACAACCCTAACGCCTATAAATATTGAATTTGAGGATTAGGATAGAAGTTTGATAATTTGTGAGTAAAGCACGAGAAAAAGAACTTCAGGCCAGATCTAAGTAAGAGAATTCATATATCAGATTCCAGGCAAATATACCAATGTTTTAAACTCATGATAAGTATTATTGTTTTATGCTTTACTCAGTTAAGTTCAACGTGAAATATATCATGACAATTGTTTTCTCAAGTTTGTAAAGGAGGAATATGTTTAGAGCATGAATGATGTTTTGCATACGTGATTTTGTTCCATGATTTATGCTCAAATGATATTAGAATCTCTCTCTTATTAATTAAGACCGGTTTATGGTAAAAGGATTGACAGGTTTAAGTTATATGCATGGAAATGTTATCTGTATGTTTAATTTTGGCCAGCAATCACTAGATAATTAAAGAGTTAGGCATGTTGCACGTTGTTACTAAATATGAACGTAAACACGCTTTTAAAGATCTTCAAATTTTTGCTCATTAAAATCTTTGAACTTTTAGAAGCTCATAATTTGAAGAAGTGAATTTTGATAGCCAAGTAACTATAGGCCTAAAATGTAGCCGTTTCTGATCATGATAGTCGAGTAATTGTAGACTTAAAATGTAGCCGTTTTTTATTATGATGGTCGAGTAGTTATAGGCCTAAAATATAGCTGTTTTCAAATCATATTGGTCGAGTATTTGCAGGCCTAAAATGTAGCCAATTTTGTAAATAGAAATGTTTAACTTTGGACGTAAGTTTTGATTTGGTGGTTTGTTTTCATGGGTTTGCCTCCGGCTAGTTTATGCCCTTGCATGTATGATACTTTCATTTGGTTTTGATGACTTCGTCTTAAAACTATAACTATGCATGTTTTTAGTAAATGGTAAATTACTGAGTAATTGCTTACTCCTTGCTGTTTTTCTGATCTTTAGAGGAGCAAAAAGTTAAGACGGACGAAAAGGAATAGAGCTGAGCAGACTAGCTAGGTTGGATGACCGTACTGAATGAATGTAGCAAAAATGATGAGCGGACTTGATGTATTTTGAGATGTTTTCAAAAATTTGTATTATGGGCTTACTATGTAAATGAAACAAGCACTTAGACGCTTCCGTAAAATTTTATATTTTATGAAATTTGGTTTTTAGTGGCATCTTACTTGTCTTCTATTCCGTATTATAGCCGATCGACCTACTTTTCTGACAGGTCAAGATAAAGTTGACCAAGAATCTTGGCCGGCCAGCTTGAGGGTCAACTTGAGAAATTTGGCCATTGATCCTGTGTGATAATAGAAAAGAGAAAGAATTTTTTTTTTTGCTCCTAATTTAATCGCTTATGACAGAAAGTTAAGTATGTTTTTTTGACGGAGGTCATGTATGGGAAAAATATGGCCGGTATGTCACATAATGTCTTTGGCCATTTTTAGAATCTTTAAACGATTAGCACATAAATCTGCGGACCAAATCCAAGTAAAAGTCTGTAGCCATTTTCTCACAAGGAAGTGACTCTAATATACTTCCCTTCACGACAGTGTGGGAACAAAATTAGTCAGCTCAGGGATGTCACAACAAGTTTTAAGTTTTTTCTTAGGTAAAACTTTGATCATCATGTCTGACCCATTTTTATCTGACCGAACTTTCTCTACTGACAGCCACCCTTCATTAATAACATCTCTCATCCAATGATATCGAATATTAATGTGCTTCAATCTCGAATGGAATGAGGAGTATTTATACAAATGTATGATACTTTGGTTGTCATAGAGTACCACATACTTTTCTTGCGTCAAGCCCAACACTTAGATGAACCTTTTCATCCACAATAACTCTTTGCTGGACTTGGTCACTGTAATAAACTCGGCCTCCGTAGTAAAAAGAGCAACACACTTCTGTAATTTGGATTTCTAGGAGATCGCCCCTCCTGCAAACTTGACCAAGTACCCCAAGATAGATTTTCGAGAGTCAATTGCTCTATGTAAATGTCTTCCTCAAGGTCACTGTGAAAAAATATTGTTCAGACATCCAGATATTCTACCTCCAAATACAGAGTAGCAGCTAAACCAAGTATAACACAAACGGAGGATACTTTTACTACCGGTGTAAAGATCTCATCAAAATCAACGCCTTTACGTTGATTAAAACCTTTCACTATTAGTTGCGCCTTGTACCTTGGCTGTATGGTGTCCTCAGATGTCCTCAATCGGAAGACCCACTTATTCTTTAGGGCTCTTTTTCCCTTGGGCAGCTCAGGGCCAACTTGAAAGTATGGTTTTTATGTAATGAAACCATCTCATCCTTTATTACTTCCAACAATTTTTCTTTATGTGCACAATTCACAGTCTCGTCAAAATCTTCAGGCTCAGTTGTATCAATGAGCAGAATATACTTACTGGATGACAGGCCGACGGACGGACGCCTTTTTCTTGAGGATCGTCGTACGGGAATCTCCTCGTCCATTTGAAGAGTAGCACCATTCTCATCTTCATTAGGTGTCATGCCTACTTCATTATCCTTCTCAGCCATCCCTAGAGTGTTGCCCTCATGCTATATCGGTCGGACAACATCAGTACCAATATTTGTCTGACCGGCACGAGATAATGCCTTCATCTCCTTTTTCATGTCCTCAATGGTCTCTTTTTCGACAAAGATCACATCTCTTAATCGGATAAGCTTTTTTCCAACTGGGCCATAAAGTTTGTACTCAAGTTCATCTTCACCGTAGCCCAGAAAAATACATTGCTTCGTCTTTGGCTCATATCTTCTCTAGGATTTCATCATTTAGAGACTTATTGGGTGACCTATTAATAACATAGGTTGCTGTCATTATGGCCTTAGCCTAAAAAGGTCCTGGGAGCTTTGTTTCGAACAATAGACACCTGAACCTTTTTATTAATGTGCGGTTCATCCTCTCGGCTACGCCATTTAATTGCGACGTCTTTGAAGGTGTCCTCTGATGTCTGATATCACGTGGCCTACAATAGGTATCAAATACCCCAACGTATTCTTCGCCATTGTCGTCCGAACGGCTTTTTGATTTTTTTCTTGTCTCACATTCTACTAGAGCATGAAATTCTTCAAATACTCTGAAAACCTGATCCTTAGATTTAAGTGGGAATACCCACAACTTTATCGAGTAGTCATCGATATAGGAGACAAAATTTTGAGCTCCTCCAAATGACTTCTTCTTAAATGGTTCATAGATATCGATGTGGACTTTTTGAAGGATGAGTCTCCTTAGAAAGAGACGCTTCTCTATTTTTCCACCATGCAGTGAGAGCAAGTCTTTAGTCCATCATCCTTCATTTCTAGGATGAGACCCTTTCTAACCAGGTGACTCATTTCTCTCTTACTCATATGGCCCAACCTCCGGTGCCACAAATTCAATGACTCCATACTGTTAGCAGCGTTGACCTCTCTGATCACAATAGAGGGCTACAACACATAAGGCCCAAACAACTTTCTCCCTTGGGTAACTACCAGAGACTCTCTAGTTAGTTTATAGGCCCATTGCTAAAACCGTTACAAAATTCAGCATCATGAAGTCTTCCTACTAAGATAATATTCATCTCTATGTCAAGAAGATGTCGTACGTCCCTTAAGAATAGTCGTGTTCCATTGTTGGTGACGAGAGATGCGTCACCACAGCCAACAACTTTGGATATCTCCATATTACTCATATTCAACGCTTCAAAATCAGCTGGAGTATAAGATATAAAGAGCTTCTTTCGAGAGCTGACGTTGATGGATACACCAGAATCCACCACCCAATTGGTCTCCCACTGGGCCACATTTACAACGTCATTTGCTTCACAAGTCAAAAGGAAATCACTTCCTGTAACCATAGAGATCGAGGACTTCTCCTCACCTCGTCCCTTTTAATTTTTCTCATTTTCTACGTTTTCACGCTTTCACTTATAGTAATACTTTTTAATGTGGCCATTCTTTTTACAATAATGACACTCCATATGTTGGAACTTTGACCAAGACTTAGTCCGACCCTTTTTGTCAAGACTTTGGACCACGACTTTTGCTCCTCCTCATGACTCTGTCATGAGTACCTCGAAGTGTTGAGAGGTCGAGATTCCTTGAGATTGCCGTCTCATCTCATCGTTCAACACAACTCCTTTGACCATCTCCAACGTCACGATACCATTAGGAGCTGTATTGGTAATGGTGATTCTCATCACCTCCCGTGAGTTTGGTCTAGGAGCCATAGACTCAGCACTTCATTTTCGAACTTAATACCCATACTACTTAACCGGACTACACATCATTGAAATTCGTTCAAGTGATCCGCAACGGACGATCTATCATTGTGTCGAATCTGTATCAATTTCATCAGGTGGTAAATCTTATTGTTGCAAGTTTTGGAGGCATAGAGCTTCTGAACTTTTCCCACAAATGCCCTGGTATTCGTCTCAATTCTAATGTGGTTATACGCATTATCATCTACGAATTTTCATATAACCGCACACAGCATGTTCTCCAGGGTCCATTCCTCTTCCAATTTTGCCTCAGGCTTTTAAGTGGTGAACACCGGAAGATGTATGGATTTGACAAGTAGCAAGTCAAATATCTTGCTATGCCAAGTGTCATAGTTAGTGCCGTTTAATCAAATCATCATGCTTCCAACCACCATTAGCAACGTTCAACGAAATCACCGGTCAAAAAATCACCTCTCTTATACTACTTGTTGGAAAAAATGGCGTTACACAACGTCAAGCACACACACACACACAGTAGCATGTGAAGTAGAAAAAGAAGAAGAGTACACCAAAATTTACGTGGAAAACCCTTTATAAATCGAAGAGAAAAATCACAGAACACGTAATCCACAAACAAATCCACTATGTGAAAATGGTTATAGAAACCACACGACTACGCAAGCCCCTGAGGTAAAGATAAAGAATAGAGTACGAGAACACACTCCATTTTTACTCACTGCTCTTCTTCTCTTTACTCTTTCCTCTATTGAAAATCTCTCACACTCTCACTGTGTGATACACATAACACCTCTCACAGGCACAATATAATGTATATACAGGCTACTGTAGGCAACGACCAAGCCAACGTGGAGGACACATATACAGGTAGCAGTCCGGCGCACGTACAACTCTGTAATGGCATTGCAGATTGTCGTGCCCTACAGAAACAACACCCACTCAACAAAGACTGCGCATATTTTTCACAAATCTCGCTTACTCAGTAAATCTTTTGAGCTTGTTTCCACGTGTGCTTTTTGAGTTTCAGTCCTCGTGCCTTTAGTGATACCTCTAGGTATTGCCTATAAACCTCGAACCTCAACTGATGATCTCAGGTGTTATTCATAGTCATCATCATTGGTTGATATCCTCGGTCTTCACATCACGCAGCACATGTATATCAATAAAGTCCTTGTGCCTTAACTGAGGAAAGCCTTCGAACATCACATAATGTCCTTGGTCATTTTCAGAATCCTCAGATGATTAGCACATAAATCCACAAACCAAATCCGAGCAAAAGTCCGCGGCCATTTTCTCACAAAGAAGTGACCCCAACATTGAGAAGAAAGGCTCATTGGGTGGAACAAAGGGTGGACATTCGCGTTAAAGCTTTGCGCAAGAGACTTTGTTTTAGTGAATTTGAAAAAGAATTAGATGACCGAAAGAAGTTCTTGCTAAAACATAGTTATATAAATAAGTAGGAGTGGCACAAGTAGTTTCAACAACTACAAAATAAAATTTAACAGGGAAATAAAATATTGAGATGGCACTTTTTCTAATATGAATTGCAGTAAAAGAAAATAAAATTTGACTGACTGACTAAGGATTTTCAGGGAGTATGGAACCTAATGCCCCTCACCATCTTGGCAAGGTTTGGCAATGAAGTTGTCAAGGAAATAACAACTTGATAAAAAATAATATAATGTTTGATAGGAAATTTTGTAACAATGTGAGATCTTTGAGCAATATCAGTGTTGATAGATGCATTTTGTTATGAGTCTTCTATTTTTCTATTTTCTATTTTATTTCCATTTTTCTATTTTTGTTTTTTCCTTTCAATTGCTGTCCAACTAATTTAGTTACTTTTTATTATAAATATACTGTTCAGTTGCATGGAAAAGGAAAATATATTTTGCCCTCTTTCTCGCGCCTTCTTCTCCCTCTCTGCTTTCTCTTTCTGTTTTTTCTCTCTTTCTCTCTCAAAGTTCTTTCCCCTTTGTTCCCCTCTTTCCTCTATTTCTTGTTGGGGAAAAACACTCGGACTGTACGGTGACCGAGCGGATAGAGTTCTTCGGATAGCACACAGAGCAGAGCTCACGGACGGCAAGGAAAGTAAGGATAGAGAACAAAAGAGAACACACAAGTTTTAACGTGGAAAGCCCTCTAAAGCTAAGGGAAAAAAACCACGAAGAAATGTACTATAAGAGAATTGTTTACAAGTGTTGGCTACTCAAGCTCTAACGAAAGAAAACAATATCAAGTGTACAACCTTCCTCTCTCAAAGTGTATCTCACTCTATCTTTACAACAGAGCTTGCCCACAGCTCTCTCAAGGCTCTTAGAACTCAAAATGTCCCAACTCTAGCACACACAGCAAGGGCAACAGGCTTCTCTATATATACACAAAAGGTGGTGTGTCCGCCCACCCTACTGGACGTAGGTCTCCAGACCTACGTCCTAGGCTTGCCATGGCAGGCGCATGCTTGGTGCGTCGGATGGCGAGCTGTCATCGGGAAGTTGCGGCCGGCCGCAACATCCAATCGAGTGGGTGACCAACCCACCCGCAAAATCGCCACCGCAGCCTACGTTGATAGAGTCAACGCCTACGATTCAAGGCTCCTCGTCCGCGTCCTCAGCAGCCGCTCGGACATGACGCTTTCAAAAGTCCTCGTCCATTCTTCCCAATGGAGTCCGCGGACATCATGCCACTCGGGAGTGACCCCAACAAACTTCTCCTCACGACCGAGTGAAGTTAGTTAGACCGGCAATGTCACAACAAGCTTCTAGCTTCCCCTATGACAAATTCTTGGTCAACATATCTGACCTATTATCGTCCGAGCGGACCTTTCCAATTGATAGCTGCCCATCATCAAAAACATCTCTCACCCAATGATATCGCACGTCAATATGTTTTGACCGAGAATGGAATGAGGAGTTTTTACACAAGTGAATGGCACTTTGACTATCACAAAGGACCTTGTACGTCTTATGCCTTAGACCCAACTCTTGGACGAACCTCTTCATCCAAAGCATCTCTTTACAAGCCTCGGTCACGGCAATAAACTCTGCTTCCGTCGTAGAGAGAGCGACGCACTTCTGCAACTTGGACTGCCAGGAGACCGCCCCTCCCGCAAATTTCACCAAGTATCCGGACGTTGATTTCCGAGAATCAACGTCGCCCGCTATATCTCTGGTCCGTACGCAATCGGGTTGAGGCTTTTTATTTCCAAACTGCAAACCCGTCTTAGATGTCCCGCGTAGATATCTGAAAATCCACTTCACCGCAGTGAGAGGAATCTGCTCACAAGGCCAACCGCATGAGCAATGTCCGGCCGCGTACACACGGCCGCGTACATAAGGCTGCCAACGGCCGAGGAGTAAGGTATCTTACTCATGCGCGCCTTCTCAGTGTCCGAGGACGGACACTGCTGTTTGCTCAACTTAAAATGGTTGGCCAAAGGAGTGCTGACAGGCTTGGACCCTTCCATGCTGAATCTCTGAAGCACCTTTTCAATATAGCCTTCCTGGGATAGCCAAAGCTTCTTGCCCTCTCGGTCGCGAAAAATTCTGATCCCCAGAATCTGTTTTGCCGGTCCGAGGTCTTTCATGGCGAAAGACTGTCCGAGTTGCTTCTTCAGCTCCTTGATCTGAGCACTATTCTGTCCGACCACCAGCATGTCGTCCACATAATGGAGAAGAATGACAAAGTCATTTTCTGAGAACTTTTGAACAAAGACACAGTGGTTCGAAGAAGTCTTATGGTATCCTTGTCTGACCATAACAGACTCAAACTTTCGATACCACTGTCTCGGAGCTTGTTTCAGCCCATACAAGCTCTTCTTCAAACGACAAACAAGTTCCTCCTTTCATTTGACTTCAAAACCATCTGGTTGCTCCATGTAGATCTCTTCCTCTAGATCTCCTCCTCTAGATCTCCATGGAGAAAAGCTGTCCGGACATCCAATTGCTCAATCTCGTGTCCAAAGCTTTGCCCGGTCCGAGCACTACACGGACCGAGGACATCTTCACAACGGGCGCAAAAATTTCACCAAAGTCAACACCCTTTTGTTGACCAAATCCTTTGACAACAAGTCGAGCCTTGTGTCTCGGGGCGCTTGGGTCCTCGGTCGCATTCAGCCGGAAGACCCATTTGTTCTTCAGGGCCTTCATCCCCTTAGGCAGCTTGGCTAGCTCAAAGGTATGGTTCTCATGAAGTGAGGCCATTTCCTCTTCCATGGCCTCAAACCATTTATCCTTCTGGGAGCTCCTCATAGCCTCGCTAAAATCCTCTGGTTCTCCAGCATCAGTAAGGAGGACGTACTCACTTGCTGGAAGGCGGACGGACGGTCGTCTCGGCCTGGACGACCGTCTCACAAGTGCCTCCTCATCCACTTGAGGCACTAGATCTTCAACCTGATCCTGAGGCGCTGGAATCGCCTGATCTTGGTTGGCAACAACTCTTGGTCCGCTGGCGTTGGACGCAAGACGTACAGGACGGACACTGTCACTTCTATCCGTCTGGGAAGTGTTGGGTAGAGACTTCAACTCTTTCCCAAAGTCCTCTATGGTCTCGTCCTCAACGAAAACCACGTCTCGGGACCGTACCAGCTTCTTTTCCTTTGGGTCATACAGTCTGAACCCAAACTCATCCTCCCATAGCCCAGAAAGACACATTGCATGGTCTTTGGCTCAAGCTTGGTTCTCTCATCTCTCGGAACATGAACAAAAGCTTTACAGCCAAAAGTCCTGAGATGGTTGTAAGCTGGTTCCCTTCCGGTCCAAATCCGCTCTGGAACTTTCCCATCCAGAGGCTTACAAGGCGACCGGTTGATCACGTCTTCAAGGCCTCGGCCCAAAAAGATCCCGGAAGCCTGGCCTCGGATAACATGCACCTGACCCTTTCCATCAGGGTGCGATTCATCCTCTCGGCCACGCCATTCAGTTGTGGTGTCTTGGGTGGAGTCTTCTGATATTTGATGCCAAGAGTCTTGCAATAGGCATCAAACGTTCCAATGAACTCACCGCCATTGTCGCTCCGCACGGCCTTTAACCTCTTCCCGGTTTCTCGCTCAACGAGCGCATGGAACTGCTCAAAGGTTTCCGCAACCTGGTCCTTGGTTTTCAACGGGAACACCCACAGCTTCCTTGAACAATCGTCAATGAAGGTCACAAAGTATTGTGCACCTCCAAATGACTTCTCCGGTAGAGGCCCACACACGTCTGTGTGGACGAGTTCCAAGACCTCGGTCCTCTTAGAAGATGCGTCTCCTGAAAAGGAGACCCTTCGTTGCTTCCCGTCATGCGGTGAGGGCAAGTCCTTGGCATTTCTCCATCCATCTCGGAATGAGACCCTTTTTGCCGGATGACTCATGCCACGCACACTCATGTGTCCGAGTCTTTTTATGCCACAGGGAGGGACTCCACATTCCTGTAGCATTCACCTCCGCAACCTCGGCTTAGGCGTTCATAGTGTAAAGGCTCGAAGCCTTTACTCCTCGGGCTACCACCATCGAGCCCTTCTTCAACTTCAAGTCGCCATCACAAAAGACGCCTGCAGTAGCCTTCATCGCCGAGCTGCCTACCATTGAAATGATATTCATGCAAATATCGGGGACGTGTCGTATGTCCTTAAAAACCGGTAGGGCACGGTGTTGGTTAACAAGGAGATGTCTCCTCGTCCAACAATTTTGGACGTCTCCAGGTTGCCCATTTTCAATACTCCTGGGGCGCAGGGAGTATAAGTGGAGAACAACTCTCTCCTGGGAGTGACGTGGATAGATGCTGAGTAATCCACCACCCGGTCGGAGAGGCTTGTTCGCCCACGCTCATTGAGTCTTGAGACTTCATGAAGCCGTGAGGAGGTCACCTCCTGTGACGACAGAGACCGAGGACTCTTCCTCGCCGCGTCTCTTTATGCCCCTATCTCCTCCAGCGTTCTCACGCTTCCATTTGTAACAAAATTTCTTGATGTGGCCCTTCTTGCCACAATGATGGCACTCCATATCCTGATACCGAGAACGTGACTTACTCCGCCCTTTGTCTTCAGACTTTGGGCCACGTCCTCGGCCTCTTCCCCTTGACTCAGTGATAAGGACCTCGGATTCTTTGAGAGGTCGTGCGTTCCCGAGAACGCCGCCGCACCTCCTCGTTCAAAGACAGCCTCCTTTGACCATCTCTAAACTCTCCTGTTTGTTTGGAGTCATTGGCGATGGTGACCCTCATGGTCTCCCATGAGTCGGGAGGGTTGCTAGGAGCCGCAGTCCGAGCACCTCATCCTCGAACTTAATACCCATGCTAGTCAGTGAGGTCCACACCCTAAAATTCATTCGGGTGGTCCATGATGGATGATCCGATCCTTGTAACGGATATGTACCGACCTCATCAAGTGATAAATTTTATTATTCCCAGGACTTAGAAGCGAAAAGCTTCTCGGCTTTTCCCAAGCGTCTTGGCATTCGTTTCTCGCGAACGTGGTTGTGCACGTTGTCATCAAATAAGCTGCCGTATAAAGCCGCACACTTGCTTGTGTTCAGCGTCCATGCCTCGTCCGCTTTTTTTTCCGGCTTTTCGTGGCAAAATCGGATTATGCATGGACTTCACATATAGCAAGTCAGACATCTTGCTTTGCCAAGTGTCATAATTGGATCCGTTCAAGCAAGGCATTTTGCTTCCGTACTCCATAGCAGCCGACAACAAGATCACCGTACAAAGAACCTAACGCTCTGATACCACTTGTTGGGGAAAAATACTCGGACTGTACGGTGACCGAGCGGACAGAGTTCTTCGGACAGCACACAGAGCAGAGCTCACGGACGGCAAGGAAAGTAAGGATAGAGAACAAAAGAGAACACACAAGTTTTAACGTGGAAAGCCCTTCTAAAGCCAAGGGAAAAAAACCATGAAGAAATATACTATAAGAGAATTATTTACAAGTGTTGGCTACTTAAACTCTAACGAAAGAAAACAATCTCAAGTGTACAACCTTCCTCTCTCAAAGTGTATCTCACTCTATCTTTACAACAGAGCTTGCCCACAGCTCTCTCAAGGCTCTTAGAACTCAAAATGTCCCAACTCTAGCACACACAGCAAAGGCTACAGGCTTCTCTATATATACACAAAAGGTAGCGTGTCCGCCCACCCTACTGGACGTAGGTCTCCAGACCTACGTCCTAGGCCTGCCATGGCAGGCGCATGCTTGGCGCGTCAGATGGCAGGCCTGTTATCAGGAAGTTGCAGCTGCTGCAACATCCAATCAGAGTGGGTGACCAACCCACCTGCAAAAACGGCCACCTGCAGGCCTACGTTGATAGAGTCAACGCCTACGATTCAAGGCTCCTCGTCCTCAGCAGCCGCTCGGATATGACGCTTCCACAAAAGTCCTCGGCCATTCTTCCCAATGGAGTCCGCGGACATCATGCCACTCGGGAGTGACCCCAACATTTCTCTCTATTTCCCTCTACTCCCTCCCCCTCACATTGTCTTCTCCCCATGCTAGATCTCCCCTTCCCCAACTTTTGTCTTCTTACTTCATTTCCAGGGGCTGCTGCCGGTTGTGCATGTATCACATCTTATTCAACACTCTCAGATTTCCCCTAGAAAGGAGATATAGAATAGCTGTTTTCTGGAAATAATTTCATGGGATATGATTAGTCTTATGTGCCGCAAAGCTCAGCAAGATTGGTTGATTCTGTGTGTAGGTTTGCCACAAAGTTCACTTTTCACGATCCCATCTGATGCGGGTGCCCATTGCTTCTTGTCAAAATGCTCTGCGTGAGAATATGGATGCCTACTAGTAGGACTGAAATCCGGCTGAGCAGTAAGTTGCACAAGCTTGGTTCATTAAGCTAACTATTCCAAAGAAGGGTGATCATTGTTGATTATGGCTTCGAGAACTGGAGCTGAACAACTTTCTAGATAATAGTGGCAGAACAAGTCAAGCTCAGGTACTTTGATTATTGAAGAATTCTAAGCCAAGGCCCGAGGAGAAGAACCTTCAAGCTAGTATAACATGGTCCAAGGAACATATCGACATTTTGTTTCAAATTTCTACCCTCTTGAGCTTTCGTGTTTGCATCCCATGCCAACCATGGTGAACTAAGAAATGGACGGATTTTTGTATGTTTTCCTGTGAAAACACATGCTGATCCAAGAAGACAAACCATTACCAAAATGATGACATTCCGCCATTAAAAAAAACTGTAGATCCCCACAAAAACCTTCCAAAAGATGGGTGAACATAGATTAGATTCAGGCAATGGCCGCATAATTCCTCTCTTCCTCCCCCGTCTGTACTGAAATGCTGTTTTTGATCTGAGTGGCTTGTGTTATTTCGCCAAGGTAACACCCTTTTATCCGTGCTTCCAGCAGACCACTTCCCAGTTCAATGTGGTGGTTCCTCAGCGTCCATGCAGTAATTGTATGCACTTCCCTCCTAAACCTTTGTTTTCTAATATTATTACGTTTGCAAATATTATTTTGGTTGGTCGACATTTGAAATCAATACATGTGCTTGATGCCGTTTCGGATCAATAGTGAGGGACGTTACTTATATGTGTAATGGCCATCTCAAGTCAATGGTAAAATCGCCTAATTACCAATTATGTATCGGATCATTAAGTAGCTCATTATGATCATTTAATATTTGATCAACCAGATCATATCCTTTGGTTTATGTGTCCATATGCTACTGCCTAATAGGCTCTATGGTATTTTTTATTGGGCCGTTGGTATTTTGACCTCTTATTCACATATGTATTGGGCTGGCCCATTGCTAACCGTATCCATCAATTTATATATATATATATATTTTTTTTTTATTTGAATTGATATTTTTATAAGAAATATTAAATTAATAGAAATTATATTTACATATTAAAAAATATAATTATTAATATGATAAATTAAAAGTATAATTTCTTAATTTATATTTATAATGTTTGATAATAACGATATTTATGTTACTGCTAAATATTTTTTATGATTTAATAAGACATTGTGTATTGTTAGTTTAATAAAAATAATAAATAACCTATATTATATAATTTAAGGTATCATCATTATAAAAAATAATGTGTCATTAATATATATTTTTTTACTTATTAACAACTAAATATATAGGTAAAACTATAGAAATTATATATTAGTAAGCTTAGACTTGATTAATTAATTTTATGGTGATAAAATTAAATTTAAATCATGATTTAATAGTTTATTAAATTTAATTTAAATGAATTGAACTCATACTTCTGATAAAACAATAGTTAATAATTAAATATTAAATACACATATTAAATATATAAAATACATAAATACGTATTATTTTATATAATGTATTATAATTGGTAATTACATTTGATATATGATTTGTAATTATATATATATATTTTTATGATTTTTGATAATTTTGAAACAAATTATTACAAAATGAGTTTACTTAGTTAGTTTACTATAGTAAATATTTTAATAAATTTATAAATTAATTTGTCAATTAATAATTTTTATAGTATGTGTAATGACTTAAAAATTTATAAATAACTATTAATAAATATTAACTTGTTAAAAATTTTACGTTTTTAATAGAAATAAATTGGTACACTTTAAAAAAAAACTTTAAAAATAAAAAAATAAAAAAAACTAAAAAAAAAAAAAAAAATTTGTTTTCCACCTAGATAAGGCCATAGCTTTTAAAGGAAATATCTTAAATGTATTTTTTATTAGTGATATTTAAAATTTTAGTTATATTTTTAATAGTTTTTACTATTTAATAAAATATTTAATGAATATCAATATTATAAAAATTTTAAAAACATTATACATAAATTTTATATATTAAATTTTCTATTATTAATTATAGTATTTTAATTACATATACCTTGACCATGAAATTCATACCTATTTGTTGCGTTCTGGATTCGCGGGGTCCAGTCGGATCCGTGGTTTCCAGGCAACACAAGTGTTTGATGTGTTGGACACGAGAGGAAAATCAAGACCGGATCTTTTACGTGGAAAACCTCCTCGTGAATGGAGAGAAAAAAACCACGAGGTTCAGAGCCTTAGAAATGCTTCACTATTTAGGTGGAAATCTTTACAGAGTACAAGTGTTTGGGAGCATTCCTTCCCTATCTCTTGTTTTGTATCTCTTTTTTTAGGGGGTATCGCTCACTGGAATGTTTTATCACTCTTTCTTGTGCCGTTTTGTTGGGAGAGAGAGATTCAGTGGCCGAGAGAAAGTGGGCCTTTTTCCTTCTTTCTGGAGCAAATTTGGGGGAAGAGAATTCGGTCCTTGTGAAGGAGACTTTGCTGGGTATTTATAAGAAAGATCATGCGGTTGGGGAGGAGACACGTGGCGGCCATCGGATGGCTCAGATGCTATGCAGTGTCCCACCGGCTTTATTTAATACTGCTGACGTGTGCGGGATGGCATGCGGCTGGCACCGCTGGTGGGCCTAGGTGTGTCAGGCATGTGAGGTCTAAGCGTCAATCTTGATTTGACCAGGCGTACCCTGTTTAGATGGCGACTGGCAGTGGCTGCAAGTTTCCTTGAGAATCGGCGAAATTGCTTAGCTGGCATCCTCGGTCGAGTATAGGGCAGTCCTTGTTCTCGGACGGAGCTCATTGTGAGTACGCGGTCCCATAAAGGGGAGACAGCTCTCGGAGGATCCTCTGGGGAAAGCCCTAGAGTTTCTTCTTGACTTCTCGGACGATTTTGAGACTCGGCAGGACTTCTATGGTTCTTGGTCTTTTCGCTGTCCGTGTATTAGGATATCGTTGGCGATGTCCTCGAGCTTCCTCACGAGCGGACAGGACCTCTCGGACTTCTGCTGTGATCTTGGTCCTTGGGCCGCTGGCATCTATTTTGGGCCTCTCGGACTGTCCAGTTTTCTCAACTCGTGGGAGCCTCTCGTTTGGGCCTTTCTCCTGGGCCGCGCTTTTATGGGCCCTCATATTGGGGCCCAACATTACCTATTCATATAAATAATTTATAATAAAAATAAAAAAAATAAAAACTCAAATTGGGTTGCTATATATCTTCCAATCAAATTGACGAGGGAGGAGAGCCTATGATTAGAATCAAATGGTTCTATTTTTTAAAGAGATAAAATTATTATTTTCTTAATTTGAATTATATATTTTAAAATAAATAATTATAATTTAAAATTACAATTATTTATTTGAAAATAAATAATTTAACTTAAAAAAAATAAAGATTCAATCTCTTAAAAAATTGAGCCCTTTAATCCGTTCGTGATTTCCACTAACCCTTGTGTTTTAAAAATCTGGCCGTCCGGCTCAAGTAGACCGGAGATTAATATCTAAATCCCTAATGTCAAACTCGGAGAAGAACATTGCTCGACGCTGACCTCGCCATAAACGAAGGGACCAAGCACTGGTTTCATCACCTCCGTGAGTATGCAGCCTTTCTTATTCCAATCCAATACCCGTGTTTTCCTATTGCAGCTTTTCTTTCCTCTCAGCTACTTAAATCTGGCTTTCAACTTACGCAGAGATACTCTGTGGAAGTGAATAACAGTCAGGAAATGGTACTTACGACCTTTAATGGAGTTGGTATTGGATTCGGTAAGTAAATGGATGCCGCCATATTTTTGCTTAGTACTTCTGTTTACTCTTTCATTCTATTTGTTGTCAATTTTATTGTTATTGTTTGAATATGAATTTCTCCAGGTTTTGGAGTTGGATGCGGTTTTGGGGTAGGATGGGGTTTTGGAGGTCTGCATTCTTATTTATCCACTGCTCATAGTTTGCTTCATTTTTTTGACCTTGTCTTTTAAATGTGTTTTCTGCTGATCTTAGTCGAAATATTTGGTGGACAAGTGGCATATCTTGTGATTCATTCCATCTTACATGCTCGTTAATTTTATCAATTTGAGCAAATCTATGATCAACTACGCCCTGACTAGAAATTTGCTGTCATTTTGATCCATGCTTCGCTGACGATTGTAGTGAGATAGAGGAAATTGGGAAAAGGGAAGAGGAATTCAGGCAGAGGGAACGAGAGAGAGGAGTCAGAGCGCAGAGAAGGTTCGAGAGATAGAGGGAGAGAGAGAGAGTAAGACGGGTGAGCAGAAGTAAGCTGAACTAGTTTTTTCCTATTTTCAACAGAACAGTAATGGGCTTGCTTTATATAGGAAAGGTGGCACCCATGGGCCCAACCAAGCAGCAACAACATAACAGAAAGGGGAGGGGGTTATAGCAATCACTATAACAATCAGAAAGTAAACGTGGACGGTAGGGGGGTTATAACAGAAACAAAGAGAATGGATATAACAGAAACAATTGAATATAATCTCGGAATTTCGAGGGCGGATGGATTGCCTGAGTGCTCCTCCGTTTGGCAGTGGTCTGATGATGAGATGTGCTCGGGGGGGCATTGAGGAGCCTTGTAACATTACCGTCCCTATTAAAAAGAACCTTGTTCTTGAGGTTGAATCAAAGGAAGTCCTATTGAAATTCAGCAATAGCTTCCCAAGTGCTCCTTCAGTGTCTGCGATTGCCAGTGCACTAGAACCTGGGAAATGCGCTGGTTGTTGTGGAGAATCTGCTGAAATTTGAGAATCTATTGAGATTGCAGTAGCAGTTGGGGGCCCCATGTTTTAGTGGGCAACTCAGATGACTGTTGGAGTTGATCTCCATGATATTGCTTGAGTAATGAGACATGGAATACGTTATGTATTTTGGAATATTCCGGTAGTTCCAGGCATTTGGCGATAGCACCCATTAGGTCCAGAATATGAAAAGGACCATAATAACATTTGGCAAGTTTGTTCATCTGTCGATTAGCCACTGAAGTTTGACGATATGGCTGAAGATGAACTTAGACAAAATCTCCAACCTAAAATTCCCTATCGGTTCGCTGAGAATCCGCCTGCTGTTTCATCCGGAGCTGCGCCCGTTGCAGATTGGCTTTAAGAGCCTCGAACAATGGAACGAGTGGTCAACAACTAGTTGACAGAGGCTACGAAAGAGGTGCCTTGGACATAGTCGAGCAACGATGGTGGCGGCCGCCTGTACACTGCCTCAAACGGGCTCATTTTTATAGACGAATGCCAGGCGGTGTTATAACTCTATTCAGCTTAAGGTAAGTATTGAACGCAAGAGGAAGGGTGTCCAGTAACGAAATAGCGCAAATAGTCTTTGAGACACTGGCTAACAATTTCAATTTGCCCATCCGACTGTGGATGGTATGAGCTATTGGTGGACAACCTGGTTCCTTGTAATTTGAAAAGTTACTTCTAAAACACACTCATAAAAATGAGGTCTTGGTCCGAGACAATATCCATAAGAAAACCATGCAACTGGTAGATGTCTTTGACAAATGTATTAGCAATTTGAGGCACTGTGAAATGGGTGCCCAGTGCAGGAAAATGGGCATCCTTGGAGAGTCGATCAACCATCACTAGTATAACAGTTTTGCCATGTGAAGGAGGTAAATGGGTAATGAAGTCTATAGAGAGGGATTCCCAAATTCTACTTGGAATTGGAAGCGGTTGGAGAAGGCCCCTTGGAGCGGTATGAATTGGCTTGATTTGCTGATAAATCGGGCAATTGCTTATGAAGTCGCAGACCTCTCTATACATTTGCAGCTAGTAAATAGTGGACGCTATGCGGGATAAGGTGCGATGGATTCCGGCATGACCTTCCAGTGGAGAATTATGATGTTCATGCAGTATCAATTCTTGTAGAGTAGACTCTGCCGGCACCAGAATTCAGTTTTTTAAGAAGACTAGCCCATCGCGCCTGGAATACTCTGCATAATCTCCAGAGTGTTCTTGAATGGATTTGACTAGATTAGCGAAAGTTGGGTGCCGCTTATAAAATTTTTGCAGAGCAGACAACAGGGCTACGATCGGTTGGGAAACAGCCTTGAAAACTAAATTGGTCCCAACAACAAATTTGGATAAGGCATCAACGGGTCTTTTTTTCTTGCTTGGGCGGTACACAATATTAAAATTAAATCTCAGTAATTTAGTGATCCAGTGCTACTGATCTGGAGTATGTATGGATTGGGTCAGTATCATCTTGAGTGGTTGATGGTCCATTTGAATGATAAATTTAGCTCCTAATAAATACTGACGCCGCTTTTTCCCAACCTTGGTGACGGCACAGAGCTCCTTAATGTAAATGGAGGATGCTTGCAATTTTGGATAGAGTTTGCTGAAAAAGGTAATGAGATGTCTGTCTTGAAGTAGCATCGCTCCAATGCCTTGTCCAGACGCGTCAGTCTGTACCATGAAAGGTTTGGAGAAATTTGGCAAAGCCAGCACAGGGGTAGAAGTGAGGGCTTCTTTGAGGGAGTCAAAGGTCCGTGCGGCTTCTGATGTCCATAGGAAGGCATTTTTGCATAATAATTGCGTCAATGGAGCTGAAATTTAGGCATACCGACGTACAAAGTGCCGATAATATCCTGCTAACCCAAAGAAGCCTCGCAATTGGCTCACACCGGTAGGCGGTGGCCAATTCTGGACTGCCGCAATTTTGGATAGATCCACCGCCACTCCTTGCTCTGAAATAATGTGACTCAAATATGATAGAGAAGTCTATCCAAACTAGCATTTGGACTGTTTAGCAAAGACGGAATTGGTCCGCAAGATGTGCAGTACCTGGGTGAGATGTTGGAGATGTTCCTCCCATGAAGGGCTATACACCAAAATATCATCGAAGAAAACTAACACAGATCGTCGTAGCATTGGACGGAAGATCTCATTCATTTCGCACTGAAAGGAAGGTGGAGCGTTGGATAATCCGAAAGGCATAACCAGAAATTTATAGTGGCCTTCATGAGTTTAGAAGGTTGTTTTGTGGATATCATTAGAATAAATGCGCATCTGGTGGTATCCAACTTGTAAATCAAGCTTGGAGAATATCTAGGCGCTAGACAACTCGTCTAGCAGTTTGTCTACTGTGAGAATTGGGAACCGATCTTTCATTGTAATTGCATTGAGAGCTCTGTGATCCACACAGAATCGCTAGCTTTCATCACATTTCTTGACGAGTAGAACTAGTGATGAAAAGAGGCTGGTACTGGGCTGGATAATTCCTTCTTCTAACATTTTATGAATCAGGCGCTCCATTTTTGCCTTCTGGAAGTGGGGGTATCGGTAGGTTTTTACATTCACTGGTTTGGTATTTGGTTTTAAAGGGATGCGGTGATTGGTGGCACGGTGTGGGGGTAGCCTGTGGGGAAGGGAGAATACATTTGCAAAGGGGGAGAGGAGTTGACAAAGAGTTGCTAGTATGGTGGAATTAACATTTGAGGGCAAGATGATCGAAGTGAGGGGAAATCACATTATGGCTCAAAGGGGAATCCAACACGGGCGTGACTATCATTTGGATGTAGATGATGGTTAATTTGGTCATCTCACTTCGCCTCAATTGGCCGAATGCCATAGCAGATATGGTGGCAGATTGTAGCCCATATAGAGTGAGCTGAGTGCCTACATGGTCGAAGCTCATCCACAAGGCCTTATAATCAAACAATACTAGGCCAATTGTGGCTAGCTATTGCACCCCAAAGACCACATTTGCCCCATAAATGGGCAATAAATAGAGATCCATGTGGAATTTGGACTGATCCAAAGTTACAAGAGTGTTGAAACATACTCCTTCGCAGTGTAAGGAGTCCCCGTTTCCTACGGTGACATTAAGATGCTAGGAAGGCTAAATGGGATGCCCCAGGTTTTCAGCCTCCCGAGTTTGAAGAAAATTGTGAGTTGAGCTACTATCAACCAGTTTAATTACGGAACGTCCAGAGATTTGGCCCTATAAATGTAATGTCGAAGGGACAAAGTGGCTTCCCAGAGCATGAAGGGAGATGGTTTGAGTGGCGTTTGTTGATAGAGGCAGCGGTTCTGCTTTGTGAGGACCTATCGTCTAATAGTCAGAGCCAAGGGAAACTTCCTCAATCATTTATGCATCAACCAGTGTGGTGTCTTCATCTTCCGCGATCATACATAGGAATTGTGGAGGTCTACACCGGTGGCTTGGAGTGAAGCACTCATCACAATTGAAACTCAACCCACATTCATGGCGAGCTGTCATTTCAGCTAGAGTGAGCCTCTTTATGGATAACTCTGTAGGTAAGCTTGGGGAAGAAGAAGATTGTGGGGGTGCTCCCAAGGTGTGTAATGGCTGTTTGGAAGTTGGTGGACTGTGAGAATTTGAGTAGCCCGTATCAAATTTCTCTTCCACTAGCTTGGCCATTCCAATGGCCTTTGGTAATGTTTGAGGCTTCAACAATAAGAGCCCTCGCCGAATATCACCCTGTAGTCCGGAGATAAAATAATCCAGAAGATTCACAATGGTGAGGCTTGTGGTACGAGTGGATAGGGCTTCAAATTTTGTCATGTATGAGGCGATAGTAGTGGTTTGGTGAAACTTGTAGAGCATGGCTTTGTGATTGGAATAAGTGGATGGGCCGAATCGAAGTTCTAGATCATGGGAAAAAGCCTCCCATGTGGAAAGTTGTCAGGTTGAGTGGTGAGGCTTGTAGTACAAGTGGATAGGGCCTCAAACTTTGTCATGTATGAGGCGATAGTAGTGGTTTGGTGAAACTTGTAGAGCATGGTTTCGTGATTGGAATAAGTGGACGGGCTGAATTGAAGTTCTAGATCATAGGAAAAAGCCTCCCATTTGGAAAGTTGTCAGGTCGAGTGCATCCAGTGGTACCATTGGAGTGCAGAACCGACTATGTAGAAGGCAGCGATTGTCAATTTCTGTTCTGGTGGGGTGACGTGATAATGAAAAAAACGTTCAATTTGGAACAACCAACCAAGCACATTGTCCCCCGAGAAAAATGGAATTTATAGCTTGGTCAAATGTACGGGGGCAGGGGTGTGGGAATCAGGCGATGCATGTGGGAAAAGAGGTAGGGTTTGAGTCGATGGCAGGGGATTTGTAGTCGAGGACGCTAGGAACGAGGGAGGGGTTGGTAGCAGCGACGGATTTACCGACGGTCTAGGTTGAGCTATGAGTCCGGCCAAGGAATGAAAAATGTCGGCAAGGGATTTCTATAGATTCTCATTGATAGAAGTGTTCGAGGCAATACCTTCAGAATGATACAATAAGGTAGCGGCGATACGTTCGTATTGGTGCTATAAGGTGACGGTCATCTCCTTCAGCCCAGCAATTGCATCCTCGAGAGCTTTGTATTGTGTCATTATGCCCTTTGCCATCATCTCAATGAAAACACCAAATGATCAGTGCTTCGCTGATGATTGCAGTGCGATAGAGGAAATTATGGAAAGGGAAGGGGAATTCAGGTAGAGGGAACGAGAGAGAGGAGTTATAGTGTAGAGAAGGTTCGAGAGATAGAGGGAGAGAGAGAGAATAAGACGGGAGAGCAGAAGTAAGCTGAAGTAGTTTTTTCCTCTTTTCAACGGAACAATAATGGGCTTGCTTTATATAGGAAAGGTGGCACCCATCGGCCCAACCGAGCAGCAACAGCATAACAGAAAGGAGAGGGGGTTGTAACAATCAACTATAACAATCAGAAAGTAAACACGTAGGGCAGGTGGGTTATAACAAAAACGAAGAGAATGGATATAACAAAAACTATTAAGTATAATCACGAAAATTTGGGGCAGATGGATTGCCCGAGTGCTCCTCCATCTGGCAGTGGTCTGATGATGAGATGTGCCCGAGGGGGCATTGAGGAGCCCTTAAAACATTTTCTCCTGCCGCTGTATAACTTGATAGTATATGCTTTGTTTGGATATAAAGACATGGAAGAAAGTGAGAGTGAGCGGAAGGAATCACAATTGAAAGTATCCTTTCAATTGGATTGCTTGTGAATGAGAATTGGTGAAAGGAAGTGGAAGAAACAATTTTCCTTCATCCGAAATTGCTTTCATCCAAATTTCGGGTTTTGAATGAGATGAAGAGGAACCAAGGCCTTTCCCCCTCTTCATCGGATCGGATTAATCACATCTATGTTCTAAATATTTTTGTAATATGTTTGCCATCTTTTTATACAAAGTTAAAATGTTGGAGTTCGTCCACACTGTTATCCCTTGAAATTCATTAGATATGCAATAGGAAGATAAAGTGATGGCCTTGGCACAAGGCTACTTGCAGATTAGCTGTTCTAGCCAGGAAATTTTCATTGGCTTCAAATTGGCAAGCCAAGGGAAGCAACATATAGGAAGATTATGCTGTTTCCTCTATACAGAGTCCAAGGATGTGAGAACTTCTATCATTTAATCTTATGTGAAGTTGCTTTTAATTATAAGATCATCTTCATCATGCTCATACTCTAGAGCATTTCTACTACAAACCTGTTTGATTTCTACTGGCCTTATTAATTTTTTCCATTTTTCTAATACCAGGCATGCCCTTAAATGTACTAGGTCTTGGTGCAGGTACGTTATTTAAATCTCCACTGTTAGGATGATTTTTTTTCCCTCATTAACCTACCATATTGACTGATTTTTCGTCCTTGGAAATCTATCATTCTTGATTTCTGATTTAAAGGCGGAGGTTGCGGGGTTGGACTGGGCCTCGGATGGGGTTTCGGTGCTGGTTTTGGCAGCAAATATCGGACATCGGGAATTTCATTTCAAGGCATTGATTTCGATAACAAGAAACATTCGGACGGTACGTAGTCCACAGATGTGTCGAAGAATCCCCGGGAAGCTCATGCTCCACAGTAACATCCATTACCAATCCGTGAGATTACTGAATATATTCAACTGAGCAAAGTTTTTTGCCTGCTGCGTAGCGTTTATGTGGAAACAACTGCTAGCTGTTTAAACAGAGCTGAAACCAGTTTTTTATGTTTCATGTGAAATGACGCGAAATGAATCACGTTTGTCGTTCTGTTTTCTTCTCGTCTTTGTCGCTGGCAAAAGTCCAGTGTAGGAATAATCAGATGCTTTATTTGCCGTAGGGCAAAGATTGATGCATAATTAGATGCCAGTCTTCAGTAACTTTAGAAAATTGCATATAGATTTGGACCTCTTAACAAAGATCATGGATAATTGGATGCTTCATCTTCAACAGCTCCTTAAAGTTGAATCTAAATTTGCACCTGGTTGTCTTTTGCTTGAAGGATGTGTTGAAACCCTGAAAACTCGCCTCATCTTCCTATTGTTATGCATAATAACTGTTATAAAATAACAATCAATAAAAGAATGTGGTGTGAGGAGGGAGAGCTGTTAAGCTTCTTTTTAAGCGGAGAGGCTTTGGTGTTTATTTAATGATTAATATTTAAAATTGGATGAATGAATAATAGTAATTAAATAATTAAATTAATTAATAAAAAATTTATTATTTATCTATTTAATATCTAATCTTGATTATTAAATGAATTGGAAACATCTTCACTTGGATTTAATATATTGAAACATACTAATATGAATTAATCAGTTGATTATTTTCTTTGATAAAATTAGACTTGAAAATAATCTGAGAAAAAATTATTTAAAAAAAAATTAAATTTTTGTATTTTTAAGAGAAAAATTGACGTTTTCACTCGTAAACTAGATGTGTCAAATAATTAAGAGGTATTCTTACTTTAGTATTTTTTTTATAAATATATTTTTAATAATAAATATTTTATCTGTATAAATTAAACGGTTTAAATTATGAAAATGAATTTAATGAATTTTAATATTTTGCTATAATTAACAAAAAAAGGTGTAACGGATGTTACCGGTGACACCCTAGTGCCGTTGGAAGTCTGGTGCACAGCAGACTCGGAGGAAGCAGAGCGTCTATGCGAGGCCGTGAGCTGTTATGCCGAGGGCGGCAAGCCTCATGCCTCCGATGCACTCCGAGGAGGGTCACATCGGTGTCGTGAAGCTCCTTCTCTTTGCCCTGCGCCGGGGGATTATCCTATCTACTTGCAACATGTGGGGGTCACTCCCGAGTGGCATGATGTCCGCGGACTCCATTGGAAGAATGGACGAGGACTTGTGTTGAAGCGTCAAGTTCAAGAGGACTTGTGGACGAGGACTTCTTCAGGCGTCATGTCCGAGCGGTTGCTGAGGACGATGACGAAGAGTCCAGAATCGTAGGCGTTGACTCTATCAACGTAGGCCTGCATGTGGCCGTTTTTACAGGTGGGTTGGTCACCCACTCTGATTGGATGTTGCCAATGGCCAGAATTTCCCAATGTCTGGCCTGCCGTCTGACACGCCAAACATGCACCTGTCATGGCAAGCCTAGGGCGTAGGTCTGAAGACCTACGCCCAGTAGGGTGGGCGGACACGCCACCCTTGTGTATATAAAGAAGCTTGTTGCCCTTACTAAGGAGTGTGCTAGGGCTGGGACTTGTTGAGTTCTTTGAGCCCTGAGAGAGCTGTGGGCAAGCTTTGTTGTAAAGATAGAGTGAGATACACTTTGAGATAGAAAGGTTATACACTTGAGATTGTTTTCTTTCGTTAGAGCTTGAGTAGCCAACACTTGTAAACAATTCTCTTATAGTACATTTCTTCGTGGTTTTTCCATTGGCGTTAGAAGGGTTTTCCACGTTAAAACTTGTGTGTTCTCTTTTGTTCTCTATCCTTACTTTCCTTGCCATCCGAGAGCTTCTCTCTGTGTGCTGTCCGAGAACTCTTGTCCGCTCGGTCACCGTGCAGTCCGAGTGCTTTCCGCGTTTTGCGCCAACAAGTGGTATCAGAGATTTTGGTTCTTTGTCTTGTTGCTGGCTGCTATGGAGTACGGAAGCAAAATACCTTGCTTAAATGGATCCAACTATGACCGTTGGCAAAGCAAGATGTCTGACTTGCTATATGTGAAGTCCATGCATAATCCGATTTTTGCCACAGAAAAGCCGGCGGAAAAAACAGATGAGGCATGGGCGCTGGAACACAAGCAAGTGTGCGGTCTTATACGGCAGTTCGTTGATGACAACGTGCACAACCACGTTCGCAGAGAAACGAATGCCAAGACGCTTTGGGAAAAGCTGGAGAAGCTTTTCGCCTCTAAGTCTAGGAATAATAAAATTTATCACTTGATGAGGCTGGTACATATCCGTTACAAGGACGGATCATCTGTTGCGGACCACCTGAATGAATTTCTGTTGTGTGGACGGTTGGTAGCATGGGTATTACGTTCGAGGATGAGGTGCTCGGACTGCGGCTCCTAGCAACCCTCCGGACTCTTGGGAGACCATGAGAGTCACCGCCAATCTGACTCCAAACAACGTGGTGAGTTTAGAAATGGTCAAAGGAGTGTCTTTGAACGAGGAGGTGCGGCGGCGTTCTCGGGAACGACCTCTCAAAGAATCCGAGGTCCTTGTCACCGAGTCAGGGGGAAGAGGACGAGGACGTGGCCAAAAGTCTGAAGACAAAGGGCGGAGTAAGTCACGTTCTCGGTATCAGGATATGGAGTGCCATCATTGTGGCAAAAAGGGCCACATCAAGAAATTTTGTTACAAATGGAAGCGTGAAAACGCTGGAGGAGATAGGGGCATAAAGAGACGCGGCGAGGAAGAGTCCTCGGTCTCTGTCGTCATGGCGGTGACCTCCTTTTGGCTTGCGAGTCTGAAGACTCCGTAAGCGTGGCTGAGCAAGCCTCTGACTGGGTGGTGGATTCTGGCGCATCTATCCACGTAACTCCCAGGAGAGAGTTATTCTCTACTTATACTCCCTGCGCCCCAGGAGTATTGAAGATGGGCAACCTGGAGACGTCCAAGATTGTTGGACGAGGAAACATCTCATTGATAACCAACACTGGTGCCCGGCTGGTTTTGAGGACGTCGACACGTTCGGATATTCGCATGAATATCCTTTCACGGACTGCTCGACGATGAAGGCTGCTGCGGCGTCTTTGTGTGATTTCAAAAGTGAAGAATGGCTCGATGGTGGTAGGCAGGAGTAAAGGCTTCAGGCCTTTACACTATGAACGCCCAGGCCGAGGTAGCAGAGGTGAATGCTACGGGGAGTGTGGAGTCCTCGAGCCTGTGGCATAAAAGACTCGGACACATGAGTGTGCGTGGCATGAGTCATCTGGCGAAAAAGGGTCTCATTCCAGAGATGGATGGAGAAATGCCGAGGACTTGCCCTCACTGCATGACGAGGAAGCAACGAAGGGTCTCCTTTTCAGGAGACGCATCTTCCAGGAGGTCCGAGGTCTTGGAACTCGTCCACACTGAGACGTGTGTGGGCCTCTAGGAGAAGTCATTTGGAGGTGCACAATACTTTGTGACCTTCATTGACGATTGTTCAATGAAGCTGTGGGTGTTCCCGTTAAAAACCAAGGACCAGGTTGCGGGAACCTTTGAGCAGTTCCATGCGCTCGTTGAACGAGAAACCGAGAAGAGGTTAAAGGCCGTGCGGAGCGACAACGGCGGTGAGTTCATTGGAACGTTTGATGCCTATTGCAAGACTCTCGGCATCAAACATCAGAAGACTCTACCCAAGACGCCGCAACTGAATGGCGTGGCCGAGAGGATGAATTGCACCCTGATGGAAAGGGTCAGGTGCATGTTGTCCGAGGCCAGGCTTCCGGGATCTTTTTGGGCCGAGGCCTTGAAGACGGCCGCCCACGTGATCAACCGGTCGCCTTGTAAGCCTCACGGATGGGGAAGTTTTGAGAGCGGATTTGGATCGGAAGGGAACGACTTACAACCATCTCGGGACTTTTGGGTGTAAAGCCTTTGTTCATGTCCCCAAGAGATGAGATCCAAGCTTGAGCCAAAGACCATGCAATGTGTCTTTACGGGCTATGGCGAGGATGAGTTTGGGTTGGATTGTATGACCCTAAGGTGAAGAAGCTGGTATGGGTCCCGAGGCGTGGTTTTCGTTGAGGAGAGACCATAGAGGACTTTGGGAAAGAGTTGAAGTCTCTACCCAACACTTCCGAGATGAGACCAGTAGTGACAAGTGATAGTGTCCGTCCCATGCGTTTTTGGGTCCGGCTAGCGGACCAAGAGTTGTTGCCAACCGAGGATCGGGCGATTCGGCGCCTCGGGAATCGAGTTGAAGATTTGGTGCCTCAAGTGGATGTGGAGGCACTTGTAAGACGGTCGTCCAGGCCGAGACGACCGTCCGTCCGCCTTCCAGCAAGTGAGTATGTCCTCCTCACTGATGCTGGAGAACCAGAGGATTTTGGCAAGGCTATGAGGAGCTCCCAGAAGGATAAATGGTTTGAGGCCATGGAAGAGGAAATGGCCTCACTTCATGAGAACCATACCTTTGAGCTAGCCAGCTGCCTAAGGGGAAAAGCCACGAGAAGAACAAATGGGTCTTAGGTGAAGGCGACCGAGACCCCAGCGCCCCGAGACTGAGGCACGACTTGTGGTCGAGGATTCGTCAACGAAAGGGTGTTGACTTTGGTGAAATCTTTGCGCCAAGAAGATGTCCTCGGTCCGTGTAGTGCTCGGGCAAGCGGCGTTGGACTGGAGAAGCAAGCTGGATGTCGGATGACTTTTCTCCATGGAGATCTAGAGGAAGAGATCTACATGGAGCAACAGAATGGTTTTGAAGTTAAAGGAAAGGACTGGTTTATCGTTTGAGAAGAGCTTGTATGGTCAAAACAAGCTCAGATGACAAGGGTATCCCGGAAGTTTGAGTACCATAAGATGGTCTTTGTGTCTTTGTGATACCAGGGGCCATAACATTCTTCGTCATCTTTGTGTCTTTGTGCGTAAAATTCTCGGATAACGATTTCGTCATCCTTCTCCTTTATGTGGGCGACATGCGGTGGTGACTAGGGAATAGTGCTCGGATCAAGGAGTCAAGAAATGGCTTCAGGTGATCTTTCGCCATGAAAGACCTCGAAGGACTAAAGCAGTCAGACAGGATCGGAATTTCGCGGCCCGAGTGGGCGGCTTTAGCTGTCCCAGGGATCTTAAAGGTACTTGAGAGATTGGCATGGAAGGTCCAAGTTCACCGATTACCCCATTCAAGCCCATTTCCGTCCTAACGGGCTAACTAAGCAAGTGTCCGTCCTCGGAAACGTATGAGTAAGGTTCCCTTACTCCTCGGCCGGTGCGGCTTGATATGCCGCGGCCGTGTGTACGCGGCGGACATTACTCATGCGGGTTGGGGATGATTCCTCTCGGATCCATGGTATGAAGCATTGGTCGGTGAAGTGGATCTTGAGATATCTACGAGACCTCAAAGACCAGGTTCTGATTTGGAAATGAAAAACTTTCGATTGATTGCGTACGGGCCTTGGGAATATGGGTATTGGGCGTTGATTCTCGGAAATCAGCGTCCCAGGATACTGGTGAAATTTGCGGGAGGGGCGGTCTCTGGAAGTGGCAAAGTCAAGTCGTCGCTCTCTCCACGCGAAGCGAGTTTATTGTAGTGGCCAGAGGCTTGAAAGAGATGCTTTGGATGAAGAGGTTCCAAGAGTTGGGTCTAAGGCATGAGACGTACGAGGTCCTTTGTGATAGTCAGAGTGCCATTCACTTGTGTAAAAACTCCTCATTCCATTCTCGGTCAAAACATATTGACGTGCGATATCATTGGGTGAGAGATGTTTTTGATGATGGGCAGCTATCAATTGGGAAAGTTCGATCAGAAGAAAATGTCTCTGACATGTTGACCAAGATTTTTCCAAAGGGGAAGCTAGAAGCTTGTTGTGATTTGCGGTCCGGTCTTCCTTTCAGTCGTGAAAGTGAGGAAAGTTTGTTGAGGTCACTCCAGTGGCATGATGTCGCGAGACTCCATTGGAAGAATGGACGAGGACTTGTGTTGAAGGTCAGTTCAAGAGGACTTGTGGGCGAGGACTTCTTGAGCGTCATGTCCGAGAAGCGGTTGCTGAGACGGCAGACAAGAGTCCAGAATCGTGGCGTTGACTCTATCAACGTAGGCTGCGTGTGGCCCGTTTTTGAGGTGGGTTGGTCACCCACTCGATTGGATTTTCTTTGTAACTTCCCAATGTCCTGTAGTTTGACTGCTTGACACGCAAGCATGCGCCCTAGGTAGCCTGACAGAGGGTGGAGACCTACGCCCGAGAGGGGTGGCGGATACACCACCCTTGTGTATATAAAGAAGCTTGTTGCCCTTGCTAAGAGTGTGCTAGAGCTGGGACTTGTTGAGTTCTTTGAGCCTTGAGAGAGCTGTGGGCAAACTTTGTTGTAAAGATAGAGTGAGATACACTTTGAGAGAGAAAGATTGTACACTTGAGATTGTTTTCTTTCGTTAGAGTTTGAGTAGCCAACACTTGTAAACAATTCTCTTATAGTACATTTCTTCGTGGTTTTTCCCTTGGCGTTAGAAGGGTTTTCCACGTTAAAACTTGTGTGTTCTCTTTACTCTCTATCCTTACTTTCCTTGCCGTCCGAGCTTCTCTCACGTGTCTTTCATCCGAGAACTCTTGTCCGCCTGGCCAACGTGATGCGCCCGAGTGCTTTCGCGTTTGCCAACACAACATTTCGTCGTCCGTGGGAAACGCGCGGGGCGAAACCTTGAAATCCTCCTCAATGCTGGTCTGTTGGAGCAAACGCGGAAGGAAGGACAACGCGGACAGAACAGAGAGCAAAGGCTCTCTTGACGGAGATGAGAGGTAGAGAAAATGTGAGATGGAACACGAGTTTAACGGAAAGCCCTTCTATAAGTAAGGAAAAACCACGAAAGAATACACTATAAAAATGATTGTTTACAAGTCATGCTACACAAGCTCAAACTAAGAAAAACAATCTCAAGTGTACAACTCTAAGTGTTTCTCTCTCAAGTCTCACAAAAATGGTTGCTCCAAAGGCACAGCCCACAACTCACAAAGCCTTCTCACTTAATGATCATAAATGATCTCAACCACCCCATATATATATACATGTAAATAATATATATATATTCAAAAAGGGAGAGGCTACCTGGGCACCCTAGCACTAGGTCGGCAGCCGGGCGCTTTGTGAGCCGTCACAAGGCAATTCGGCTGTGCCCGCAACACCTTGGAAGTTGTTGCCGCAGAGCATTAATGACAGAATAAGTCAACGCACGCGTGGATGGAGTCCTCGTCCAAGTCCTCTCGGACATGACGCACCAAGCAAAAGTCCTCGTCCATTATTCCTATGGAGTCCGCGGACAAAGGCCACTCGGGAGTGACCCCAACAAACTTCCCCTCACGACCGAGTGGGAGTATGGTTAGTTAGACCAGCAATGTCACAACAAGCTTCCAGCTTCCCCTTTGGCAAAATCTTGGTTAACATGTCCGAGCCATTGTCTTCCGATCGGACCTTTCCAATTGATATCGCCCATCATCAAAAACATCCTCACCCAATGATATCGACGCCAAATGTGCTTTGACCGAGAATGGAATGAGGAGTTTTTGCACAAGTGAATGGCACTCGACTATCACAATGGATCTCACGACGCCTCTTGCCTTAGACCCAATTCTTGGGCCGAACCTTTTCATCCATAGCATTTCCTTGCGAGGCCTCTGGTCACCGTAATGAATTCCGCTCCGTGGTTGAGAGCGACGCACTCAGAATTTGACCGCTGGAGACCGCCCCCCGCAAACTTCACCAAGTATCCCAGGACGTTGATTTCTAGAATCAACGTCCCCGCCATATCTCCGCGTCCGTGTACGCAATCAACTGAGGCTTCTCTTCTCCAAACATCAAACCCACCTTCGAGGTCCGCGCAAATATCTCAAGATCCACTTCACCGCAGACCAATGCTCCATCCTCGGGTTTGGGTAATCTGCCACAAGGCCGACCCCGCATGTAACGTCCGGCCGCGTACACACGGCCGTCGCACACATGAGGCGCAACGGCCGAGGAGTAAGGAACCTTACTCATGCGCGCCTTCGATTGTCCGAGGACGGACACCGCTGCTTTTCGATACGAAATGGTTGGCCGGTGGTGTGTTTGAGCTTGGACCCTTCCATATGAATCTTTGAAGCACCCTTTCAATATAACCCTCCCGAGAGAGCCTAAAGCTTCTTGCCCTCTCGGTCGCGAAATTCTCGATTCCCGAGAACTGCTTTCTTACGGTCCGAGGTCTTTCATGGCGAAAAAGCGTCCTGGGTTGCTTCTTGACTCCATGATCCGAGCACTATTTGTCATTCGACAACCAGCATGTCGTCCACATAAAGGAGAAGGATGACGAAATCGTTGTCCGAGAACCTCGCACAAAGACACGGTGGTCCGAGGAAGTCTTATGGTAACCTTGCTTGACCATAATAGACTCGAACTTCGGTACCACTGTCTCGAGCTTGTTTCCCAGCCCATACAAGCTCTTCTTCAAACGACAAACAAGTCCCTCCTTTCCTTTAACTTCAAAGCCGTCTGGTTGCTCCATGTAGATCTCTTCCTCTAGATCTCCATGGAGAAAGGCCGTCCAGGACATCTAGTTGCTCAACCTCCAGTCCACCGCCGCCGCCCGGTCCCGAGCACCAAACGGACCGAGGACATCTTCAACAGCGGCAAAATCTCATCAAAGTCAACGCCCTTTCGTTGACCAAATCCTTGACCACAAGTCGTGCCTTGTGTCTGGGGCGCGGGTCCTCGGTTGCCTTGAAGCGGAAGACCCATTTGTTCTTGAGCCTTCTTCCCTTGGGCAATGAGCCAACTCAAAGGTGTGATTTTCATGGAGGGAGGCCATTTCTTCCTTCATAGCCTTCAACCATTCATCCTTTTGAGTGCTACTAACAGCCTCATTAAAATCCTCAAAGTTCCCCAAAGATCGTGAGGAGGACAAACTCACTGGCTGGAAGGCGGACGGACGGACGTCTCACTCTGGACGACCGTCTCACTTGGGCTACCTCATCCTGCTGAGGTACCACTTCTTCAACCTCGATCCCGATGCGCCACTCGCCCGATCTGGTTGAGGCCACCCTTGATCCGAGGACATCGGATACAGAGGCATGGTGACGGAAGTTTCAATCTCAATGTGTCCGTCCGAGAGGTGCTAGAAGGGGACTTCACATTTTTCTCAATGTCCTCTATGGTCTCGTCTCAACGAAGACCACGCGCCACGGATCGAACCAGCCTTCCTCGTTTTGGGTCATAAAGCCCGTACCCAAAATCCTCCTCACCATAGCCCTTAAAGACACATTCAGCGTCTTTGGCTCCAGTTTGGTCCTCTCATTTTCGGAACATGGACAAAGGCCTTGCGTACCAAAGTCCGCAGACCGATCAGTTTGGTTCTTTCCCGTCCAAAAGCTCAGAACTTCCCCGTGAGGAGGCTTACTTGGCGAGCGGTTAATAACATGGGCGGCCGTTCTCAAGGCCTCGGCTAAAAGGATCCTCCTAGCCTCGCCTCTAAGAGGGCATGCACCTAACCCTTTCCATGAGGGTACGGTTCATCCTCTCACCCACACCGTCAATTGTGGCGTCTTTGGAGTCTTCCGGTGTTTGATGCCGTGGGCTCTGCAGAGGCATCAAAACCTCCAATGTACTCGCCTCACGTTGTCGCCTCCGCACGGCCTTGACTTCCTCCCGGTTTCCCGCCTCAACGAGGGCGTGAAACTGTTGAAAAATTTCCGCGACGGGGTCTTTGGTCTTCGGTGGAAACACCCATAACTTCCTCGAGCAATCGTCTACATGAAGGTCACACAGAGATCGTGCGCCTCGAAAGACTTCTCCGGGAGGGGGCGCACACGTCCGTGTGCACAAGTCAGAGGATCTCGGACCTTTTGGAAGATATGTCTCCGAGAGAAGGAGACCTGCGTTGCTTCCCCGCCATGCGGTGAGGACAAGTCCTTGGCCTTGTCTCCATCCACCTCGTGGATGAGTCCCTTCCTGGCCAAGTGACTCATGCCACGCCACTCATGTGTCCGAGCCTCTGTGCAAAGATCCGAGGACTCGTGGTCCTCATGGCATTCACTCAGCCATCTCACTGGCTTTCAAGGTATAAAGGCCGATGCCTTAGATCCTCGGGCACTGACCATGAGCCTTGAGTCATTTTGATCACGCCGTCACGAAGACGAAGAAGAGCCTTCATCATCCAGTCGCCTAACCGAGATGATGTTGAGCTGACGATATCGGGGACGTGCCGTGACGTCCTTTAATGTTAGCGTGGGCTCAAAGTGCTCATCACTAACGTGATGTCCCCACGTCCCGATGAACTCGGACGCCCGCTGATTTCCCATTCTTAGTATTCCCCGAGCGCAAGGAGTATAAGTGGTAAAAAAGTCTCGTCTCGGTGGCGACATGGACTGAAGCACCGCAGTCCACAACCGATCCGATGATCGCCCGCAACAGCCCACCAAGTCCTCGAGACTCACAAGTCACGAGGAGATCTTCTTCACCACAACAGACCGAGGACTCTTCTCGCCTCGTCTCTTTTCGCCCTTCGCTCCCGGCGTTCTCACGCTTCCATTTTGTAGCAGAACTTTTGATGTGGCCCTTCTTGCCACAATGATGGCACTCCATATCTTGGTACCGGAGCGTGACTTACTCCGCCTTTGTCTTGAGACTTTGGGCCACGTCCTCGGCTTCTTCCCCTTGTTTCCGTAACAAGGACCTCGGGCCGCCGAGAGGTAGACGCTCTCGAGAACGCCTTACTTCCTCGCTCGCATGCCTCCCTTTACCATCTCAGCGTCACCACACCTGTTCGGAGTCGTGTTGGCGATCGTGACCCTCATGGTTTCCCATGAGTCCGGGAGGGTTGCTAGGAGCCAAAGTCCTAGCACTTCGTCCTCGAACTTGATGCCCATCTTTGAGCCGGGTCCACGCATCCCTCAAACTCGTTCAGGTGGTCGGCCACAGAGGACCCATCCTTGTATCGGATATGGACCAGCCGCATCAAATGGTAGATTTTATTGTTGCCAGATTTGGAGGCAAAGAGCTTCTCCAACTTCTCCCAAAGGGCTTTGGCATTTGTCTCCCTACGAACGTGGTTGTACACGTTCTCGTCCACAAACTGCCTAATAAACCCGCACACCTGTTTGTGCTCCAGAGTCCATACCGCGTCCGTTTTATCAGCTGGTTTTTCTGAGGCAAAAACCGGATCGTGCATGGACTTGACGAAGAGCAAGTCGGACATCTTGCTCGCCAGATGTCAAAGTTTGAACCATTCAAACAGACCATCTTGCTTCCAAACTCCATAAAGATCACCGTGCAGAAAAAGAACCAACTCTCTGATACCACTTGTTGGAGCAAAACGCTGCTGGAAGGCCGAGCGGACACAACGCCGGACAGAACAGAGAGCAAAGGCTCTTTGACGGACGTGAGAGGTAGAGAGAAAATGTGAGATGGAACACACAGTTTAACGTGAAAAGTCTCTATAAGTAAGGGAAAAACCACGAAAGAATACACTATAAAAATGATTGTTACAAGTGTTAGGCTACATGTGCTCAAACTAAAGAAAACAATCTCCAGTAACTAACTCTCTCTACAGTGTTTCTCTCTCAAGTCTCACAAAAATGGTTGCTCCAAAGGCACAGCCCACAACTCACAAAGCCTCTCACTTTATGATCATAAATGATCTCAACCACCCCATATATATATACATGTAAATAATATATATATATTCAAAAGCTAGGAGGCTACCAGCACTGCACCCTAGCACTAGGCCGGCAGCCGGCCGTTGGGCAGTCTGTCACAAAGCGCAGTTTCGGCCCTCGCAACACTCGGGAAGTTTGTCGCTGCAGAAAGATTAATGAGAACAAGTCAACGACGCGCGTGGATTTAGCCGGCCCAAGCTACCTTGATATGACGCACCAAGCAAAAGTCCCCGCCCATTATTCCTATTGAGTCCATGGACAAAGTCCACTTTGAGTGACCCCAACAGGTCCGTTGTGCTCTACCATATAATTCTGCATTGATATCTCGTCTTTAAATATGATAACTGATGTTACTGGTGATAAGAGAAGTTGTGCTCCACGAAATCGGCAGCTTATTTTTTTTCTCTTCATTTTTTCCTTTAATTTCAGATGAAGTTTTGTGGTACACATTTTTCGTTGCATTGGGTGTTTGCTTGAAATTTCTCGGTCAAGGAACTCCGTATTTTTCGGTGCCTTTGGGACCTCCAAAAAATGAGAAAAGAAATATAAGAAGAAAACTGGTAATTCAGTAACCCGTTTTTACGCGAACTTGTATATAAATTAATACAATGGGTTTGAGAAAATTACTGCATATTTATTTCCTTTACCTTGGATCGAATTGATTATTTTTTTCTTATTATGAAGAATTAGCCAACTGTGGAACTTTAATAAATTCTGGTACACCGTATGCTATACTCCCCTGAAGAATTGAGCTCGACACCCATAAGCATATGCATAGAAGTTTGTATGTTCTCCATGAGACAGTAGCCGAATGTCTGATTTCTCATGAAAATCAGTAGAGGTTTCCTCGTGACTGTATTTTTAGGAAATATTTAAAGTTATATAGAGGTCTTGTCTCCCTTCATTTGTCTCTAAAATTACCGATTTGCTGCTGTGCGAGCTAAGAAATTCTTAGTATGCCCTTTCTATTTGCCTATGATCCAACCCTAGAGTATTACGGAGACTGAGTGAATCCCTTTGATAGTAATCTAGATCAATTATCAAAACTGAAATTGCAGAATGGAGTAATGGATCATCATCAATTAATTAGAGCCAACAAAGTGAGTTACATGATTTACTAAACATACCCACCTTGTTCATAGAAGAGAGACAGAAGGCTCAAAAGTAAAGGCCCTCGGCTGAAATGTTGACCGAGATTCAATTTCTTCTCTACCTTGTGCTGACAATTAGAGAAACAAGGTAGAATAGAGGTTATGGGACTGGGTGGTTTTGGTGAAGAGGAGACAGAGCTAAGGTGGTTGGCAGTGGAAGGGGCAAGTATGACGAGGCCTGTAGATTTATTCTTAATCATTTATGAAAATATCGATTGATATATATTTGTATCAGACCTGACGATGCCGTTATATTTTGATATAGTGACAATAGCGCATATTTCTGTATTAGCGATGTATCACGATATATCAACTGATATTTTTAATATTGCTCAATATGATATTATCTTCTTATGATTGTCATAATTTTTTTTTCCTTCTAATATATGATACCAATATGTATTATCTAATATATTTGATGCTGATATAATCACGACCGTTACTAATATTTTCATCCATCCTTAACTGAAGTGATTGGTTGTGTGTTTGGCTGCTGCTGACGGTGGTGCAAGATTTGGGATTCATGAGAACTAGGATTTGCCAAATTATTGTTTATTACTATGGCTTGATAGGTTTTTGGTTACCAGGGATTTGTTTGCGATTTTGGCCGGTGGATGGTAGTTGCGGGTGTGTTTGACTAGTTAGCAATGGTTTGGCTTGTGATGTAGTACCGAACCATATACGTGACAAACCGAACAATATAGATGACGGGACCCAAAATCTGGAAAGACCACCCACACAACTATTAATACCACTTGCACACAGTTTGTGATCTCCAAAGTAGGAGTTAATGACTACTATGTCTGAGAAGATAGCATGTGGTGGCATGTGTTACTTTCAAAGCAGTGGCAAATTTCTCTTTGTCCCAAAGTTGCCACCTTCAGCTTATTCCAATCACAGAAGCATTAAACTTCTTAAACAACCCCTTCAGTATTTTGCTTATATTTAAATAGTCCTATAATCTTTGCTGACTTAGGTTGAATTGTAATCCAATTTTACGTGGGTTTATGTAATTAAAAGTGTACTTGATCCTTTAGATTGGTTGAGCAAATCCCATTCAGTTAGTATTGCATGGCTCTAGTTTGATCAAACATGCCCCTTTCAACTGCATCCCCCCTTCAACTGCATCAGCTTGCAGCTTGTTCTGAAGGAGATGGCGGACTGTGTGGGATGACAATTCAATGACATCAATTCACAAATCAAAGGCGATGGCTACAATGAACAATTAGCATAACAGCAGGACGATCCTGAAGAATGAATTTGGATGAATTGGCAATGATACCAAATGATGGGGCTTCGAAAGACAAGCAAACTAAGGATTCCTAAAGATACTGAGATAGTAAGGTTTTAATTATAAAATATTAAAACCTTCTAAAAAATAATGATAATAAATATACCTAAATAAACTTGTGAAATTAAGAAAATAAAAATGATCTAATTTATAATAAAATCTCAAAACTAATGGACTACCTAGAAAGATCAGAACTCCAATTGGTTCCCTGATGTATGTTCCACATTAGACGCTGTATTTGGATTAAGGATTTACTCAATGTTAGCCACATTTTTAAAACACTACATAAAAATTGAAAAATACAAATCATAAAAGGAGAATCTCAGGAAATAAAATTTAAGCTTATCATTGTCTAGATGGAGTCAACAGCTAGGAAATCTGCTTGCAGAATAGAAAAAAAATGATGAGGATTCAGTAATTACACCAATGACTGTGTTATTCCTATATGCAAAGGAATATATACTAGAAGCTAGTATTATTTCCATATGCCAAGGAATGTATACTATATGCTACACAATTCAGGGGAACGTAGGCCCTGAATTGCCATTGGAAGAGTCAGTGTTGGGGAAGAACATCTTGGAAGACGACAAATTATTATCTTCACATTTTCATTCTCGCCCAACCAGTAAAAAGCTTATAATAAACCACAAGGTGAGCCTCAATGATAGTATGAGTTACCGGACTGTTCAGTATGTGACCACCTCTTGAGGAGACAGCTTTTGCATGAGCCTCCATTAATGGTTTCTCCGAAGCAATCATGATAGCCTTACTACTAGCTTATCCTAATTAAGTTTGAATCTGTTCTCCAAAAAATCCCGAAAAGATTACCACTTTTATTTTAGTTTCTTACTCAGTTTGAATTAACAAACGCCAAGAGAGAAAATATGAGAAAGGAAGCTAACTCTTAATAAATTAGAGAGTACATATACATCGCGTTAAGATTGCTTAAGTATGACCTAGAGGTATACATTCAAATAATGAAGCAAGGATGCGTGACCTTCCCCAAACCCTACTATGTAAGTGACTTATCACTAAACTGCTCTTTTACCAAACACAAGCCATGTAATGGTTGCCATCAAATGTTTCTGGATGACTTTTTACTTTTTTGACCGTTTCTTCTCTAACTTCGTGGGAGGGGTAGTTCAAAGCGGGTTTGACAGTCAAATAGTTTCATTTTAGTGTTTGCACACATCACCAAATCAATGACACCATTTTCACTGAGCCAGTCATTTTAAAGACAACAATAGTCAGTGAGTGTTTAAAAGCAAATTGGGGATATTGAGATAGCAGAGCATCCTATATTTTGATTTCTCAATGTCAGAATTGTTTCAATTTTTTTGGTAGATTTCTTTTCATCCAACCAAGCTCTGAATTTAATTATGCTTATGTACTAATTTAGTTTTTAGCTAGGGCTTCAACTTTGTTCTAGGAAGTTTGAGATATTTTTCAGTCTGTCTGGTGGCATTTATTCAAGTTTAATTTTTCATCATCTTCACCAACAGTATGTTACAGGTAAGACTGCATATATCTAGTTCTTCTCTGAGGTTGCAATATAGGAAGTCTTATACAACCACCACCCCTTTTGTCTTCACAAGGGATGATTATGGTCGCTTAAGTGCATTAGCGATAACTTTCTCTAAGGAAATATGATGTGCTTGGAGCAAATAATATGGCATGCCTGCTAGTCTGCATTTCGAATGTTGAGGTGCAGTTGGTGCACGACTTCCTGAATGGAAGATATTAGTTGAATGAAGAATATACATAGGTGTGCACCTTTTAAAAGGAAAAGACATCAATGATTTGTTTTTGAAGCTTGCTATATGTTTTGTAAATCTAACACTCCATCCTTGCTTCTTGCTGCATGTCATCTTTGCTTCTAACATCTTTGATCTTTAGCTCTCATTGCCTAGAGATATTTGGTGTGCCTTCTGTCTTCAACTTTTTATTCTTCTTTACATCTGCCATGTGAAGCTTAGTCTTTGGATGCATTCTTTATGCATTTTGTTTTTCTTGATTGATAGGAATTGTGTTGATGCATCTTTTTGTATAAAATAATGCATTTTTCCCCTTGCTCCAACGTAAACCAGAGAAAAGGGTGAAAAAGAGGAAGAGCGGGCAGGAGAGCTTGCAGCTCCAGAGTCTATTTATTCACATAATCATCATTTGAGTGGTTTACTCCACATATTGTTGGCACACTTAATGTCTCCTCTCTAGCATCCTGGGCTATCATAACATTTCCGAGGGATGTTGGACCTCGTATTATGGAGACAAAAAAAGAAAATGGAGAGTGCTAATGGTTACTTTCATGGAGAGATGTGACCCTTTGCAGGCACTTTATATTGCACAATTGATTAATCGTTTTACCATCATGTCCAGGAAAAAGAAATTGGGCTGCTGACTTTGTGTTTTCCATCTGACCATGTCAGCTGCGCAAAGCTGATTGTGCCAGATGGCATGGAACTCGCGCTGAATGTCACTGTGTAAGGCTGCTTCTCATCTATGGTGCTGAAACTCAGGGATTCAGGCTCTACTTGTATCTCCACGGACGTGGTTTCTGAGTAAACTGAAACCTTATATGTTGCTGGAATGCCAACATTTGTTAGAGTCCTCCTGTACTTGACAATTGTCAGTGCACCAGTGTCACCACTGCCCATGGCTGTCTTCAGAGGAACAGCAAAGGATGGGTAATTGAGGTCTTGCACGTTGTACATTTTATCCGATGTGCAGGTGAAGTTTCTGCTTGCAACAAGCTTTATGAGATCTGAGCTGTAGTTCAAGGCACAGAGGAACTCTAGGTAGTCATCTATGACAGCATCATAAACAAGGCCTGGATCTAGTGCTGAAATTGGGTCTACGTGTCCTGCGCCAAAGTCTAAGGGTGTTGCTGGTAGTCCAGTGGCAACATCGAGAATCGTTGCACCATTCTTATAGGTGGTGTAGCTTGTGGTCATAAGTGCAGACTTGACAGCTGCTGAGCTCCATTCTGGGTGAGAAGCCTTGACTAGTGCAGCTAATCCACTTACATGTGGGCATGACATTGATGTTCCTGATATGATATTGAAGCTCACACGTCTGGTATCCTCCTGCAATCCTGTTGGACCCGCCTTGCCTGTCCAGCCAGCTAGAATGTTCACACCTGGAGCTATCAAGTCAGGTTTTAATACTTCTGGTGTTACAGGGTTGGGACCTCTGGAACTGAATGCTGCTACAACAGGGGACGGTTGAACATTTAACTGGGTGCCTGCAAAAGCTATTGTAGCTGTTGGATTTGGATCTGACGAAATGTATGCCTTTAGTGCCTCTCCTGTTTTCTGACCCACAGCTGCTGCAGGAATGAGATGTGCATCAGCTACTAGCTCTTCTCCGTAAATAGCAGTATTTGCCAAAATCATTCCCACACCACCAGCGCCTCTGACCACTAAACCCTTTTGTGCCCTTGGGCTTCCTCCTCGATCACATAACACAACTTTCCCAGAAACCTTTGTGGGTATTAAACTGCCACTCAGGCAGAAATTTCCATTTGTTGTGTTGCTTGCATTAGCGGCATAGACGAGCGGAATTAACGTTCTAGGCAATGGTTCTCCACTATAAAGTGACACGCCAGATAAATTCTTCCCATCTCCAAGTCTAATATAGGCTGGAAAGTCACGATCCAGTGTCCCAGCACCCACAGTCATTATCCAAGGGGCGACATTTGACAAGGTGCTAGAGCCAGGTCCCCCATTTCCTGCAGAACAGGAGACGAGAATTCCTTTCGTTGTGGCTGTGAAAGCTCCAATGGCAACAGTGTCTCTGTAATAGTCAGATGAGCCACCCCCAATGGACATGGATAGGATATCCACTCCATCTTCAACTGCTTTATCCATTGCAGCCAATATGTCAGTACTGAAACAGCCACCGAGCCAGCAAATTTTATATGCAGCAATTCTGGCTCGTGTGGCCATCCCGCGTGCCGTCCCTGCTGCATAACCAAAGAGGCTGGCTCCTGTGACCTCTGAGCCTGCTGCTGTAGTTGCAGTGTGAGTCCCATGGCCATCATCATCTCTTGGGGATTTCGTTTCCGTTGATTCATCAATAGGTCCAAAAGCAGATTCATACCCCCTGTAGTAAAACCTTGCACCTATGAGTTTCCTGTTGCAGTTTGACGAGCTGAAGTTTGTACCAACTTCACACTCACCCTTCCAGCCACTTGGTACCGGCCCAAGGCCATTGTCGTCAAAGCTTTTGCTTTCTGGCCAAACACCTGTATCCAAAACCCCAATAATTACATCAGCTATTGATGTAGAAGACGGGAAGAGCTCATCACTTTTCTCAAGTCCAAGGAATTCTGGTGTTCGAGTTGTGTGGAGCTCATATCTAACTTCTGGCAGGACAGAGAGAATCCCTGGCTGCTCTTCAAGTGATTCAACTTCCTCATCTGTCAGCGTGGCAGAGAAGCCATGAATTACGTTGTTGTAGGTGTAAAGTACCTCAGCAGAGTCTGACGCTCGCTTCAGAGAGGAGTCATACCACTGATGATGGTCATGGAAACTCGGTGGCATTTTAGACTTATCCACGTGAACAATGTAAGTTCCCCTTCTTTGATGGTTCTTTTTTGCGAAGACATATGTGTCTAAGTGGTAGAGCATTAGGAGTGTAAGCATTAATTGAATTCTGGATCTCAGAATCTTCATCTTTAATGTGAGTTTCTGCAAGTTCAGGGTAGGAGAGACTAGAGAAGCTGGACAAGTTTATACCATGTGATTAGGCATTGGAATTAAATACTAACCTCCAGAGGTCTTAACCTGATTGCGTATTTTGGTGTTGAGGGCTCTCTTCTTGCAGGTTGTGGTAATACAATAATACTTCCACGCCAAAGTTTCTTCCCTTTTAATGTTGGTCTGCAGCTGAAATCTTGCATATAAAATGGCTTGGAAAAGGACAAAATTGTAATATGCAATCTTCTTTTAGGATGCGCGTGTCTTTCTTTCGGTGGAATGTGACTATGGATGGTAGGCCGGACCTTATAAATGCCCACTGTCAACCAAAGGTCACTATCTGGATTAACTTACCCAACCATTGTGAATCGTTTTTGTATGCTGTGACTCAGTTTCTTTTTTGGGGCAAGTAATATGTGACTCAGTTACCTAAACCTAATGATCATCTAATTGCTCACAGGGAAGTACCGTCCCCACCACCACACCCCTCTCCTAAAAAGGGTAAATGCATTGGTGTATCGAGGTTGCTTCTTGCTTCGACCTCTTCTAAAGGCTTCTCTCGGCACCGGGAAATAGTGAAGTTTCAGAGGGAGCAAATTTTATTATAAAATTTGCAGAAAACTGATGATTATAATTTCAGGGAAGTTGGGGATTTACCTAGAGGCAATAGCCTAATAGCTGATTGGATGGTGGCACAATGGTGTATGGCTGCTCTTATCTCATTGCATACTTTAACTAGCCACCAAGTTTGATTACTTTTTCGTGTGAATATGAACCGATGATAATGCTCTCTTCCTAACAACCCACCAGCACTAATTTTGTACTCATTTTTATTTTAAATTTAGAAAGAGCCAATGGAAATTTATTCATTGTTTGGGTAATTTTATTTTAAATTTAGAGAGAGCTAATATTGTTGGGTCACTTCAAAGACTATAGAACTTTTAATCAGTGACTCCTTGTAAATAGTATGAGTAAAGATATACGAATATATAATACACATAAAGTATATTTATTTTTAGAAATAAAAAAAAAAGTTAATTTTGCATTAATAAATATCACAAAATTAAATTTGAAATAATAGAAAAATATAAAGTATATATTTTGGTGACGAAGAAAAATTTTAAAAACCAATCAACTTTTGAGTATTCGACTAGTAAAAGTAATACAATATGAAAGTTAACTTATAATCTGAGAAATATTGGTATACTAAATCCTATTCGACTTAATTCCGACTCGTGATCCCTACCAAAGAAGTTGTCAAATTTGCTTATAGTAGTGAAACTGCGTAGCTTTCGATCTTCTTATCAAATTTGCTTCACTTGATAATGAATCTCTATATACTATTGGAATCCAGTATCCACGCTACCAATATACACTGAAGGATTGTAGGCTGGAAAAATTGTTTAGACAGTAAAGGAAAAGGCTTGGTGAGAAAACTTGAACAATTTTATCTCAAAAGAATGGTTTAATTTTTTCTAACAATGAATCTGTTTTTTTTTTTTTTTTTGACATTAAGTAATAAGAACTCAAGGGTTAGCAGTTTTTTTGAATACTCTTTTATGATGTAAAGATATGTATTTATAAAGATGGTTGAGATTATGCCACAAATCTTGCATCTAAAGAAAAATGCAGTTGCCCTAGAGCTCACGTGCTGCACAGGTGTGTATCTACCTAGAAGGCATGTGCAAGGTAACGCATGAGTGCATCAGACATGGACATTCTAGAATAACAATTTTATACGCGATATAGGCACCTATCAAGTGCAAGCATTTTATACCAAGTATGCTCATACACAGCACAAGTGCCCATTAGGCACGGGTGTTCTGGACAGACTATATTCATATACAACACAAGCGTCTACCAAGCACGGGCATTTTGGACAAAGCGTGCCCATGCGATGAAAAGGCATACATCAAGTGTTGGCGTCTGGATGTTGATTTTCAAATGAACGCAATGCACTAGTCTTCAATAATGCTTGAATATCTTTCATATCACCTGTTTCCTAATTACAGAATATATCAATAAAAAATATTCTTTAGATCACCTATTTTTCTAATTATGGGATATATTAATATAAGATATTCCTAACATAACTGGTATGGATTGGAGTAGGAAAGTGAAACTTTTTTTTTTAAATGTCAACCTCTTGGAATTTTAAATTAAAGAATATTCAATTTGTAACTTCTTTCTAGAGCTATTTACTAAGGGATATTGGTAATGCTAGAATATTGAACAATAGGACATTGCATTCCTCCTCATAGTTAAAATTCCACATATTGTGGGAACTAGCTGGAAGGGGGCCCCCGCTGGTTGGTGCGCACTCGCCCTCCACCAAGAAATTAAGCATCTGTTGCCACTTTTTAATTACCTTGCGTGGAGATGATACTGCTCAAAAACTTGTAAGCAACCACCCGATGGTTGTCTGTTTCCGTGTACTGCTACTTATACTGAGGATTTATTATACTGAGGATTTATTATTATTATTATGACCATTCTTCACTTTGCCTGACCACCCATTTGCTGTCTTCGTTAACAAGTTTCTGTTGTTTTACCCGTCACCTGTTGCCGTATGTTTGGCAAGTTTAGGTTGCTGTTTGTGAGCAATTTGTTTGAATCACTCAATTTGCTTGGAATTTCGTTTAGCCTGGGGCTTGCTTGTCTTAGGATTACTCTTTCTTTGGCCTCATTCTCTGGCCTTGTACATAAGATCTGCAGTGAAATTACACTTCAAACAAAAAAAAAAAAAAAAAAATGAAAGCTCAGTAGATGTCTGAAAGTTTGCATTTGAAACACCAATTCTTTAATCAAGCCAAAGAGTGTATTGGTGGTTGCAAATATCTTCTGTACTTTCACCGCATCCTGTTGTCATTGATGTAGAAGGATGGTTAGGCATATTATTGATGACAGGAACTCGGATGGGAGGTCTCAACCATTCTCCATAGTTTGGCCATATCAAATTAATTGCTATTTCAATCTTCATGATAAAGATACTTAACCATCTTCATTTATGAAGATTCCTCCCCCCCTTTCCCCAGAAGCAAGAACTGAAAAATTTATATCATAGAGTGCGAATGCCGTGTTTTTGGATCATACCAATCGATGGTCATAAATCACGTAACGATAATAAATAAAGCACATGTTTCGAGAATGGTGGTGCTTTCAAATTTTTAGGACTGACAAATGATGTGAAATTTGTATTCTGAACAGAAAAAATGGCTTAAAAAATAGAAAAATGTAATATTGAGAATCTTATATGAAAAGCCCTTTAAAAAAGAAGAAAAAAAAATCATATGACACAGTTCAAAATCTTCCATTATAGAGATAATAGGTCCGCTATATTTCTTTTCTTACTCAAAATAGGAAAATACAACAACTCACTCAAGTTTAGTAAAACTTATTTTCTTGCACTCTCAATATTTCTAAATTTATTCTTATGTGTTTTCATCGTGGTTTAAATCTATATAGTGTACACATTTTCTCTATTTAATAGGTTCTAATATTTTGAATCTCAAAGTATTAAGTATATGAATACTTGTAGTTCTTCATCTCTTTATTTAGAGAAAAAGGTACGGTAACTAGGCAATAAAAATTAATGTGCTACAGTGCTTGCTGAACGAAAAACAACACTGCTAATGACCTTTTTTTAGATAAAAAAACAATCTACTCAATTGATTACATCTTTTTTAAAATTTTTTTTCAATCACATTTATGTTTTTAGTAAGAAAATTGAATTCTAAAAATTCAGTTCTTATGCCATGACCTTACTTAATTGTATCTTATACATCTGACCTTTTGATTTGATAGTCATGCACTGTAAACATGACAACCCGAACACTTTAGACAGCTTAGTCTTGACGGGCTGGATTATCAGGTCGGGTCTGATGATCTGAGCTTGGCTTAGCCTTACCCGATATAATTAAACATTATGTTTAAACTATCTTTTTCAATCCAATTAAAACGAAGATAAAAAATTTTCTTTAATTTAATCGAAATACAGGCAAGCATGAGACTCACATGGAAATTACTCAGCCCAACATAAATTATATGTGATTCCATGAAGAGTACTTCACTAAGTAACCTATTTCTCTTTGCTACATGGATAAGAAAGTTGATAACGCGATATGTATAAAAATTGAACTGTGTCTTCATATCAACTATATGTGTATCTACAAATAAGAATATGTACACCATCTCTAGTTATTATGCTACTGATTTCTGAGTTTTTTAACCCAAGTTTGAGGTCATTGAGGGTCGACCTCCATGGCACAGATATCTGTGAATTTTTCATTTTTGTATTTTGGGGTACATTTATTTTATGAGATTGATGGATGATAAGGCTTATAATTGTGGGGTTCTTTTTTTTTTTTTTTTTTTTCTTGGGGGGTCTACAGCTGGCTGTTGTATTGTCACCTTTCTGCAATTACTCGTGGCAAGTGGCAAGATATAATATCGGCTGGTGCTCTAAATAATGCTTGCAACTCTGAACATTCACCCTTCTCCTATTTTTCCTTTTTTGTGGATAAGAGTTGCGTTATTCTAACGAGCATGATTACCTTCTTAATAGCCAACATTAAGAAGAATTTATTATTATTATTATTATTATTATTATTATTATTAATGTGAAGGCAGTGTGATTGTTATATATCCCTTCAGCTTCTGTTATACTTCATCATGATTCTTTGTCGTGTTATTGGCTTGCAGTCGATCAAGAGCTGGATGAATGATTGGCTCTTTCGAGTGGTGGTGATTCCCCACCTGAGTTTTTTGGATCGTCGAAAGCGTAAGTTTTCCTTTTTCCTGGCCACTATGATTGAAGTGAGTTCAAAGCCGGGTTTGTGTTCCCACACACACATTTGCCATTTGTTATTATTATTTTTTTCAAATTCATTTTTTCTTATTTTTGATGATAATAATTTATAATTTTATCATTTGTCCTTTTGTCATTTTATATTACAAAGAAACTTAAATCCTGAAATATATTTTTATATCTCTACGGCCAACATCAACAACCCTAGCCAACTATCAAGGTTTTCCAAATGAGGAATTTCTGAGAGCATTTTTTAGTTGTTTTGGGAGAGGTGATGCTTATTTTTTAGTAATTTGAGTCCACATAATAGCATATTATTTATTTTGTTATGGGTTTGCATCTATATGATTTTATTTTTCCTTAATCCTTTTAAAAAAAGACCTATTATCATGTTTAAGTTTCATTTTAAATAGCATATTCTATTTTTTTTGCAGGTTATATAATATTTCAGGTACTAATTCCCATACTCCGCGTAACTTTAGGAGTGATGATTCATTGCATGTGGCATTGCTCAATACTGATCCGGCTCACATCCACATATTTCTGATTGAGATTGTCCTTAATCACGTTATGTTGCAGCCTGAGTTCATATAATAACATATTGTCTCTTTAGGGTCATAGTTATGGGCCCGTACCTGCATAGCTTTATTCATTCGGGTATTCCAAGAAAAATGTGTTATTATGAAAATGTATAAACTTTATTATAAGACACATCCCTTTTTCTTTCTCACGCCATATGGGATACCAAACATCACCTATCAGATAACTTGATATTTATTCATTTATATATTTTTTATATGAGTAAATTTATTAATATAAATTAATAGATAAGATATCACATCATTAAAGATATTTCAATTATAATAAATGATATCTTTCTATCATTGCTCTCTTTCAAATCCACTGTGTATGATGCAGTGGCTCTAGAGATGCCACGCTATCCCCCCCCCCTCCTTCCAAATAGCCCGTTTGGTCCAATCTATGGGAAACTTTGTTCTCACAAACTAATGTCTTTGGTACAAGTTTAGCTTTTGCAAGCCTTCAAGCAATATGAAGTACATGCAAATCTCAAGCAATAGAAATTATACTCATGAAATCTTACTCTCCCCTGTCTTCAACCTTTGTCCTCCTCTCGGCGTTGGAGATGTCATTTCTTCTCACAGAACTCTTATCCTTATTCTAACCTAATACGAAAAAATGGTTAGAATCTTTCTCATTATCAACCCCTTAATTTTTGCCGGTGTTTTCCTCCGAGATTCGCTTTAAAATCAGGATGAAGAGAAAGTGTGGCCAAAGCTAATCCCTTCGTTGGTTCGACACCAATGTGGTCTATGTCCCACAAAGAAAAGAAAGCTAAGGTTTTGGAGGTTTTCTATGGTGGGGTTTGGTTCATTAGAGTTGAAATTGACAGGCTCTTATAATTTGAAATGAAGTAGCAGTTAGCTGCTTCGAATCTTTCTCCTTTTTAATTGCCAAGGAAACTGATAACTAATAGATTATGTTTTTGTAATTAATAGTTTTTTTATGTGAAGATTCTTTATTTAGATATATAATTATATAATATTTTAATTTTTAATTATTTTTTAGGTTTTTTTATATAAATACACATTTTTAAATAAAATAATTAAAAATATAAATGTCTACGAATTGTTTCAAATCAGTCTGATTTGAATTATAAATAGACAATACTACGGCCTTTAGCTTGGGTTTGAAATTTTTGCTTAAATTCAATCTGTGTTCGATCCGGATCTAATATTAATATATTGCACTCTCCTCCATGAGTCCCAAATCATTGAATCTAAGGAGCCATGATCAATCATGCAAACACTTCTCAACTTTCCCGTCAACCTTTAAGAGAGGTGATAAGATCATTACTCCTCTAATAATACCAAAGTTGTTTGATAGTGTGATATTAGAATTTCAAATTTGAAATTTGATAGCATAATTTATAAATCTTTACCTTTTTCCTTATATATATATATAAGCTTCTTCTGGAGTAAAATATTTTTTATTATTTTTTGCTTATAGAAAAATATTTTTTATATTTTTTTGGTGTTTGACATATATAAAAAAAATAACTCAATAAAATATCTAAGTTTAAATTCTAAAAAATATTCGTCGTTTTTAACAAAAGTAATTTTTTTGTTATCCCGTAAGTAATCATCGACTTGTGAGGCCTTTGGCCATTATTGGCATTCACTAACCAACATGCTTTGACCCCGCCCCATTGACACCTTGACAAGTGCCGCTGGTCACTAAATGTTGACATATCCAACCCACTCATCAGTCACTAGCCGGTATGCCTTGACCTTGTTCGTTAATTGCAGACTCATCGACCATTACTAAGATAATTGTTGATACCTCCAATCATGCCATCCCTTGTGACGGCCGATGCACTTGACCTTACCACTAAATAATAAGTCATCATATCAAAGATTAATTGATAATAAATATAAACTTGATGGTCAATTAAGAAGTTATTATTTTAAAAAATAGTATAAAAATATTTTATAGGAATATGCTCATAAACAAATTTTTTTATTTGATAAACATTTAATAGTAACAATCATAGCTTTACCGTCACATTTGTCTTCCTTACTACAAATTGGACTAATAAACTATTTATCCATCAACGTTAATATTAATACATTTTTAAATTCAAATTATTGTATAAATTAAAAAGCTATTGGGTCTTCCACGTCGAGTCGAACTAAGGCGAATCTGATCTCTATCTCTACTAATTTAATTTTTGAGCACTACAAACAATAAAAAAGATGTTAGATGTTGACGGGGTTCACTTTTCGATTTATCATTCGACATTCAGTTAAAAATCTTTCTCAACAGATAGAAAGATGTGAGGATATTAAAAAATACATGAACACACTTATGTAGGGGAGAGTGAGTTTTGTTGAGGATTAGTCTTCAAGAATGCACTCGATGAAAGCGATTTTGAAAGTTAGAGAGAAAGAGCTATTAGATCGAAACAGAATTTAGTTCTTTCTATATTCTTGAATATCGATTTTGGTTTCTTCTTCCGTGATGGTGAAGAGTATTTGTAATGCTTCATAGAGATGGCGTTGGTGCCAAAACTTACGACAGGTGTTTTACCAGTATTCACTGACTTGTCTCGTAATGGTCGTGGTTAATGCGTTAGTTATCGCCTTGCAATAGTTATGCGATTGTGAGTGGTCCTTGCCAAAACTTGCCAGGCAATTTCGATGGGTGATTCGTGGAACCACCAGGCAGCCGTAGTGGCTGGGCAATGGCAGTGTCCTTTCTGCTACAAGTAGGCAAGTATGGCTATCTTTTCTAAGCATTGACTATGGCTACCAATTGTTGGCATTTATCGTGTCGATATCTTCTACGCTGGTCAAGCTGTCACCACTGAGTTGGAGAACTCTCTACACCATGATTGGATGAGCCACAAGGGACTGTTTGGTGGCTTGGTTGACCTCTATATTTATCAGCCCATTATATGTCAGTTGTGATTGGGCCTATCGCAAGGTTTTCTAAATTTTGGTCTTTTTTTGTTAATGAATGGGCTCATTCATAGATCAATCTATAGAGTTGTCGGACAGATCAAATATATATGGAGATCATCTGATAATAAATAAATAGCTAACTGTCATTGATTAAAAAAAAAAAAAAGATGATGACAATAATGAAGAAGAAATTTTTACCCAAATAAAAAGTAGTAATATTGAAGGTATTATTTTTATACTATTTTTTTCTACATGCTATTTTAATCAAATTTTTAATTAACGGTAAAAAATAAGAACAAAACCTAAACGCTTTTCACTATTTTACTTTTTTAGGAGAAATTATTCAGGTCAAAATTTTCTTCCATTTATTTTATCTTCTGTCACTTGTAAAATATCTAAAGAAAATTGATATAATTTTAAATAATTTCCCCAGAATCTTCATTCAATTCTTTCAAAACAAAAAATGCTCTCCCATCCCATGATCCCAAGTCTCAATATTAGAGCTAATTAAAATTAAACCATTCGATGTAAAATTTTATAAAATTTTATCAAAATACATTAATATTATAAAATATACAGTACGAAAGTTAGGCTCAATTAATTTTTAAGACTGTCTAATGTTAGGAATAAAAGTAATTAATTTTACATGATACAGTATGGGTTATATTTTTTAAAAAAATGTTTTACTTTTAATAAATAATAATTTAAAAATTATTTTAATAAATTATATTTTTATTTACTTAATGACTTTTTAATTATATATGTAGATAATGTTTTAATTTAAATATTATAAAATTTAAAATATTTTATATTATTTGATACTTTTTATGAAAACTTTAAACCGTAAATAAAATAAATAAAAATAAAAATAATTCATAAATTGACCCAAACTGGTGCACTTTAAATTATAATTAGACATAGCTATAACACTGAATTAAGATAAAAAAATTAAATAATAAATAATAAAAATTAAATTAAATAATTTAAATAATTATTAAATTTTTATAATTTATTTTTAAACTTTTAATATTTACTGATAAATATATAAGAGATGATTGTTGCAAGTTGAAGCAATCAATTAGCTGCATCCAACAGTTCATGAATGCCCAACCTATTCAACCAGATTCCCATTATAGTCCTTCTATGTCTTACCATCCTTTTTACTTTTTACGGTGGTAATTTTATCATAATAATTCAAAATTTTAAGATTATGATAATATATCATAAATATAATCGTGATATTTCTTTTGTTATGGTTTAGTATTTGTGTTGCATTGGTCACTTATTCCTTGCAATATTTTGAAGCAGGTTATAATTATTTATTTATCTGGATAGATGACCTAAAAGATCTTGTGACGATTAATATTAATATTATTATCATTTTAAATTATATTAATATTATATCAGGTCACGTCAAAATCTTAAAACTAGTTTGGCTATTATTTTATAAATTCTAAAATTTAATTTTTTTATAAATTATAATTAATGTAAATTACTTTTAGGACCATGTGAGGGGTGGTCCTAGAGATTCTGCAACGATTAACGTTAGGTTATATTGATGTTGTATTAGGTCAAGTCCGAATTTTGAGGTTGATTTGGTTATGACTTTACAAATTTTGGAATTTAATTTTTTATAAATTATAATTATTTTAGATTATTTTTAAAACCTGCTTGGGTCCAGGGCTGTGATTTGAAAGGATAATAGTATGAAGCTGAAATTAAATGTAATGAATATGAATATAATCACACAGGACGTGTATATAATCCCAAAGGTCAGAAAATGAGGTAAGAGCCAACACTTGAAGCAATTTAATCAAACGAGAAAGCCCGAAAGAGACTAGGCCCCTGTGGTCATCTTCTTAGCTGAGGGTAGATGGATGTCATTAAATTTATTTAATATAATCAACAAACTTTTTTTGTTTTATTTCATGAAAATCAAAAAAATGAATGGCATATAGTTGCCTCGCTGCATTTTCAGGACCATCAGAGCAGGCCAACAGATCAATATGCCAAAAACTGACCAATGCTGCATTTATGACAAACTTAAGTAGTCTGGAGAATGAAATAAGCCCAGGCTCAAAATTTTAAAGATATGCCCTTAAGGTCATAATGACAGAAACTCACTGGAGTACTTTGCAGCTAAGCATAACGAGTTGATTCCTGCAGCATAACTTAGTAAAATAGAAATTAATCCATGGTTGATTTCATAACAAAGAAATTGAAATCTAAGTTGTAACTCCTAAAAAGGGACTTATTACAACCTTATTAAGGGCAAAATTAGACATTTCCAACTGATAAAAGGTTTTTTTTTTTTTTTTAACCAAGTGCTCCTCAACACTGCCAGCTTCAGTCATCAAACGTTTGGAAATCTGTAATGCTGCCTACTGAGAGAGGAAAATCAGCATGAAGAACAGGGGAATGTAATTGATTGATAATCTTACATAACTTTCTGTCCTTCAAAGATGAGAAGATTTGGACAGCAAGGGCCCTAGGGAACGCTGGTGATACCCATTCAGGGTGCTCAATCGAGAAAACTATCCAGATATCGAAACCCGAGATTGGAAAAGTTTCGCTTGATCAATTAGGGAAATGAGATTTTAGGATTGATTTTGAGAGATTTTGCTCCACTCGGCTCTTCAGGAATTGGATGGATTAGGAGACATGCTGTCTTAGTTCCCCATCATGGTGCTTTGGACCAATCTGTTGTACTCGGGGGATGGGATGCAGGACACATATGAAAGTGCTACTATTTCTAAAACCACCACATTCAACCTACAACACCTTAACAATTCATACAAATGGTCCAAGGACCTATGTGCATTCCCATAAAATTATCTACCATTTTATTAATTAAAAACATCCTTAAAAACAATGATACGATGAAAAATTAAGGAACAATGAGAATAGTTCTAAAAAGGAATCTTTCAAAAAGAAGCTATAGAGAAACCATATTAGAAATAACTACCAAAGTAAAGAGTGTACATAGAGAAATATTGCAAGCATAGAATAAATCACACGATCAAAAAATGTTGAATAATGCTACTATGAGAAACTCCACAAAAGTAAAATAGTGAAAATACTTGTATATATTGCAGAGCTGGGCACGCATTAAGAGGAAGGAAAATTCTGATTCCAAAATTTTAACCACCTGGTGCCAGCCCCGTAGTGGTTTAGGATTACCCCATAGTGGTTTAGGGTTTTCGTGTTAGTTGGCACACAGGTGGGTAACCCTCCTAGCACTTCAGGATTACCAAAGGGTGGGCTTATTCCAAAAACTTCAGTTATTAGCTGAAGGTTCAAAAGGAGTTTTATATTCTAACACCCACCACAGGAATGATCATATTGGGCTCAAAACGTTCACTAACCACATGCTCACCTCCACCATGTATTGAAATATAACTAGAAAAATAAGGATACCAAGATTTGATCTTCCGACTGCTTGATGAACAAGGACATGATATTATCTTAAGAAACAAACTTATCCTAAAAGCTTAAGGTGCTTGGTGAATGTCTAACAAAAGTTTTATACCCTAATAGGATAAGATCTCATGTTGTCTCTTCAACTCATGCTGTGCTCGTCGAGAATTGGAATGAGAGTACCCATAGGTTTGAAAAATGATTTTTTATTTATTTCTATGCTTTCCTTATTGTTTCCACCAGACAAACACAGACTGAATGCCAACAGCTGGTCTTTTCTCGGAGATTAATGAATGACTCAGACCCATCACAAGTGTGTTTAAATAATAAACATGATCAGTAGAACTGAACACTAGATATTGAAAGGTTGCATAATAAGGGTTACACTATCAGGAGGACATCACACAGGAAAAGGCAAAGGATGAGGCTTATTTTGTAGTTTTGTCCTAGCTATGAGAAAGTTTGTTCTTCTTTCCTTACCTGCAGAAGTCTGAAAGTTCTAAGGACAAACGGACTACAATAGTGTGAGTATTGTTTTCCCAGTCTTCTGAATGGCTGGGAGAAGCAATCTTCACCAATACTATACAAATTTGGGGAATATGTCAAAGGAAATAAGGGCAATGGTTAGGGTGCTATTTTTGGTAGTGTATCTGCATCTAGTGTAATCCATAAGTAAGATTTGCAATAACTGCATTCCAGTTTTGGAGGTGTATTCCTGTAAGGAGAGAGGAAAAATTAGTGCATTTTCACCATAACTGAGTAGTTCATTATTTCCCTTGATGCTGCTAAATTCCTATTGTATGACTTTTCCAAATGTTTGGGGATCGAGTTGGATGCAGCTCACAATATGTATGCAGACATTTTCACATCATCAGAGCACGAGACCTGAGAATTCTGCTAAATGAGCTCATCTTTCTTGGCCCAACCCACCTGTGAAATGTTAGGTTTGGATCATGTACTTTGCTCCCGGTCCAGTGTAGCCTAACCTAAAGTGAGCCAAGTCAATTAACACTGGAGCTGAGGTGGAGACTTTGCCAGACATTCCTTGTGGTTGAGATAACCAAAAGAAATCATATAAACAGCACACTAGTTCTTTGGAGAAAATTGGTAGCAGCATCCGGGCAAATGACTGGAGATCCAGGGACAATGAAAGAGTGCTCACTGAACTTTTTATGGAAAATACAAAATCACTGGGTGTAAATGAACTCAAAGATAAATCAACGAGCAAGGAGACTGGTAAACAAGAGTCACTAATCTCCAAGCAACCAATTGGACCAGCATGCTCATCTTTAAGCACCGTATTTGATCAGCAACTATTATTCTATGCTATTATAACAGAAAAGAAACTGTGCCAAAAGTGAGGTTCTAGAAGCAACTTCCATCAACTATCCCAAGAGCACTCAGTCATACACTTGCAGCCATGAACCAACCCCAGGCTGCAGCACAAGATGTGAGGAAGGGCCGCTTAGATTCTGACACAAGAGGATTGTCCAATTCATATGGTAAGTCACATTAACTTTGCAAGAAGATCAGAGCAGATGCCTAAGTGGCTCATTTTACAAGGCTGAACAAAAAAGCTACCATGCTACAGTATGTCTGATTTCAAGTGATGTCGTTAAGGTGTGGGGTGTTGGTCTCACCTTTGAAGGCTGCAGTATCAACTCAGTTGAACATAAGACAAAATTTGTGAAATGGAAGAGCTTTACTCTGCTGCAGAATCACCATGCACCCTCTCATAAAGGCGGTATAGTGTAGTAGATTTCGTCATCTGGGGTTCCCTTTCCAGGACTGTTAAAATATCCTTTATGGAAATAGTTCGAGCAACCATAGATTGAGGCAAAGTGACTTGATTCCTGCCCAAACGCCTAATAGTCCCTGCAGTAAGAAAGTGAGGATCAAACACTGAAGTTTAAGCAATTAGAGATAAACGGACCTCCATCATCAAGACTTCTTCTAGAAAATTCTCAAAAGAAGCCGGTTCAATTGTTTGAAAATGACCAAGAATGGGGAAAACAAGTAATCTCCAGTGTAAGAAAGTGAGTGCCACGAATCTAATGAGAGTATTAATGTATGGGATTGCACAAGGAAGATGATAGAATACAACACTGTAGAAACAAGATATAATTTATTAAATAATCACATAGCGACATCCACTTTTATCTCCCTTTTTATTCTTACATTTCTGCCACAACCATGCTTCCCAAAATATAAGTAATGAAATAATAAAATTCTAGTCTTCACTCTAACCTGGCAAATGTTCCTGAATTCTTTCCTTAATGTGCTAAGGATAAATTTCTTTGAAAAAGGTTGCCTTTATGAACAGCCATAACATAGAATCATTTACTTCATGTTCAACAAACAAGAACACCTCCTTCTTCTCATCCTTTTCTACCTTCTTTTCGATTTCTTTATCCTGAGTAATATTGCGTGCCACAGGATTAAGATAATTGTTATTATGTTTTGACTTGCAAAACAATAATTATAAGGTCCATAATAGAAGACTTAAGCATTGGAGAAAGAAAAATCAAGTATCGAAATGGTACAATACAGGATACTCTTCTTTCCTATTCCTATGTCTCACAACTTTTTCTCCCTCAATTGATTCTCTCTTCCGTTTTTCCATTCCCCAGTCCTCTCTCTTTTTACCATTCTCCTTATCTCCTCAATTCCTCCAATCATATACTCTTATAGAGCCAACTTGTATGTCATCATCAGAAAATATCTATGCCCAAATCATATAACTGTCTGCTATAGGATTTCTAACATATAACCACAACTTATAGACATCATGGCACTAACCAGATGCAGCAATAGAAGCTGAATTATCTCTTTTTTCTGCCCCTTGGTTGTCCATTTGATTTCTAATAGAGGTTGCTAAAGGCTTGAGATTCACATCTTTGGCTGGCTGAGAACTGGAAGCAGTATCAGTCCTGCCTTCGCGTTTCTGTCGGGCTTGGTCAGCCATAAATTGCCACTTAGACAACATGTCATCTCCTCCAACAGCAGCTCTGGCAGCCACATTAGCTGCTGTGGTGCGCATTTTGTCATCCTCACCTTTGTTTAACTTCTGTGCAGAAGAAATTTTAATAAATGGGTTAATTGATTAGTGTTTTTTGATGGTTATATGTTAATAAGTCACACCTTAATTGACTTTGCATGGCTTTCATCTTTTTCCTTATCATCATCAACCCCTGTATCACTGTCAGGCTGTTTGATGAAATAACAAAGTAGAATGAATTTCAGCAACAGTTCAAAAATGAACAATGACAAACCTCCGAGACTTGGAAGGTACTCACGTCAGTCAGTTTCTGGAGCTTCTCTGCCCCAGCCTCTTTCTTTTCCCACTCTTCTCTAGCTTTTTGGTTTATTGCCAATATTTGTTGTCGAACATCCGAGGTGATAACAGTCCAGAGTCTTGAATTCTCATAATCAACTCGCTGAAGGAACACAACTTATATTGAGGAATGAAGCAATTAATGATTATCTTGATTAGCATAAAGAATGAAGAAAAATAACCTGCTTTGACAATCTGATCAGATTGCTAATCAGTCCTCGCAATCTTTCCTCCACACACTGAAGTTAATTGACATAAGATCATGAAAATGCTTGTAATAATATAGAGAAAGGGTGAAGTAACAAGCATCTCACAAGTGACAGGCATTGCTCCACATCATTGCTTAAATTCTTCAATCCACATTTGGTCACTGATAGTAATGGAACAAGGCAATAGTTAATGAGAAATGCCTCCAGCTTAATCCCTGAAGCATGTTTTTTATAAGCTTGTAACAATTAATTGAAAATGATTACTAACTTATTTTGGCTAACTTTTTCCGCAGAGGAATCTTTTGCAGAATCAGCTTTTCTTCCTCCTCTTGCACAACCCTGCGAGATGCCTCTGAAACTTGACTGTCATCCTTGGGCCCACAAAATAATTGTTCCTCCTCTTCCTATTCAAATCACAGTGCAACTAATGATAAAGACTCCATTTCAAAGTCAAATGATATTTTGGTAGCTAATTTAATGAGCCAGATGGCACTTAATAATCTTTTAAGCATCAACCCTTTAGACAACGAAGGTTAAACCATACCCTGAGATTAACTCCACTGACAGCAGTAACGTCATTAAGATGTTCAATGCTTTGATCCAAGAAAGCCCCAGATATCTTTTGCTTCTTGCTGAAAACAAGACCATCCAATGTCAACAAATAGTCAAGCAAATGATATATTCAATACCAACACTACATTTGGACATGGAAAATTTGCTTACGCTGGAAGAGGAGGTGAAGAGCCAGGTGCCTCAAGCAGCAACTTCAGCCCAGGAGATGGCCTTTTTGGGGTTGCCTTCGCAGTAGTTCCAGCCACAACCACCGCAGCAGCCGAGGAAAGCTGGGAGCCTAGCTGACCATACATAATAAAATACAAGTCGTCAAATCAATAGCAGTAAATATATGATATGCTAAGAATGCTATAGAGAATGAAAATGAAACATTCAGGTATTGGAAGTATCCAGATCCAACCATTCTGGAAAGCGAATTCATTACCACTACCTGCAAAAATTCTCAGTTTCAACAATGCCGACATATGTTACGGAACAAATAGATGAAACAAAGACATGAAGGATTCCCAAAACACTCTTAAATAACTAATCCTTCAGTTGCATAAAAAATATATGGGGTTGCAAAGCACATCCTATTGGTGAGAAAATTGCACGATGCTCCAATACCCATAAGCTTTTCCAATCTTTACTCACCAAATGAAAAGTAAACCATGAAACCCCAAAGTCCCAAACAATCATCTTGTTTCATGAAAACTCCATAAATGAGAAGCAATACTATGTGTAACCTTTGTTGAGCAGTATTGTATTTCATTTATTGGATCTGGTAACAGTATTTCAAATTCACGTACTACATTTATTATTATAAGGAAAGGACTAGATAATCTATAAAAAAAAAAAAAACTATATGATACAAGGAAATGCAGATGATAAGAAAGAAAATGTTGAAACCATCGGAAACCAAATATAAGGCTTAAATCAAGTATTGAACAATGAGGAATAGGCTAAGATTCTGGATGTGCAACAAAAATTAAAAGTTGAACAACTGTTTTGAGGATTAAAAGCTTTCTACCTTTGAAACATTATAACAAATAATTGTGAGGCTTAGAAAGCTATCTATTTTGGAAACAAATTAAACTTAAAACAAGTAAACTCCATATAAGCGGTCAATAACCTTTGATAATCAAGAAAAGAAAGAGTCTTTTTTTAGTTGGAGGTGGATCCAAATATATTTTCCCTAATGATATGATACATAAGATCGTTTTTTTTATGGAAAAAAATACGAACTTGCTTTTTTTGTTTAAAATAACATGTTTACACTTAAATTAGAGTCTTACCATCAAATTATCACTCATTTCCTTTTTGCTACCACTAACGATTTTCATAACACAAACACAGCCAAGACACCTAACCACATTAGATTGAGAGAGTATTAATTGTGCACACAGCTCACACACTAATTTTGGGGCTGCTATTTACACCCATAGATTGACGGTTCATTTTCCAACCTATGCAACTTTTTATGGCGAAGAATTTTTACTTGGCACAGAAGAATTTCTAGATTTTTTTCAGCAGCAATGCATCAGTAGTTAATTTGCAAATTAGTTTATTTTGGCTCCTAGATAATTCTAGTGAAGAAAGAAGATAGATAGAGTGGTGGTGAATCCTTAAACAGCCTGGAATCAAGAGACAGATGGACATTGGATAATAATTTGTAACAAGGTCAAGGCAGTCAATAAGAAATGCTTGAATATCAAAGGAAGTATATAATTTGTTAATAAGATAATTTAGTAACAGTCTAACTAGATTTGAGTATCTTCGCAACCAGCATCACCCATCCAACAAAAAACTTCACAAAGAAACTTCAAAATTTAACAATCCCAATCAAGAAGAATGCATCATTATTCTAATAACCTCAAACCATCTAGAACATCAAAACTCCACCTAATCATGAATGCCTTGCAAACGATTGTGGCATTAGAATCCAATTACTTTGGGGAAAAAAGGATTAACATCGCTCACAGTGACAAAATTAAACAGATGTCAATGAAGGAAAATGTTCGTTTCAAGCCTCCACCATTGCTGCAGTTCTCATTCTAATTGTGTTTTCCAGAAACACAATATAATAACAAGCATTATACAATACCATATAATTGAGACTTAGAACCTCATGTAACTAATTATGCTATAAAAAAAAAAGAAAAAAAAACTACCAGGAAATCAGTAACTAATTGAGTTTTCAGGGAAATGGAGACAGAATTTGGGGGAACCATACTTGTAGATGCCGAGAATGACATTCTAAAGGATTGCCTCTCTGACAACTCATCATTCAAAGTCCCTGAAGCAGCATTTCCTTGCTCGTGCTGTAGAAGACCAAAAGAAGTTGACCCCTGGGAGGCAGGGTATGGGGATTTCAGCTGTTGGTCATTAGCCTGATCAACTTGTTCCCGCTTCAAATTAGGACCAATTGTATGCTCTTTACTTGCTGATGGTTGCCAAGGAACTGAATCTTGTTGCATTTTCACATCAGTTGCTATGTGGAGTTGAACTTCCCTCATCTGTGGATCATGAGGTTGGGATTTGACAGATGCTGTGGATATATTGGCATTTGTACCAGCATAGGGGTGATTATTACCAGTTCCACGCATGGAAAAAGAAGTCTGCGGGAAGTGCAAATGTTGCTGCTGTATTTTGTTAAGCCCTGAATTGGTTTCACTGAATGATCTGGAATTTGGCCTACTCGGATTCCACAGGAATCAGACATATGCTCCATCCCTCTAGATTTGGAAGCATTGCTGTCAATAGCTTGATGGCCAGAATCTTTTGCTGCTTGCATTATTGCAGAATGACTTTGAGATGGTTCCATGGGGGTACTCTGGCCCTCTTGACGCAGGTGTGCCAATTCATAAGGATCAGGTATTTGTGCAGCACTACTAGGAGGCAGTTTCATATGCAGCTGCTGCTGCATTGCATTTTGAGACTGCAATCGGTTAGGTCCCATATGTGAGGCTCGGGCACCCTGTACAACATCAACAGGTCTGTACCAGGCAACTGAATTGAAACTCAATTAAGGAGGGAAAGAGTTACATCACAATACTGACTTACCTTCGCATGCATCTTGACAACTGCCAACCTCAATGTCTGATCCCCCACAATATTTCTCATAAGTCTGACAAATCCTTCTTTGGGTATTTCATTTTTCTATTAAAATAAAGAGCAGATACATGAGGATATAAAGATAGAGACACTTCATTGCATATAATAACGACGGACAACGGAAACTGACAGGCATCCACAATTAGAAGCCCACCCGCAGTTTAGTATAGAGAGCATTGAGTTGCATGGCTCTATCTTTATCTAGTTCAGGAAGGATGATAGGAAGCAAACTTCCAAAAGGAATTTGTCGTGCACGGTTTATTGAGCTACTGGCCTGCTCCTGGACAGTTGTCTGTTGACCATTAAAATTCTGTTTGTTTGAAAATTGAGATTCACTACTGAAGTTCTGTGTTCTGTCTGGCTCTTGTATCTGACTCGCTCTGTTTTCACATATTTGCATACCAGAAGACTGAGGCAGCTGTTGGACAGTTGTCTGTTGCCTGTTAAAATTCTGCATGTTTGAAAATTGAGATCCACAGCTGGAGTTCTGCATTATGTCTGGCTCTGGTATCTGATTGACTCTGTTTTCAGATACTTGCAAACCAGAAGACTGAGGCAGCTCTACGGAACTTTCTTCTGCCTTCTGTTCTTGTCCATCGTATTCTGTTTGCTTATTTTGCAAAGCAAGTTCACTCAATGCTTGAGGAACATCAACTTCTTGTTGCTGACTCTCTCCACTAGATCCATGTTGCTTCAACTCTGCTTCAGAAGGCAGCTGTACTTGGTTCTCTTTAAATTTCAAAACTTGCTGGCTCTGATTGCTGTCATTTTGATCATGGCTAGACGTTAGCCACTGAGAGTCGAGCTGACTAGATGTCTGATGATTGCTTCTGTGAAGCAATGCAGCTGTAATTTTAAACAAACATGATGGGATGAGCAGCAGCAATCAATCAAGGACTCTCAAGAAACAGATTGAAAAATTTTCTTAGGAATCGATGCAAATTTCCATAGTTGTATCACCATATACTGCAAATTATATGTCTCATGGGATAAAAATGCAAAAGGTGCAGCCTGAAAAGGTAAAAAAAATGGAGAAAAAAGCAGCAAATGAACAATTATCGTAGTGTTGCAAACTCATCTAATTGTATACTTCAGGGTTCAGACACTCCATGGCCAATCACAGAGAACACAACGGAATCTGTAGCAAATAAATATGATAAATAACTAACCAGATATGAACTTTTCACCTACTTTCAACCTTGATAAAGTGAGGGAAAAGGAAATCAGAAGGGAAATTGTTGAACTGATTTTCAACACTTTACTCCTCTGTTCAATTTCTTGAAAACTTTTCTCCAAACAATCATATTAGATACCCAATGTCAGCCACAGGGTCCTTCTTCTGGCCCCAGAAAATTTTAATATAAGTGAGAAACGAGAGGAAATTTGTTCAAGAATTTTAACTGACCTTTGAATAAACCTCACCTTAGTTTTCTATTGACTTTCCTGGTGTCCATATGGGGCCAAATATTATTGATATGCACACCAGCTTTGTCAATCAAAATCAGGATGACATAGTGCCCATAGGAATCTACCAGGAAATGATTCAGGGTATGATTGCTCATACGTCCAAAAAGTTCTATGAAACATAATATTCCACATCATCAGCATTGAACTTCATATATATTCGTGTTGGGTTATGGGTTAATTTTGTAGAGACCTATATCCATTTGACGTGTCGATCACTGGTACGGATGAGAAATTTTTTGTGTGCGCAACCAAGGCCTGAAATGCCGAATCCAGTAGCAACACGCTCAATGAGCACCTGAGGGGGGCCCGAGGTGACAAAACCGTGGGCACGCACCCAAGGGGCGCCATTTCCAAAGGCACCCATGATCGAGGCACTCCTGACAAGCGCTCAAGAGCAACTTGCAACATAAAAACACGTCGACGTATTTTTAAGGTTAATCACTTGCATTTTTCAAACCAAAGGGCACTATCAGTGAGGGAAAAAGAAAAGAAATAGAGAGAAAAGGGAGAAGAAGAAGATTCAAGCATTCAGTTGAGTTCCAAATTGAGTTCCAATTTCTGCCGACCTTAGATACACTGTTCTTAGAGTTGAAAAGAACATTTTACCAGTTATTTTTCTACATTTTCATCTTATACTAATTGTTGCTCGATTTGGTTGATACAAGGTATTGAATCCTTATATTATTGGGGTTTGTATAATCGAAATTTGTATAGTGAAGATATTTTTGAACAAATCGTCCGGTGATTTTTCTCCCTCATTCTAAAGGAGGTTTTTTATATAAAAATTATATCTTGCCTCATTATTTGTAATGGTTGTTTACTCGTGGTGTATTGTCGAATACTTTTTCACAGTTTACATAAGCGGGTCGTATCTCAACAAGTGGTATCAAAGACACGGTTATTTGTATCATATATTGAGACTTATTTGAATCAATGAAGGTCGGGAACAAAGTGGTTTGTTTGAATGGTACAAACTATAATATTTAGAGAAGCAAGATAAAATATTATTGTTTGTGAAAACAATACATCTTCCGGTGTTTCCTATGCAAAAACCAATTCAAAATCTGAGGAGGAATGGGCTTTTGAATACAAACAAGTTTATAACTATATTCAACAATTTGTGGACGACGTGTACAATCACATTCAAAATATGACAAATGCAAAGACGTTGTGGGAGAAACTAGAGATGCTCTATGCTTCAAAAACCGGTAACAATAAATTATACCATTTGATGAAATTGATGTAAGTGAGGTACAAAGAGGGCACATCAATAGCCGATCACTTAAATAAGTTCCAAAGATGTTTGGATCAATTGAGTGGCATGAACATCAAATTTGATGATAAGCTACTGGGCTTGTGGATGTTTACTACCTTACCGGATTCTTGGGAGATGATATGGATCATCATCGCCAACACCGCTCCAAATGGTGTGATGACTTTGGAAATAGTAAAGGGAGCCATGCTAAATGAAGAGATGAGACGTCGATTATAGGGATCTTCTTTGCACTCCGAAGTGCTTAATCTCCAAGTCACGGAGAAGGAATAAAAGGCGTGGCCCTAAATCTGGTGAGAAGATCCAAAGCAAGTCTCGATCAAGGTACCAAAATCTCGAGTGCCATCATTGTGGAAGAAAGGGGCACATCAAGAAGTATTGTTACAAATGGAAGCATGAAAAAGCCGACGACAATGAGAAGAAATCTCACAAAGCTCGAGATGAGGAGAGAACTTCAGTTGTTACCAAAGATAACCTTTGGTCGGTATATAAAGAGGATGAAGTGATCAACCTGGTGTATTACGAATCAAATTGGGTGGTGGATAGTGGTGCCTCACTCCATGTCACGTCACAGAAAGAATTCTTCATATCTTATACTCCCAGTGATTTTGGAGTGCTGAAGATGGGTAACGAAGGCACATCTTGGATTGTTGGCTATGATGACGTGTGCCTCATCATCAACAATGGGACCAAATTACTGTTGAGAGATGTACGACATATCCCGGATATTCGGCTAAACTTAATTGCAGCAAGAAAACTCAACAATCAAGGCTTTTGCAGCACTTTCTGTAAAGGGGCGTGGAAGTTGACTACATAATCTCTAATAGTAGCTCGGGGAAAGAAAATTTCCAACTTTTATGAGTTGCAAGCCTCTATTTCAGCTGAAAATGTGCATGTCACGAGGAGTGAATAGTCTTTTAATTTGTGGCACCGACGGTTGAGCCACATGAGCGAGAAAGAGTTGAATTGCTTAGCCAAGAAGGACTTCCTTTGGGGTGTGAAGCAAGCCAAGCTGAAGACTTATCATCATTATATGCTGGGGAAATAACGGCGAGTTTCATTCAATGAAAACTCATCCACAGAGAAGGCCAATCTTCTTAAGTTGGTCCACACCAATATATGTGGCCCTTTCAAGGTAAAGCACTCGAGAAGTACTGTATTTCATCACATTTATCGATGATTGTTTAAAAAACTGTGAGTGTATCCGCTGAAATCGAAGGATCAAACCCTTGACATCTTCGAACAATTTCATACCTTAGTTGAGAGACAAACGGAGAAGAAGTTAAAATGCATACGAAATGACAACGGCGGTGAGTATATTAAAGCATTTGATATATATTATCGGTCTCATGGAATTCAATACCGAAGGACTCTACCGAAGACAATGCAGTTGAATGATGTGGCTGAATGGATTAATAAGACATTCATGGAGAGAGTACGATGTATGCTTTTGAAGGCGAAGCTTCCCGATTCATTTTGGAGAAAAGCCTTGAATGCGTGGCTCATATTATCAACCTATCACCAAGTGGTCCATTGAATAGAGAAGTTTCAGAGAAGGTGTGGTCCGGAAAGGAAGCATCCTATGATTACTTGTATATGTTTGAGTGCAAGGCCTTTGTTTATATCCCTAAGGATGAGAGGTCCAAGCTGGAGTTAAAGATAAGGCAGTGCATCTATCTTGGCTATAGAAAAGAAGCTTATTAGATTGAGGGTTGTGGTATTTGTTGAGGACGAGACAATTGAGGTGAAAGTTGTCTCCAACAACGATAACAGTCAAGCTTGCGATACAAATTTTAAGTCCTTGATACTAGTGCCTATTCGTAATGAAGACAGTGAGCAAGGCATTTCGAAGGGGAAGACCGTGGGACTCCTACTCTTGATGATGAGAATAATGCTATTTCCTATGATATTGCTGAACCTGCCGAGACCATTCCACTCCGACAATCCATAAGAGATCGAAGGCCCTCTATTTGTCTATCGACTGATGAGTATATATTACTTATCGATGGAGAAGAGTCTGAAATCTTTGATGAGGTTATGGAGGATGAGCACAAAGCGGAGTGGATGGATTCTATGCAAAGATGAAATAAAGTCGTTACAAGAAAATTACACATTCGCTGATAAAACTGCCGAAGGGCAAACGTGTTTTGAAGAACAAGTGGGTGTTTCATTTGAAGACCAATAAAAATAGCCCACAACTAAGGTACAATGCGAGGTTAGTTGCAAAAAGCTTCAATTAGCGGAAGGAGATTGATTTCGAGAAAATTTTTAACCCAATTGTTAAAATGTCTTCAATGCGGATGGTGCTCAGATGGGCTGCGGTTCTTGACTTGGAAGTAAAATAATTGGATATGTAGACGGTGTTCCTTCATGGTGACATTGAGGAGGAAATCTACAACAATCGGAGTGATTCCATGTTGAGGGGAAGGAACATTTTGTGTGTTGTCTGAAGAAAAGCTTATAGGGCTGAAGTAAGCTCCAAGAAAATAGTACAAAAAGTTCGAGTCTGTTATGATGAGTCAAGGCTACCAGAAGATTATTTTAAATCATTGTGTCTTTGTTCGGAGGCCTTTTGAAAATGATTTCATTATTCTTTTACTCTATGTAGATGAAATGCTGATTGTTGGTTGTAATGCCTCCCGGATCGCCAAATTGAAGCAATAGCTCGGGAAGTCCTTTGCAAAATAAATTTTAGGTATTAGAATATTTTATGACCGCAAGGCAAGAAAACTGTAGATGTCCCAAGAGAGTAATGTGGAGAAGGTGCTTCAACATTTCAACATGAAGAAGTTGAAACTAGTGAACACTCCGTTAGCCAATCACGTTAAACTAAGCAATTGACAATGCTCTTCCACGGATGATGAAAAGGTAAGTATGAGAGGCGTACCCAATTCTTCGACCATGGGTAGCTTGATATATGCTCGTACGATACCGGATATTACTCATACTGTTAGAACGGTTAGCCGTTTTCTATCGAATCCCAATAAAGGGTATTGGTCCGCGGCAAAATGGATATTGAGGTATCTTTAAGGAACTTTCTAGCAGTGCTTGTATTTCGAAAGCGATAAGCCACTTCTGATTGGGTATACCGATACAAACATGGCGAGCAATATCAACTCTCGGAAGTTCACATCGGGATACTTAGTTATGTTCACGGGAGGAGATATTTCTTGGCAATTGAAATTGCAAAAGTGTATTGCTTTCTTAGCCATCGAGGCAGAATTTATTACTGTGACAGAAGAAGCAAGGAGTTGTTGTGGATGAAAAAGTTCATCTGGGAACTTGGCTTCAAGTAAAAGCAATATGCTCTGCTTTGTGACAATCAAAGCGCGATTCACCTTTATAGAAACTCGTTATTTTATTTCAGATTAAAGCACATTAATGTGAAATATCATTGGGTGCAGAATGTTGTTGACTCGGAGTAATTGACACTTGACAAGGTCCAGTTGAGGAGAATGGATAGAACATGATGACCAAAGTGTTACAAATGGGAAAGCTTGAAATTTGTCATACTATTATTGGGATGATAATGATGATTGCCTCCACACGGTCGTGAGAATAACTTTGTTGGGTTATAGGTCACTCTCGTATGGGCTCATACCCATTTAACGTGTCAATCGGTGGTATGGGTGAGAAATTTTTGCGCACGCAACCAAGGCCTGAAGCACCGAACCCAGTAGCAGCACACTTAAGGCATGCCCGAAGGGTGCCTGAGGTACTGATTCCAGAAGAGGAGCGCTCGAGGCATCGGCTCCAGAGGCACCCGCCCTCAAGATGCACTTGACGAGCACTCAAGTGCGACTCGCCATATAAAAACATGCCAATGTGTTTTTAGAGTTAACCACTTACATTCTTTAGACCAGAGGGCATCGTAAGTGAGAAAAAAAAGAGAAAGAGAGAGAAAAGAGAGAAGAGGAATATTCGAACATCCGATTGAGCTCCGAATTGAGTTTGAGTTTCCGCCGATCCTGGGTACATTGTTCTTGGAATTAAAAAGAATATTTTATCGGTTATTTTTCTACTTTTTATCTTGTACTTGTTACTATTCAGTTTGGTTGATACAAGGTATTGAGTCCTTGTATTATTAGGGTTTATGTAATCGAAATATTACATAGTGGAGATATTTTTAGACGAATCGTTTTGTGGTTTTTCATCCTCATTTTAAATAGAGTTTTCTATGTAAAAATTATGTCTTACCTTATTATTTTTGATATATTGTTGAATATTTTCTCATGATTCAAATAAGCGGACAGTATCCCAACACTTCAACTATCCTGATGTGTGAATACCTGAACGAGATTCTTTTTCTTTAACTCTCCAAAGCCCCGTACTATCATAATCTCTCCAGGATGGCAAACAAAAAAAAAAAGAAAAAAGCACAAACATCACACTCTGAAGGGGATCATTCTAGCTCAAAAAAGGTCTTGAACTCCCATGGCAGATACTTTGTATTACAGTTTTAGCAATGCTAGAAAAATCCACATCCCAAAGGAGATTTCTAAGTACAAATACAGAACTGCAAAGGAAATTCTGATCCGCAGAAGCAGAAGCTCGTGGAAATCCGCAAAATAATCTTAAAGCTTAAAGAGGTTCAGGAACGGGGAAGGAATTGTGAATACAAAGGCATTAGCCATCCCGTATTATTCAATAACAAGCTATATAGTAAAAATTAAGACAATAATTACCAGAATCAGAATCAGAGGGCTGAGAAGCGGTAGTGTCTCCTTGTATGTCCCTGTTTAGGGCAGCAGTGAACGCCTCGACATCGGCTCCAGAATGCATTGTCTCGTCCTAATTTTCAAACCCACATTCCTTGTCAGGTTCGAATAAATAAATGAAATATGAAGAAAAGGCTTCGAGATATAGAGATAAGAGACCTCGTCCTCTTCGAGAAGCCTTATGATGGAAGGATCCATTCCGGCGGTCACACGAGCTCTCAATTCTTCGAAGAATTTGGTGAAGTGGGCTAAATCATCCTCCTCCGAAGAATTACAGGACGACGAAACTGCAGTGAGTAGGAAATAAATATTACAGAAAATCAGGAACAGCAACGGTCTGTACGAAGCGGTCAGATATATATTTATATATATTTTTTAAATTTCCATCTCACCGTATTGTAAAATCAGGATGGGGGCAATTCGAAATTAATTATTAATGTCTTGCGTGGAAGTTATTTATTTATTTTTTTATAATTCAAATTATTTTTAGGGATATGCTATCATAACACCTATATTAAATATAGTTATATGTACAATATTAAGTAATAAATAAATACATATACATTGAAAAATAGTTTATATGTGGTTATAATGATTAATGATATATCTAACATTAGTATAATTGACTTTATCAAATGGGTTGATTAATATAAATATCAAAAACAAATTTGGGTCAAATTATTTAGCCTCCTAATATAAAATCTCAATGTCTAATCCCATTTGATTGATTCAAAAAAAAAAGAAAAAAAAAAGAATCTTATTGAGTCAAAAACCAATCATTTTAAGTTTTTTTTTTTTTAAACTTTTTCAATTGGGCAAGTTTTATGATTGATGATAAGAAGGTTTGCATTAACATAAACTAATGTCATAACTATTGTCATAAAGATTGATAATATTTTAAAAAGTTCTTTAAAATATTTGTCTTATATGACTATACCATTTAAGTTAATCATAGTTAACAAATATATTGTAGGGTACATTGGGTACAAGTGACCATTTTACACATCTATGGGAAAAAAAGTCAATTTTTGCTATTCTAAATACTAAAGAATTTTAGTGCAAGAAACACCTCATTCATTGTTTTTTGCATTTTAGTAAATTAAAAATATGTTTTAGTTAAAGGTATTAAATAAGTTGTGTCAAATGTGCATATCTTTTTTATTTGGTTCACCCATATGTAAATATGTCATTTCAATATGGCACAGGATAAATATATTTTGGTCTAATATGACACATAGTCTGCAAGAGCTAGGTCAGATATACTTATCAGTCAAGCTGTTCCAAGTATAAATAAATATTATATAAAATATTATAAAAATTTTTCATATTTTATTTATTTTATTAAATATTTTTTAATATTATAATTCATAAAAGTAGAAAAAAATTATATTAAATTTTTACTGTCGCTACTTTTGAAATTATTTTCTTTATTAGAATTTAAAATAATTGAATTTTTAATGTAATCTTCTACATCTAACAAATCATTAAAAAATATATACATTTTTTACGGCCTTCAACATTATCCTACTTCTCTTTTCATCAATTACTCAATCCCCAATGTTGAAGGTTTACACACGATAACACCTATTTATAAATAGAGTTAAGAAATCTTGTGTCATTGATATAAGTATAAAAAATACGTGCTAGTTAGTATTCCATCGATCCCAATTTTAGAATTCTAATATATTATTTTTTATATTAAAAATATGGTTGAACTATAAGTAATAAAGAAGTTCAACTGATATTATATTTTTTATCACATTCAGATCCCATCATTAATAATTATTGACATTAATCATTATCCAATTACCAATCTTATTAACCGTATTTACCGCGGGCGTGACCTTCATATCAATACAATAACTGACCAAAATAAATAATATTAACTAAACATAGGACACAAAATATGTCATATTATCATGTGGCTCTAACACCGACCCAAATTGTGACATCAGACTTTATGTAGGAATTATATCTAACCCATACAAATAATTAGAGTATATATATCAATTGAAATTAAAATCCACTACTATTTACTGTCGAACAATTGACATTCATGACTCTTCGAGTTTGTAAAATACATAAATAATACCCATAAGATATCAATTAACTAATATTTAACTCAATGTTTATAAACCGTTATTTGAATAACATATACATATTAACTACTATCTGAAATAATTTAAAATACAATATCCGTATTTCATAATTCTAATTCTAAAATCTTCAAATAGTTTCTTATTCAATTTTGATCATCCTATAAGTATTTGAACATCTCATCTGAAAGGGTTAGTAAAATAGAAATATTGAGTGAGTGAAAAATTTAGTAAGATATATTATTTTATAATTATGTACATATATTTTATATCTAAAATATATCAATATGAATAATACATTAGATTTCAGTATAATTCTATGAAATTTCATGACAGTATAAATTCTCAAATTTTTTAATTTATTTATCATATTCTTATTTAATTTTTTTGATAAGTAAATTCAATTCATATTATCAAATCATACTGAAATATAATTTTTTTTAGAAACCAATGGCCAGTATGGTCTGACCAATTAAATGAGTAGATAATCAAAACCAGAATTTTATATATTTTCACGCAATTAAAGATTGTGCACTATTATTCAAAACTCATATGTGGACTATTATATATATAACCCTTTAGATATGATAAAATGTCGCTTTCATTCATGAATGATTAGTTCAAATCTCAATTGCTATTATAATATATTAAGGAATGTACAATATACTATCCGCTAAACTATTATTGTGATATTTCGGATCCAATTTGAATTATTTTAATATTTATTATAATTTTGGGTATTCGGATGTGAAAAAATAAATTAAAATATTATAAAATTTTTAGAGACGATCAAAATTTTAGAGTGGCGTCTTAAATGCGCCCGTAATATTATCCAAATGCCGAGTTAGATTTGAAAATAAAAGAAAATTAATATATATATATATATATATATAATATATAATAATAATAATAATAATAATAATAATAAAATAAAGTAAAAAAAAGAAAGAATAAAAAGAAAAGGGGAAAGCAGATGAGGGAGTCGGGGAGAGAGAATGCGAAGGGGGAAATTAGGGTTCGCATGCGAGAGAGGAGGAGGAGAAGGAAGAATCGGCGGCGGCGCAGGTGACCGGCGGCCATGGTGGCGCGCGGACTGTTGACGGTGGTGAGCGGAGGCTGCGATGTGCGGTGGCAGCGCGAGCGGTGTGAGGGAGAGAAAGAGGACGGCAAACTGCGCGAGGAGAGCAGCGGCAGCGCAACGGCGCCAGTGCCGGCAGGGTGGTGCCGGGGAGGTCGACAACAGCCAGGAGAGCGGCGCGGTGGTGAATCGGCTGCGGAGGAGCGGCGTCGGCGCGCAGCAGCGAGGGGAGAGGTCGCGCGCAGAGAACGGAGGAGAGAGGAGGACGCGCGGTGGCTGAGAGAGGAAGAGGGTCCGATTTGTGTGCTTTGGAACATCCTTTCTTCAAATCTGGAAAGTATAAAGTTGAAAGCAGCATCCTCTAATCCTATTATTGGTCTGATTTAATTTTTGATATATTTTAATCACTATGGATGATTTTACTAATGTACATGTATTTTTATATACTCCAAATTTATGAATTATGTACATGTATATATATTTTACTGATCGTGCGGTGACCAGGCCACTGGGCGGGCATGTTACATGTTTCAAATTACTCCTAGCGGTAGCACCAGAACGGTAGGAGAACTTGATCATTGAGACAAAATAACCCTACAGCAGGCGCAATTCGGTGAGGCAATAGACCTGGTCCCATTGAATCCAAAGGATCTAGAGAAGTGTGTGCAGATTGGCGGCTTACTCACTGGTATACACTGCGCGACAAGCTAATCACGTTCCTGCTACGGAACGCTGACATCTTCGCATTGACTTCCGCTAACATGCCTAGGATTTCGGCCGGAGTAATGGTCTATAAGTTTGGGCTCAATCGTGACCGCAAGCTCGTCAGGTAGAAGCGGAGAAACCACTCGATAGAAAAGTTGGTCGCCATCGAGGAGGAAGTAAGAAAATTACTGGACGTCGGTATTAGCAGAGAAGTTTGGTACCCCAACTGGCTCTCTAACGTCGTCATAGTAAAGAAAAGCAATGAAAAATGACAAATGTGCATCGATTTTACCAACGTGAACAAAGCTTACCCGAAGGACAGCTTTCCTTTGCCCAACATCAACTTACTAGTAGACTCCGCATCCGGACATGAGCTGTTGAGCTTCATGGAAGTATACTCGAGTTACAACCAGATCCGGATGAGTCCAGATGATGAGGAGCACACCTCGTTCATGACGGACCAGGGTACTTATTGCTATAAAGTAATGTTATTCGGTTTGAAGAACGCAGGAGCCACCTACCAGCGGATCGTGAATAAAATGTTTGAGAAACAAATCGGCCGTAATATGGAGGTGTACATGGACGACATGCTCGTCAAGAGTAGGACCACCGACGATTATATTCGCTATCTGACAGAATCATTTGAAGTGCTCCGTGCATATCAAATAAAACTGAATTCGGCCAAGTGCGTTTTCGGAATGGCCTCGAGAAAGTTCCTCAGCTTCATCATCTCTTAATGAGAGATTGAGGCAAATCCAGAGAAGATAAAGATCCTCACAGATATGGCTCTTCCACAGAGCGTCAAGGATGTCCAGCGGCTGACCGGTCGACTTACAGCCTTGTCCCACTTCTTAGCAAAGTCTGCTGATAAGTATCAACCGTTCTTTAAGGCTCTAAGGGGGACAAAATCAAACGGATTCCAATGGACGGCAGACTGCCAAGCAGCCTTCGATGAGTTGAAGCAATATCTGGCCAGCCCACGATTGCTAATGTCACTTAAGGACGGAGAAGAGTTGTACCTTTACCTTGCGGTATCAGAGGTATCCCTCAACTCCGTCCTTGTATACCAGGACTCCGATACTCAACGATCGGTCTACTATAAGAGCAAAACACTGACTGGCCTAGAGATGCGCTACCCACGTGTGGAGAAGTTAGCTTTAGCTCTCATATTCTCCGCTTTGAAACTAAGGCCCTACTTTCAGGTGCACACATGATCATTCTCACCGACCAGCCTCTGAAGAGCATTATCTAGAAACCCAATATTTTTTGGCGGCTGGTAAAGTAGGCTATCGAATTGGATGAGTTGGACATCGAGTCCTGGCCTAAACCTGCCATTAAAGGGTAGGCTTTGGCTGACTTCATCGTCAAGACCACGACCCTAATTCTTAAAGAACAACCCACTGCGGATATAGAGCGATATGAGGGAGTGCCGGAATGGGTCCTTCACGTAGACGGATTGTCTACAAACTCAGGTAGTGGAGTCGGGTGGTCCTCAGGACCCTTGAGGGGTTTGAGGTGAAGTACTTCATTAGACTTGACTTCCTGGTCACCAATAACGTTGCTGAATACGAAACCATGTTAGCCTAGCTAAGGTAGCCAAAGAGTGCTCAACTAGGCGATTGGTTATCTGCATCGACTTTAAATTAATCGTCAACCAGGTTAACGGGAGTTTTTAGGCAAACAACCCACATTTGGCTAAGTACTTGATCTAGGCAAGGAGGCAACCCGGAGTTTCGACAAGCTGACCTTGATCAATGTTCCCAGGATTGAAAATTGAAAGGCCAACCAACTCGTCAGAGTGGCGACGACGAAAAACCTAGAGTAGTACTCGAGGGACATAATGGAGGTTCTAAACACTCCCAACATAGAGAAATATGAAGCGATGCAAATCTCCGGGACGGAAAATTAGACGATGCCATACCTAAGGTATCTGGTGAATGAAGCACTACCAGAAGACATGGACGAGGCCAAGTGGATCAAGAAGACGGCCGGCCGGTACACTATGGTCAACGGACGGCTATATCATCGCGGTTACTCGACTCCGTATCTCTAGTTCCTAACCTGAGGAAGCCGACTACACCTTGGGTGAAGTCCACCTTAGAATTTGCGGATCGCACATCGGTAGCAAGAACTTGGCATTCAAGATCATACGGCAAGGCTACTATTGACCGTTAATGAAAAAGGATGCACTCGAGTTCGTAAAGAAGTGTTAGAGCTGTCAACTTCACAGCAACCTTCTCCACCAGTCGTCCACCAAGCTAAAGTCCCTCCAAGCGCCTTGGCCCTTCGCGTAGTGCGGAATTGACATTCTCGGCCCGTTTCCTATAGCGACGAGGCAAAGGAAATTTATCATTGTAGGCATCGACTATTTCACCAAGTTGGTCGAGAACGTCCCGCTTGTTAAGATCACGGAGTATAACGCTCTTGAATTCGTTTGCCAAAGTATCATTAGCAGATTTGGCATTCCAGAGGGCATAGTAACTGACAACGGAACTCAATTTTTAGGAAAATACTTCACCAAGTATTGCGCCACCTTGGGCATTAGATTGGTCCACATTTCGGTAGCATACTCTCAAGCAAATGGATAGGTGAAGGTCACAAACCGCACGCTACTCCACGGATTTTAGACCAAGCTGGAGGACGCAGGGTGCTCCTAGGTAAACGAGCTCCCCTCCGTCCTCTGGTCCAACCGGACGATTCCAAAGGAGTCAACTTGTGAGACGCCCTTCAGTCTTTGCTACGGGACTGAAGCGGTAATCCCTGTTAAAATCGAGCTTTCAAGCCTCAGGGTCGAAGCTTTCGACCCACAACTTCGACCCTAAGACAACTCCCAGAAAATTTGGGAACACCTAGACCTGTTAGAAGAGGCCCACGACGCCGCCAGGATGCGGACGGCAGCCTACCAATAGCGAATCGCCCGTTATTACAAGAGGAATGTAAAAGTACGGCAGTTTGATGTTGAGGACTTGGTCTTGAGAAGCACCGATGCCACTGTCAAGATCGCTAACCGGAATAAGCTCTTCCCAAACTAGGAAGGGCCCTTTCTAGTCTTTGCTGTCCTGAGAAACGGAGCGTACAAACTCCGAAACCAGGACGGAAAGTTGGTCCTATGGACGTGGAACGCGATCCACCTCAAACGCTATTTCCAATAAGGGCCCAAGTAGGTAGTCTGCTTATTTGCATGTAACTTGTATTCAATTTTCAATTAATAAAGTAAGTATTCTCTTTGGCATGTTTTATGTGTTTCCTTCTTTATATTGTATGCATGTGCATTTTTCTTATTGTAGGATTAGATGACCTAGACTGTTCCTAAGTCGGGCAAGTCTTCGTCCGCTCGTTACTAAACTCTGGTCACTGAGGCAGCCCATAACGCGATCGTACTTAAACCTTGGTCATCCAGGCGGCCCATAAGCTGTCGTATTCATGCCTCGATAATCCGAGTGCCCCGTAGCAAGTCGAATCTAAACCCTCGTCATCTAGACGGATCGTCAGCGGTCGTATCTAAATCTTGATCATCCAAGTGGCCCACTTGCGGTCAAAATCTTAGGGGGCTAGCATAGCACACGCGACGACCTTATTCACAAGGAAATAGCGTATCAGTTAACGATAGTCGACAGGAGCAAAGTACTCCTCTGAAGCTGGCCGCCCAAGTCTACGCTTGGGCAGCAATGTCAAGCCTTACGCAAGAGCGAGAACCAATCGAGCTTGATGCCAACGACAACCTTGAGGCCACCCTAAGGACCCCAATCCTTCGGGAAGCACCACGAGCAACTTAAATAAGACGGACGGCCAATTCGCAATCAGCACACCAAGTTGGCTGGCAAATACAACGACGAACAAGCTAAAGACAATAATAAAAAGCAAAGGCATGCGACATACATGAAACTGCTTATATTATTGCTTATGGTAGTGAACATTTACATCACCGAACAAATAAGAACTAAAGTGATCAAACACTAAGGAGGCGGTGGTGGCCTCTGACTACCCCGTGGCTCTCCCACAAGGCTCTAGCGGCGCTGAATAGACCGGTTTGATAAGTTAATGAGATCCACTGAAAAATTGGGATCAACCAACCGCACGATTCGTCGATTGATGTTGATCCCTTCCCATAACTGTGACAGCATTATTTTCGCAACCTCGTGAAAGCGAATGCGGAGACTCAGACCGTTCTCCAGAATAGTCATCTGACCCGCAGGTTGGTCGAGACGCCTCTTAACCCGTTCATTCTCCTCCTTTAAGCGGGCATTCTCCTCCTTTAGGCGGTTGCTCTCCTCTGCCAGGCTGGCCACCACAGCATCCTTCAAGCTAGCGACCTCCTCCTTTAAACTGGCATTCTCCGCCTCCAAGCCAGCAAGCATAGACTCTAGGGTAGCAGCGTCCGCCCGTTGCTCCATCTTCAGAGCCTCCAACTCTGTATCGAGTCAAGCGATCTCCATATCCCTATTAAAGATCACTCTGTATCGAGTCAAGCGATCTCCATATCCCTATTAAAGATCACATTGTCTCTCTGCCCAAGAGCCTTAATGACTGCACTCATGACCTTATCAGTCTGCAAAAAAGTCAAGGGTCAGTGACGATAAAATTAAAGGCAAAGCAAGTTACGGAAGTATACCTGCCAGATCCTTCGTACTGGCCTCTCTGGCCTAACGTGCAGCCTTGGCTCCATCGGGGACGGACTAGGGGAGGATCCCTCCTGAGCAGGCCTAGCAGTAGCCTCCTCCACAAACTCCTCCGATAACCCGACAAAAATAGCCTTTGTCTATAACGGCTCCCTAGCAGAGGGCTCCTCATGCACCTCCGCAATCTCACTAGCCGTCTGAACAGACTCTCCGGAGATTGGCATCCCTTGAGCCTCCTGGGGATCCCCAATAGTAAGCTCCTCCAATGGCGCAGCAATCGATACAACATGAGGCTCAACAGGTACCTCCTTGGGTTCCTCAGATGATGTATCCTTCGATAGATCAACGGCCCATAGCATTGTGGGCCCCGTCAGAAACTCCATTGGACCCAATTGCTTCTGCTGCAACAAAGCCAAAATGACACAATCGGCGAAGGACTAAAACCCAGCCCTAAATGCCTCATCAACAGGCTCAACACCACCCAAATCGGAGCTATCGCCAACACCCGAAAGCTAGTCGGCCAACACGCTCCCTGGCTTTGGGGAGAATGGCGAAGAGGGCACCACCATCCTTTTCACCCGGAAACCCTCAGGAGACCCCTCGCTGGATGGTTCTCTGATCACAAGGGGCCCTGTTTTCCTCTTTCTCGATGGTTCCCTCATCTTCTGCTTCGGAGAAGGAGGCCCCCACTTGGCCTTCTTGGTCTCTCCGAAACTCCCCAATGTGACTCTCCACCAATCTGACCAACCACGACAAGGAAGTCGTCTTCCGTCTCGAAGGCGCCCTTGTGTACACATCAGGCACCTTGCTCCACTCCCTGGCCAATGGCTAGGACTCACCCACGCGGAAAAAAAAGAACCGGTTCTTTCAGTTCTTTAGAGAGTCGTATATGACAGTGCTTACTTGAAGACCGCCGCATGGAGCCAGGGAAATCCACTCCACTCCCTAGTTAAACTTAAATAGCCCTCTAACCGTCGACACCATACGCTGCCTCGAGTGCTAACAGAGGAATATGCAGAAAGAGCACAGGTACCGTATCGCTTTCACATGAAACTGTGCGATTGGAACTTGAAGCGCTCAAAAAATCGCTAGCAGCCCATCAGGAGTTGGAACGCGTAGCCCACTCCTCAAATGGGTTTCGTAAACGGTCACGAAACTTTCAGGTGGCGAGAACGCCCTATCATCCTTCACAGGAACTCGAAAGTCAACCTCCTTGAAAATGTTATACTCTACGTACAACTCCTTCACATCACCTTCGTTAAGGACAGAGGCAATATCAACAACAGAGGAGGTCATGGGAATGGAAACGAAGAGAGCAGCAAGGCGTCTAGGGTTTTTTCTTTTTCAGACCAAGGAAGACGAAGGAAAGCATGGGAAAATTCAAAATAAAACGGATGGACAATTTTAAAGACCAGTGTGAACGTAGAGGCCATTAATTGCCTCAAAAACGTGCACCATCATTACTGCCATGCCCTTCCTGCTAAGGAAGAACGCCCAGCAAAGCGTAGGGGTCACGCCCTCCTGCGCAACGAACGTCGCTCAACACTTCATCTATAAAAAGCCCATGGAGTCTCCTCTCCAAGGCACGCTAACTTCTAATCACACAATCGTTTACTGCTGTAATCACATACTCCTCTTTCAGACTTTAGAGGCGCCATTCTCTTCAAAAGCTGTCATAGCACTCCGGCAGTCCTTCAAGCTCCCATGTTTATAGGATTTAGTTTCCTACTCGTTTCTCAAGAACATAGAACTGAGAAACTGTACTCTTCATGAGCCACCAGAATGCCTCTCACCTCTGAAATCAAACCCTTGTCTCAAACACTCCTTGCCCTCCATCTTTTTCTACTGTCTTTTTAATTTTTCTTCTTAAAAGTCGAAGGTCAATTATTGACTTGAGAGTAGGGGTATTTTCGGTGGGATAATATCTCGCTGATACCTGACCTCTTGTTTGCTGTAGCAGTGTGCAGGGTCCAGAATCGGTGAACGAAGCCGGATCTAGACGATCAAGTCACCTTAAATCTATTCGAAATTTGGATCCAGGGACGCATCAAGCTTGATGGGCGCCCCATGAGGACGTTCATGCGTGATTTAGGTATTATAATGGCACTTGAAGTGCATTTGTATAATACTCATGCACAGATTATACAAAATATCAAAATATTAGTACTTGAGATGCATTTGTTGTGGTATTTGTGCATGCTTATATTAAGTTGTGAGACCTAATGCGCGCCTATTTGGTAATCGTACATCGATTTGGGCATTTTAGTCCTCACAGGCTGATTTTTGGTTATCTGGACTAAATAGATGGGAAGAGGACGAGAATAAGAAAAATATAGAGAAAGAGAGAGGAAGGATTTCGCTACTTTTTAAAATCGAATTTGTTAAATTAGAGATCTAAATTAAATATTTTTAAACATGCTCTTTGGTATAATTTTGGAATCATTCGATTTTACTTAGATTTATTATTTTTACTGTACATACATGTCACCATTTATGCCTCTATTTTAAATATTGTTGCATGTATGCATCTTTTGTCAAAGGGTTTTAAGTTTCATTTGATTTTATCAAATATTTAAATGTTTTATTTATTTTTCATAAAATAAGTGAATATTTTAAAATTTTATCTTTATATATAGAAATATTTATGAAGAAAAGTTATGAAACTTTATGCATTTAACCTTATATGTTGATAATTTATGCATGTATTTAGTAATGACTTTATTTTGATTTGGTATGAGTTTGTATTTTTTATAGGGTAAGAAATTTCATATTTATACATTTTTATTTAAAAAAAATTTATTATTTATTATAAAGTCATTTGTTTGTTTTTTTATATCATTGTAAGAAATTTACGAAAAAATATATTCAAATATCATAATATATAATACCCACCTAAAGATTGTACATATAATCTACGAGTGATAAAAAACAACGTTTAACCATATCTATAAATAGTAATTTATAAATAGCCTACTTACGAGTCTAAATAATAATATTTTGATTTAAACTTATTAAAAATATATGTAACCCTTCTCAAAATTGACATTTTGATCCTTGATTCTTAGATTTGGAATAATTTTATTTTTAAGATTTTATTTGCATCATATTTTACATTTTGAAGAAATTTAGTATTTTGAGATTAGCAGTTTTTGACATGACATTTAAATTTATTTAACCTTATATTTTAAATAATTTAATACAATTTATATTATATGATATTGTATTTCATGAATTCAGGTTATCCTATGAATTAGGGGGCTGTGAATCGAATCTTCACACTGGGTTGATCAGATGCGAATCTAATTTTCATAACCTTTACCTAAACCCTATACACTACAACTAAAAATGAGAGGTCAGAGAACGTTGAAAATTACTCTCGCCGTATATCTTCCGACGCTTAAATTAAAAATCTTTCCAAGAGTATAGAAGGATATATGGATGATGCATGTATTGGTGGATCGAGCGTTTTGATGTACCAAATTGATAGACGACTTAGAGGTGCGCTCGGTAGAAGAACGATTTAAAGGTACGTTCGCAGAGAAGCGATTTAGAGATGCACCCGGCAAAAGATGGCTTAAAGGTGCGCTCAACAGAAAGATGACTTAGAGGTGCATCCGCAGATGGGCGGCTTAAAGATACTCACGGTAGAGGGACGGCTTAGAGGTACGCTCGCAGAGGAGGGTTTTAAATGCCCTATTATAGATTATAAGGCTGTCTAAGAATTACCGGGATGCTCTTGAGGGATGGCGAGTACTTGAATGGAAGATCCCCTGGATGAATATCATTTGCTTGGATTGACTCCTGAGGGGTTTGACCGCTTAGGAGAGATGATAGAAAAGATGGTTTTTGGAAGGACTTAGAGGACAGAGCTCTCCTCAAATGACTGGATAAAGTCTATAATCCCTTTCTCTCCTCTCTCCTCCTCGACCTCTTCTCCTCCCTTTTTGGTGGGATGAAATGTTTCCTAGAAGTAATGGTCTTCAAATTTTCTCTTGATCCTCTCCCTCTTTCTTTTCTGGATTCTCCTTCTTTTCGTTGCTGAATGCGTATTTATAATAACAAGCAATAATTTTAACAGTTGCATAACTGTCCTAGATAAGGACATCTAATTGGTTACATAATGGCCATTGATAAGGATGATTAGTTAGCTTCTATAACCTTAGTTAGTTTTAACCGATTTTTCTGAAAAAAGATATGGAAAATTATTTGAGAAAATTTTTTACTTGTTTTTTGGGTTGTTTTTCCTGGGCCTTCATGATCTATAATGGACCTTTATTTTATTCGTGGACCTTCTTTTCGGGTTGGATTTATCGAACCCATTAATATGATATTTGTATATGTATTACGCATTTTGTGTACAAAATTATGACCTATAATGTGTATTTAAAATATTTGATATATTAGATTTTATAAGTGTTTATAATTTTTTTATTTCTCTATCTACCTTATATGTACATGACATATATATATATATAATTCATAAAGGACTATGAATTATTTGCAATACATATTTTATTTTATGATAGTTTAAATATCTATTAAATATTTCTCCTTATGGATAGATTTAGATTGAGCATGTTATTATTTTATTTAGAGCTTGGATAGGTTTTATTTCAATCAAATATTGTACCCGATGTTATTTATAAAAATTATATTAATTAGATTCGTGTTAGTCTTTATATCTGAAATTATTTTAGGATAATAATTGTTTTAAAATTATTATTATTATTTATTATCTATTTTTACTTGGGTCTTGATATCATGATACGTAGGCCGGCAATAAATAACAATAGTTTAATAACAAACATCCAATTAATAGGAGTGAATTTCCTACTGTCTAACCGTACGTGATTAAAATTATTTGAGGAATTAATTATTTTTATATAGTCTACTTATTGAAATGTTAAATATATAATTCTTTATAATCATTTTTATATATAAGTAGAAATATTTTTTTAAAAATAAATAAAGTTAAACAGGCTAGAAATAATAAATAATAACAAATTGATTAAACATTGGGTCTGCCATTGACACGATCTGGAATACTTGCCCGGCATCGTCTTCTACAATGCCGACGGATCGATGAGGGAGTGCCAATCACAGAAACACTACATTTACTCACGATAGCCGGCGTTACGGAGTAGCTTGTCGCGTCTGTTCTGTTTACCACGCAATAACTTGACTACGAAGGCGAAATCCTCAACACTAGAAAATGTTATTCTCTGTGGCTAGAAACTTGACCAAGTGCGGATCCTCCTTTCAAATCTCCAAGCAGCATGGAACTGTCGAATCCGATGTTTGGATCGAAGCTCCATTTCTCACGGCTCTGCGTCAGCATCAGCATCAGCGGCGCAGAGCTTATGCTAACCTCACTTCTCATCTGGCCAAAACCAGTAATTCCAAATTTTCTCCCCGCTTTTATTCTAATTCCTCAGTTTCTACTTCTCCTAAGATTGGATTTTTTAAGTGGTATTTGCGAATGCTAGAAACGCGCCCGCTTATCACCAAATGCCTCTCATCTTCACTTATCTATACTCTTGCTGACATAACATCTCAGGTAAACCTGGCCTCTTTATACATCTGCTTTCTTGTTCTTTGGATCGAAGTACTATGATTCGGAATGTTTCTAAATTGCTCGTTGAGAATTTCATTGGGTATGTGTTATACTGCATTTTGAGTGTGTTGTGAGTTGTAATTAGCTTATGTTATTGGGATCAAGCTTTTCCCCGGGGGGGGGTACACGAGTCATTACAATGGAATCAGTTGAGCTGAGACTGAAATGGAATCAATCTATTAGGGAAAAAATCTGTGGAAAGGAAGGATTGGACGAATCACTTATTGTTGTTGGATGTTTAATACGAGTATGGTATGATATTATTGCAAATACCTGGTGATAGGTTGCACAATACTCACTTTCTGGGGCAAATAACTTGGGTTTGATATGTTGGGATTTGAAACATGGACACAACAGCATAGTGGAACAAACCTGAATCCCCGGTCAAACATTAATGACCCTTATCTTCCGATTGAACACAAGGAATGAAATACGCAACTAAATGTAAAAGTTGTACAATAGGATTCAACGTGAAAAATTATTCTCAACTAAAAGAAAAATCATATGACAATCTTAAAACAATAGACACCATAAATATTTAGTTACAAATAATTTCGGATGATAGCTCTTCATAACAACTTGTGTAAATAATCTGTTAAATCTAATCCTAGCACATTTAGCAACCCATAAGAGTACAACAAAATGAGAAAATGAGCAACCAATAGAAAATATGTCCTACAACCAAAGCTAGAACAATATACTCGAGTTTGACAATGAGTGAAACTTGAATCATTCCTTAACCGGATGTCAAAAATCTCCCCCTTCCCTCTTTTCTCCCCTATCTCTCTTCGTTTGACACTCTTTATGTTGAAAAGCTTCCAGATCTATGTGCTGAAATTGCATCATGACCTTTTATACCACATTGTATTTCAAACGCTGGCTAGAACTCTAACCACGGTGCAAAAACAGCCTCTGCGCATATGAGCAGCTCAAGTGCGGGTGCCAATGCTATTTGTGCACATGCACCCCCTCAGGTATGGAGCTACTGCTACCTATACACATGCGCCTTCTCAAGCTCCCATCATGTACCGATCTTCTACGCCATTCCAATCATTTGCTCAAGCAAATTATCGTGCCAAAATCAAGCAAAGCTCCTGATGGCAAGACAATTGGATGTGGGACTTATAAAGAAATAACAACCCAAAACCTAACTTAAACTCCCACCAATTTCTTTCCTCCCATTCTGACGGCCAAGGCAATTTTTTGCCTGCTTTCATCATGCCTCAGACCTGCTGCTTATATCATCAAAAAAAGGTGGTATTCATATGGGAAACTGATAAATGTGTTTGCTTGTTATAATCAAGCAATTTCTTTCTAATTTACAGAGTCCACAATTTTGTAGGTTTCATGATCCAAGAAATTTGCATTTCCTGCTGTTCACAAAATTATGAAAACCTTCCAGCTTTTTTGGTTACAGGAAGAAATCAGTGAGCTAATCGTCAGAATATACTAGACAACTATAGCTATTCTGAATGTTTTAGCTTTATCGTTCTCTATTGATTATTCCTAGACGAAATTAGGGATTTCGAGTTAATTGATATTTTTGCCTTATATTCCCCTTCTGAGAGTGTTTGAGCTTGTTAAATTCCCATCTATAGCTGAAAATATTACAGTTATAAGGCAAGTACAATCAAGCAGAGTGAAACTCTCAGCAAATCTGTCAAGTAAAATTTCACACTGCTTCTTATTCTAAGTTGGATATAGGATCTTCTTTAGCTTTTACTCAACCAAGTGTATTTATTTCTACCCATTTATAACTCATTGACATAGTCTAAATGTCCTGTCAGCTTATTACATTGCCGTCTTATGATTCATTTGACTCAACAAGGACACTGCGTATTTCTGCATATGGGATGCTAATTATGGGGCCATCTCAGCACTTGTGGTTTAATTTTGTCTCACGGATCCTGACTCAGTCTGATGTATTCACCACCTTGAAGAAAATAGTCATGGGACAGGTTATCGGACCTTGTATGACATGCATTTTCTTGTCTTATAATGCAGTATTCCGAGGTGTAGTAATATCTACTTGTTTTCTGTAACTAATGTTGAATCTTAATTCTTTGTGTGGGATGATTATCTTGCGCTCCTTTATTATGGCCATCATTCACACTATTATCTTGTGGACTTCTAGATGCCACTGGAGTCTTTTCTCTTTCTCCTATACGGTCCATGAATGGCTGTAGTGTATTAAACAGGCTGCTGAAAACTTCTGTATATGGATCTGAGAAGCTACATTTAATTAAGTACTAGTGCTTGATCTTCCATGAGGAAATTAAATAGATTGGTTATCTTATGAACTTCGTGAGGTAAATTGACACCAAGTCATATTGCAAGGTTTTTGTCGCTTTACTATTGCTTGCTTTGGAAATGGAGTAACTTCACTTTTGCAAAAGTGATAGTATTTTAGGCCTCATTCTCATTTAATGAAACCGAATTGTGAAATAATTGATGCAATTAAGGGCATGTTTCCCCAGCTACAGGTTTTATTTTTATGCTGGAAAAAAATTTCTTCAATAGCTATAAGCTGTAGCACTAGACCTTAAAGGCCATTTTGGGCTCCTCCAATAGACCTCTAGACTTTCAAAAGACCTGTTTGGCTTATCTCCTACAGCATTGAAAATGTTCTGAAGTTGGATTTAAAATTAAACTAATAAAATAAACTTAGAAAGTATAACTTTCTTCATGAATGTTGGATTTACATGAGTTTTGCTTCATTAGAGAAATATAGGTTTTAAAAGAAGCATATATAATATGTTTTAATTCATAGATTGGAACCCACTTCTAGAAAGAGAATAAATACTGAAAAATAAATTGTTGAAATAACTAGCTCAAAACAAGGGTGTGTAGAAAATAATTGTTAAGAATACATAACACCCAACATAAGACAGGCCCTTAGTGTGTCAAATATCGAAATGAGAAGTATTCAATGACATTTTATGTGGCCGTAATCCTTAGACTCGTCTCCCCCTTCCCCATCAAAAAGACCAAAAGGAGTACATGTAGGGGGAGACAAAGGAGGAGTTAACCTTGTTCAGGATGTTTTTCAAAGAGGGGCATGGAGGTGAATGTCCACCTTGGGGCCTCCTCCAAAATTCATCTTCATTCCTCCCTCCCAACCCCACTCCCTTTGTTCTTTAGGGGGTGATGCAGGGAATGTAAATGTTTAATGAAACATTGAATTAACTTTTAATCATACCATTAACTCAAACACAATTAATGAGGACACAGAAGGTTAGAAATGTAAATTTTTTTTTATTATTCTCCCCTTTTCCCCACTTCTGTCTCTTCCCCGACAAGATGAGTGTGTTTCCCTCCATTCCCGTTATTGCAACTCTCAAACAAGGTGATATCCTCATCCCTCACTTACCCTCCTCTCCATTCTTCTCTCTCCACCAAAACGCTGAAATAAAAAAGTGACCTTTGTTATAGATATTTGGGGTAAAAAAGCACCATTTTACCTGAAGGTAATAAATGTCCTCAGCTCCAGAATGCAGTTTCATGGTCTTAGATACTCTGTACATGGTGCAAAACATTTTAATATATTGCTTTGTTAGGAGCAAGCAACTTTTCATCTTTAGATTTTGCAGTGATGGCTTCCAGTAGAGAAAGCTGTCTCCTTGGTTCTCTTGTACAAATTCCATAAATACTGTTGCATTCTTTTCCCTTCCTTCCACCAAAAATCCCAAACAAAGTGTTCTCTTTAATATGCTTTTTCATGTTCTTATACTTGACCTGTTATTATGCTGTAATGTCAGGTGAAGGTGGAGATGAGATTGTTGCTAGATTAAAGAGAGACCTTCTTCCAACAGTGAAGAATGGTCTCATGTACTGGCCGATGTGTGATTTCCTTATGTTCAAATTTGTCCCTGTATATCTACAGGTATGTGATATTTTTCTTTTTCCACAATAGAAATGTTGCATCACCTTGGAAAAATGAAGATAGAAAATTTTTATCTTTTTATATCTTGGCATCTGGATCAAGTTACTCGCAGCTTGAAAAGCCAAAATGGAAACTGTATCTTTATCCTGAAAATATGGTCATTGACCTTTTTATCTTAAAAATCAAGGTTTGCAACACCCTTTCAGATTGGTTTGTGGTATCCCTGAATGGTTCATTTGCATAGTTGTGGACAAATTACCAGACATACAGCCAATTGAACAGAGTACTTATCTCCACTATCTTTTTCACACTCTCATTCAAATTCTCCTCAGAACTGCAATGACTGCCCCGCTCCCCCCTTCTCCAAGCAAAATAAGAAGTAAAAATAAAATTAAAGACAAAATTATAGCAGTCTTTAGTATCTAACTCCATTGTATCCTTTGACTCGTTGAGCAGTTTCTTTGCCGTAATGCATGATTGCCTAATCTTGCATCCTCAATATTCACTTCCCTTTCCTGAAAGGTGCATGCACGCTAGCTTTTCCAGTTATAATATACCTAGAAAAAAAAATGCTAGCTGATTAGCATTCCCACTCATCATTTTGTGACAGAGGTCTGTGATTTTCCATTTTCTATGACAGCAATATTGCTGAAACTCTTCTGCCTCTTCCCCGGGGGGGTACCCTAGAAGAGGGGAGAAGAATAAATTTTTCTATACAAAGACATGGATCGGCTTTGCAACATCGCTGTTCTTATCAAACAAAATACTTCCATACACTCCCTGCGCTGGGGCTGACTGTTGGGGAAATCATGAAGCCACTGGTTGCTTCTTCTTTCCCTATTGGAGTTGTGAGGGATGATAAATATACACACAATCAAGCACATAAATTGTACAAATAATTTTATATGAAAATACTTCTCAAATCATAAAACACTGGAGGGAACTTTTGTTTAACAATTATCTTCATTAGATTTCAAATATAGCTACAAATAATTTATTCGAGCCAACTCCTTCACAATACATTACAAATGTGAGATTTAGTTAACACTAACCTAAACACCTTAGTTGTACAATACAAAATAAGTGCACAAATCCTAATTACGAATAATATGAGAATAATGCTGATGGAATAATTGGTAATGTGGAATAACGAAAGTTTTGCCTTCTTTGTTGCCATTTGTCTCTATATTCGGCTCTCCTTGTGTTTAAGATGGCTCCCTTCACTCATTCTAACCTAAAAAATCAGCTCTTCTTTTACGGTCACATTTGGCATTCGAACTCTGGCACCCACACCAGAGGCACCGTTTGAACGCAAGCTCCCATGCAATAAAATTGAATCCAAATAATTTGCATCTGAAGTTACTGTTTGAACTTGAGATAGAATGTCAGACCCTTGCTAGCAACAGTAACATAAAAAACAATGTGTAATGGGCATAAAATTTACAAAAAAGTAATCCCAAACCAGCACAAACTTCTTCTAGCTTACTATAGGCATTTGAATATACATGTTTGCGAGTGGTTTGAAGGGTCCAAGATTGACTCTCTATTTTTTACCCCCAAACTAGTGGCATACTTCTGACCTTAAAAAATAAGGACGTTAATTATCTTTTTGAAATGATTTCTGATATTGCCAATCAGAAAGATTATTTAATACAAGCTGGTGTAAAGTGTCGATGTTGTGGGGTGAGTTACTGGGCTGGAATTCAGTACCATATAATTATGCATGATGGGTTGCATTTTACATGGTTTGTTCTATTATTCATCTGATTCTCTTGTATTTGTGTTTTTTTGGCAGCCATTGGTGAATAGTTCGTTTGTGTACTTGTGGATCATTTACTTGACATACATGGCAAACTTAAAGAAAGTAGATGCCAGTTAATAAATGGCAAATTCTATGGAAAGTGGGTGGACGGTCCACTTTTTAGACATACACGGCGCAATACGTCTCTTGATCAAACAGTGTAAAAGTGGTGTTTATTATACCACTCTTTAGACATTATTGAAACTATCTTTAAATAAATAAATGTGACGTTTTATTTATTTATTTTAACTGGCATGCCCATCAATTAATGGGTAAATGCATGCCACGCTGTACACAGTTTCAAAATATTTTGGTTCTGAAATTTGGCCCATGCAGCAGCAAGCCACGCATTGCTTGGATAAAAGAAAAACTATTGGCAATTGTCACTGTGCCGTTGATTGTAAAAATAAAATAGTATATGTATAGAATAATTATGTCTATGGAATAAAATAAAGTGAGAATAATGTTGAGAATAAGTGTTTTCATGTTTTGTTAGCCACTTTTGTGGGTCCCAATATAGAGGTCCATAAAATACGGCCTAGAAAAGGGCCCAAGTAAAAAGCACAGGGATATGTCCACGGACCAGAAGGACTGGATGGCTCAAAAGGCCCAAAAGCCCAAGCTAGCTCCTTACCCTAGATTGGCCTAACGAGCTCAAGAACGTGGGCTAGTGTCGCAAAAGCCAAAGTAACGGCAGAGGTCCGAGAGGTCCCTTTAACTAACAGGGGCTCAAGGACACCACAAGGAGCTGACGACATCAAGGACACCCAAGAAGCGTCCGAGAATCCTATCCCCACAAATACGAGGACTAGGAAAAGGATTAGAGGACCTTCTAACAGACGAGGACAGCCTTAACGTCTCCGTATAAGAAGCCAAATTGACCAAGTATGTCGATACAGTTGGCTCGCAGTGACCAAGAGGCCTGGGGACACCAAACGTTCCTTCAGGCTCCAGATTAGTCCGAGAGGCCAGAAAAGACCCGAGAACCTCTCACGAGGAACCAAAGATCCTCCAAACCACTAAGAAAGCAGTTAATGTCCGAGAGCTGTCTCCACCGACGAGTTCGCGAACTCACAAAAGGACAAGGCACGCCACATAAGGACGAAGACTATTTCATACACGGCCATGAGCACCAGCTCAGCAACTCCACCATTACCAAGAAGCACGCGCCATCATGAAGAATCCAAACGGCTCCTGACACGCCGTATCTGTAGGGCTAACGCCCCTGACACGCTGTATTCGCAGAGCAGGCGCCGCATCCACAAGGCTAGTGACAGGTGTCCCTAACACGCCGCACTAGCAGGCCAGGTGGCAGGCGCGCCAGAAGCAGCCTACAGGGCAGGTGGACAGCCTCCCGGCCATATGCTGGCTGTCATGTGTCCTCTCCCTAACGGCATAATTTTTCTTATAAATACCCAGCGAAATTCCCTTTTAAGAAAACCCTGTTTTTTTTTCCTCTTTTTCAGGAAAACAAACAAGAAGAGGAAAGGGCTCAGAAGCTTCCAAACGAGAAAACCTTTCAATGGAAAGAAACTAAGGAAAGAAAAAGGGAAGATACTCTCAAAACTTGTATATTGTAAGACTTTCACCCATAGTGAAGCATTTCTAAAAGGCCCAGAGCCTCGTGGTTTTTCCTCCTCATTCAAGAGGAAGCTTTCCACATAAAACCCGATTTTAATATCTTCATTCCCCACATCTTACACTCCCAAACACTTGTGTTGCACGTGACCCTGCGATCCAAACGCAACATTGGCGTCGTTTGTGGGAAAGCATTGACAAAAAGCTCTACGCTTCCTACCCTCGCAGAACAACGAGCGCTTCGAAGATGGAGAGCAGACAAGACAACACGTCCACCCGGGAGGTGGGGCCCTTCGACAAGTGCCTCTCATCAGGCGGCATGGCGAGTGGCTGCCCCGGTACTAGTGTGTGGAAACTGGTGAAGAAGGTGGACAGCCTCTCAAGAGCAGTCTGTACTCTCTGCGAGAGGGTGGACAAGCACTCCAGGGGAGCGTACCCCGAAAGTTTGCCGCTAGCAGGGCCCCAAGAGCTGCATGCTGTACGAGCTTTTGGTTAGTTGAGGGATTACTTCAACAAAAAGAAGTACATGGCCCAGGCCCCGACAAAGAGAGGGCTCAAGAGGCTCTGGAAGACGGTCTTCGGACCCAAGATCGGCGAAGCAAGCCAGCCGGGAGGAAGTGAAGACTCCCTACCCCCAAGGACAAAGGAATGAAAAAGAAAGGCTGGCGCCCAGCTGAATGCCCAAGGACCGTCCAGGCAAAACGAGCCCGAGCGGATTGTCCTTGGAAGAGACAAGCCATCAGGCCCACCTGCTCTCACTAAGTCACTCACCAGCATCCTGAGGCAAATCCGAGACGAAGAGTTCTTGAGGTGGCCCAAGGCGCTGAAAAATCCAGATGGGGGTAACTAGTGGGAATACTGCCATTATCACTACAGCCATGGTCATGACACCGAAAACTGCCGGACATTACGGGCAGAGGTCGAGAGGCTGGCAATGGAGGGCTATCTCGACTGTTTCCTACCACGACCCGGGCATGGCCCCGGAACAGCAGGGCGCAGTCGGTCACGCCGCTGGAAAGGCAAAGCCGTAATGGGCACGGAACACGCCTGACCACCGACTGGGGGGCTGCGCGTGCCAACTTCGCAAAGGCCAGCACAGGGCAGAACTGTCAAGAGTCCACGGTCGGCAAGGGAGCAGTGAGAGGACTCAGGACACTAATATAACGTGAGGATTCAATATGGCCCTGGAGGCCGCCCAATGTAACACATATACATGAATGAAATGGTCCCTTCGTTATGTCCATCATGATGTACTCTCATGTTCCTTCATCAGCATCAAGGCAGCTCACAAGTCCAAAAAAAAAAAACTCAGCTCCGGCCGAGCGGCCCCAGAGGTCATATTCTAAAAACTCGGCTCCGGCCGAGCGGCCCCAGAGGTCGTACTTCAAAAACTCGGCGCCTGCCGAGCGGTCATAGAGGTCGTATTCTAAAAACTCGGCTCCATCCGAGCGGCCCCAGAGGTCGTACTCTAAAAAACTCGACTCCGGCCGAGCGACCCCAAAGGTCGTATTCTAAAAACTCGGCTCCGGCCAAGTGACTCCAGAGGTTGTACTCCAAAAATTCGGCTCCGGCTGAGTGGCCCCAGAGGTCGTATTATAAAAACTCGGCTCCAGCCGAGCGGCCCTAGAGGTCATACTCAAAAAACTCGGTCCTATCCGAGCGGCCCCAGAGGTCGTATTCCAAAAACTCAGTCCCATCAGAGCGGCCCCAGAGGTCGTATTCTAAAAACTCGGAGCCATCCGAGTACCCTGAAAGTTTAAAGCTCTAAGAATTTCATGCAAGGCCAGACGATCCGAAAGGTCAAAAAGTAGCATAATCCTTCAAAGGGCTCAGGATAAAAGCTAAAAATGAACTACTTAACACCACCTTACAAAGGAACAAGCACTCGTAACAGACGGGCAAAGAGTCCCAGATTTCGACTCTAAAAATGTAAGTTTTATTAACAAAAATAATATTCTGTACAGTGTGCAAAAAAAAAAAAAAGAGAGACAAAACCACAAGTCACGGGAGCTCTTCCTGACTCCTTGGTCCATGAACCTTTTGGGCTCCAGAAGTCCCCGCCTGACCCGTCAGATCTGGCCCCTCGGCGCAGAAACTCCGCCTTCAGGCCCTGCCCGAGAGGGACTTTGGGAAAGACCTCCCAGCAACGCCATACAAGTCTTCTCTGCATGAGGCTCTAGCATTCCTAGGATCGAGGACGGCAAGAGAGAACCGCAGATTAATCAGTCGCAGTATTCGGCGGCACATGCGGATGCCCTCCCAATACCTGCTGTCTAATGACGACGCGTGATCTCCGAGGGCTGTATGGACGTCCTCAACCTCTCATCCTGATGAACAACCTTGTCCTGGAGAAGCCCCTGCTGAAGCAGCAGAAGCTTGATGGTGTCCTCCAAAGAGGCAATTTTCCTCTCCCCTTCAGCCAGCTTCACTTTAGCCCGATGGGCAACCTCCCCAGCAGTCCTCAGCGACTCCATCTCCAAGCGAGATTGGGCGACTTCTTCGACCAGCTGGCTGAAGCTCCCAGCCATGACCCGGAGCTACAAAGACAAACAAGTCCATCAGAAGATAGCCAACTAAAAGTAAGGCAAAAGAAGTAACGGTGGATTACCTTAGAGACAAGGGGATCATGCACAAGGCCACGTTCTCCGGGGGCCTCGGGCTCCTGCGGTCCACTCTCAGGCACCGCAGGTGCTTCCTTAGGAATGGGCTCCATTGCTATAAAAGGCACAGAGGAGCCTGCCCCGACCTCAGCGCCCTCGGCATAGGGCTCTCCAGAGACTTCCACCACTCGCCCTGAAGGGCTTTCAGTTTGGACTTCAGCGGGAGGATCACAAGGGCCAGAGGACATCAAGCCAACAGCACCAACTTCCTCGGTCTCCGTCAGTTCACGAACCATCTTAGCAATCATTCCCCCATCAGCGTCCACAGCGAAGTCCCCGCCTCCTATGTCCTCGGAAGGATGATCAATCCTGTCCGAGACGTCACCAGGCGGATTAACGGGAACTCCAGGAGCGAGATCATCATTGGGAGATTAGACGTCCGAGAGCTCGACTATCTCCACGATTGTCCCCGAGGACCCTCCGAAAGGATCAACCAGCGAAGGAGGGGAGGGACCTTCAGCTCTCGAGACTCCAGTAGAGTACCGATCCTCGACTTCTTAAAGAGAGGAGCAATCACACCATCATCATCAAAATCATCGATGTCAAAGTCATCGTCATCGTCATCAGAAGAAGGGAACTCAACAATGGCCGCCAGACGTTTCGAGCTCTCAGCCGGAAGGCTCTTCTCCGCGCAGTCGGTAGGACCCTCAATCCTCAGCGACTCCACCATCCTCCTTAGTCTCTTTTTCTTGGACTTCTCGGGAGGAGCTGCAGCGGAGGCCTTGGCCCGTGGGCCTCACTTGGCTTCCTCAAAGTTTTCGGACTACAGCCAAATGTTGCGCTAGTTCAGGTGAAAACCCCCGATGTTAGCTAACACCAAGTCCGTGAACTCCTTTACAGTCTCTCTCTCTCCTCCTTCAAAGATCCGAGCAGTACTGGCTGGCCACTTTCCCCCAGCCAATGGGGATGGCCTAGTTCTCCTGGACGTCTAGGAAGAAGAATTTATCCTTTCACCGCTTCGTGGAGTTCGGGTTCCTTCCGCACATCAAAGAAAAGTCCGGACGATGGGTCATTGTGATCCAATCGAGGTTATGTGTGAAGAAAAACATAACCTTGACCGTAAGAACGTTAAAAAGCTTTTTATTGCACCGGAAGAAAACGCACAGAAAAACCAAATACCTTGCTGCATTTGGTTGAAACCTAGCAAAAGGGACTCCAAGTCCCCTCATGATGTCGCAAAAGCTCCTCTGGCACAGGAAACCATAGCCCACCCTTGAGGTGGATTTCATATAAAGTAATGAAACCATCCTGAGGGCACCACACCCTGTCGTGCGATTCCGGAATCATCATGGCTATAGACTCAGGGATTCGATACCGTGCTTGAATCTCCTTGAGCCTATCGAGCGTCATCGTAGAGGCAATATCCCTCACTCCAGGCGCCATGGACATCGAAAAGCAAAAGCAGAAGAACAGAGAAAGTTTCAGCAAAAAAAGAATGAAGGCCTCAACACTTGGAGAAAAAAACAGAAAGCGGACGCAGAAATGGAGAGTTTGAGACGAGAAGGCCTTTAAATATTCTTGAAATTCAAAAGAGGCGCACTCATTACCCTCGCCACGCGTCGCTCGGCTGTTCCTCTCAAGAAAATGATGGCCTTGCCTTCCCAGGGCACCTGTCAACGCGTCACTTCAGCATTTAATACCCTGCAGAAACTTAAACGATGGCGCTGAAAAGGTCTCGGACTCAGAAGAAGTTCTGGGACAACTCTCCACCAAGCCTAGCACCACATAACTCCGAGGACACACATGCACTCGGACTACCGCTGCAAAAGGCCTAAGCCCGAATGCGGACGGTCATACTCTTGCCTCCTCAGGAACGTCCTTTTCAAGCCACAACGCGCGCGCGGACAAACAATAGTAGGAAGAGTTAACATCCCAAGAAGAGCAACGACTTCATGCCAAACAGTCGAGGACCTCGAACCCTTTGACATGGGGGGCTATGTTGGGTCCCAGTATGGAAGCCCATAAAATATGGCCTAAAAAATGGCCCAAGTAAAAAGTCTAAAGATATGTTCACGGACCAAGAGGACTGGATGACCCAAAAGTCCCAAAAGCCCAAGCTAGTTCCTTACCCCAGACTGGCCTAACGAGCCCAAGAATGTGGGCTAGTGTCCCAAAAGCCAAAACAATGGCAGAGGTCCGAGAGGTCCCTTTAACTAGCAGGGGCTCGAGGACACCACAAGGAGCTGATGACATCAAGGACACCCAAGAAGCGTCCGAGAATCCTATCCCCACAAATACGAGGATTAGGAAAATGACCAGAGAACCTTTTAACATACGAGGATAGCCTTGACATCTCCGTACAAGAAGTTAAATTGACCAAGTATGTTGATACAGTTGGCTCACAGTGACCAAGAGGCCTGAGGACACCAGACATTCCTTCAGGCCCCAGATTAGTTCGAGAGGCTAGAAAAGACCCGAGAACCTCTCACGAGGAACCAAATATCCTCCAAACCACCAAGAAAGCAGTTAATGTCCAAGAGTTGTCTCCACCGACGAGTCCGCGAACTCACAAAAGGATAAGGCACGCCACATAAGGACGAAGACTATTTCATACACGGCCGTGAATGCCAGCTCAACAACTCCACCATTACCAAGAAGCACGCGCCATCATGAAGAATCCAAACGGCTCCTGACACGCCATATCCTCAGGGGTGGCGCCCACGACACACATCAGATCCGGCAGAGCGGCGCCGCATCCACGTAGCTAATGACAGTGTCCTAACACGCCACACCAAGAGGAGGCGCGGCAGCGCGCGCGCGACGGCCACGAGGCAAGTGGGACAGCCTCCCAACATACTGGGCCGCCACGTATTCTCTCCCCAACGGCATAATTTTTCCCATAAATGACCAAATAAACCCCTTTTAAGAAAATCCTTTTTTTCTTTTTTAAGGAGAACAAACAAGAAGAGAAAAAGGCTCAGAAGCTTTCAAACGAGAAAGCCTTTCAAATGAGAGAGACTAAGGAAAGAAAAAGGGAAGATACTCTCAAAACTTGTATATTGTAATACTTCTACCTATAGTGAAGCATTTCTAAAAAGTTCAGAATCTCGTGATTTTTCTTCCTCATTTAAGATGAAGCTTTCCACATAAAACTCCGGTTTTAATCTCTCATTCTCTACATCTTACACTTAAACACTTGTGTTGCACGTGACCCCGCGATCCGAAACGTAACAACTTTAAATATAAAAATTGAGTTAAAAATTAATTTTTTAATGTTTAATAAGTAGAAATAATAAAATAAATATATAAAATATTTCATATAAAATGATCTTTCCATGATCTCTCCACCACCACCGTGTTGCCATCCCCGTAGAATTGCTTCCATCCCATTGTCGCCGTTGCCACCTCTGTCCATCCCCTTTACCAACCCGCCTCCACCATCTCGTTGGTGCCATTCCACCGCCACCACCGTCAAACTGCCGCCAGTAGGCCATCGAACAATATGGTTAGTAGTAAATAGAAAAATTCCCGTGGAATAATTATTGCGGGCGAGTGGCAGTGGTTTTTTCATTTCATATTTCAAATAATTTTTTATTAATATCTCAGTTATAATTAAATAAAAAATAATTTTATTAAAAATGAAGATTCCATCCTACCGAACAGAATATTAGGGCCGATGTGTCGTGTAGCCTTGGACTCATAGGCCCAACCGAGAGGCCCACGGTGCATAATTCTCCACGTGGTCCCTGACAACATTAAATTGAAAACCAATAGATAATCCCCACGTAGCCGAGAGAAAGTATAGACGCGTCAGCTTCCGACGAGAACCCGTCAGCCGTCGCAATCAATGCGATGTCAAGAATTCAGATCCAAACAATCCACGACGACTAATTATAACACGTGGCAATCTCTTAATATCTTCGTCGCCTCGGATTCTTAAAGCAGAGAACCATTCGGCCACAAACCCACCCTCTGCTCTCCACAGTCCACGCAGAGGGAGAGAGGGAGAGAGAGAGAGAAAGAGGATAAAACCACCCCGGTTGTGGTGCAAAATTAGGATATCGCAAGCAAAACGAGACATTTCTCGGTTTTCTAATTTAATTCCGTCATAAATTGTATGATTTTTATCGTTTTTGGAGGGAGAGAATTGTTTTGATCAGTGTCTCTCAGTTCGCTCGAGATTGGCAATGGAGTGGTGGAGAAAAGTGATGAAGCCCCTGCAGAGAGCTTGGGTTAGCGTCTCTACTCGCCTCGGTTTTCGCAAGAGTGGTAAGGAATGTCCGTTAACTTCTGAGTAACTATTTCCATTATTGTCGAAGTTTTCTAATGAATTTCTTTATCCGTGTGAAATTCTGAGAAAGAAAAGAAAAAAATGCTGAAACTTCAATTATCCGTTGTACAAATTTCAGCTGCCTCTCCCTTCTTGAGACTTTCAAATTGCACGTCTTTCTTTCTCTTCTACTCTTTTTTTTTCTCTTCTACTCCATTGTCGTCTCTTTTGCTGGTCAGGCCCCTTTTTGAAGTGGTAATAGAGGAAGGAAGATTGCTGTGTGCATAAACAGAAAACAGGTTGTTAATTTCTTATTTTGCATTAGTGTTTCTTAAATCAGACTAAAAAATTGTTGGCAGGAGAAGATTAAATTAGACAAATAGCTATTTAAAAGGTAAATTATAATTGGAAATTGTTATATCTGACTTCTTGGCAACTAGTTTGTTGTACAACCTATCAGTCGTTGACAAGGGCTTTATTCCCATGTAGCACTGGTACCAAACGCTAATGCCTGTTGAAGTGAATCATAATAGAATGAAATCCTTAAAATGCTCTTGAGATGCATTCGGATGACGGTTCTGTCTCTTGCGGCTGGCTTCTGTTTTCTGTCCAGAGCTAATCCAATTACTCTTCACCTCATTTCACGACTTAAGTCAATATGATGTGCATGTCCGGTGTCGGTGTCGGTGCCGCCTCGTGGTTGGTTGATCAGTTTAAATTTCTCTTCTGATCAATGTAAAGGGTGAACAGTCAAAATCACTTCTTCAGACTTTGCCTTTTGGTTGTGTCCCTTATCACTAAATTAGGCCGCCTCCTATGGAAAAGCGATCGCTAATGAGCTTGTATTAGATCAGATTATTGGTTCTGGCCGTCCATTTTCTCTTGATTACGCATATGCTTCTATATTAAATGGCTATTTAGAAGCATCTGGTTATCTTCTTTGTTGATTAAAAAAAGATATTCTCTTGGGTGGTCACCGTCTGTTTGGTCCTCTGCTTATCATATTTTATCATGGCCACTTGCAAATTGCTTTTCCACTGTATTATTATTCGACCATTAGCTTTCATGGGTGGTCTATTAAGCACCGTTGAGATTGGAATTCTTTAGGAGCTTGAAGAGGACTTCCCTATTTTTATTTTTTTTTAACTGGCGCATTTTAGTCGGTGGACCTTCCCTGATGCCCATTGTCGAGGAAAAACATAAAAGATGACCCTCCTGTGCTACCCTCCTACAAAAAGGGGGAGAGGGTGGAGGAATGAAACTGTATTACGTGTTATTGAAAATGTCACGGGGAATGAGGGTCCACGACGTAATGGAGGAGAGAGTAAGGTGAGACTTTGCCCAAAAAATAATTTTTTTAAGTAATGTGATAATTTTGATATAAATAGATTAAAAATAGGAAGTACAAATTGAGTAAGAATTCATAGCTCCAAATCCCAACCCTTTACTCTAAACTATAACCCAAAGTCAACCATCAATACCTCGGGTTGGGGAAAAACCCAATAATTTTGGTTATATGACACAAACCCAATCTTAATCCAGTAAAAAATATTATTATTATTATTTTGCTCTTAAAAAATAGAAATTTGATATTATTAGTAGAGTTTTCAGTCAATTAAGTCAACATAACTTATCCATAATTATGTAAATTTATAATTTGTTAATGTTAATTCAGCTCATACAAAACTACAAAAAATTCTTTTAACAATTAAACTAGAATATAAAATTCTAAATCTTAAATTCATTCAACAACTGAAATCTCTATAATTCTCCCAGTACCAATCAACTCAAACAATAACCTGCATTATATAAAACAAAATAAAGCATATATGTTATGTTTATATTAGGATTCATTGGTATTCTTTGTTATATTATGTTGTATTACATTTGCCCGGGTTTTTGGATTGGGGCATAGTAAACCCAAACCCAAACCAACCCCATAATGAAATTCAGTTTTTATCCAAACCGGGTCAAGACAGATAAAATCATTTCCATTCATGTCTGATTGGATCTGGTCTTCTGATTGCATTAGATTTGGATTTTGTTTGGGTCATCTCATTATGATTTCATTAGTAATGCCACCAGATTGCTGGGCTGTGATATATAATTAAAACTCGGTGGATGATCAGGGCTGTTGCTGCTGCACCGAGAGGTGAAGGCTTGCGAATACGAGGACGTGCATATTATGTGGGAGATGCTGAAGAAAAACGAGACCGAGCTTGCTCAGCCGCCGGCAGGGACTAAGGGCACACCCTTGTGGAACATTATCGGTTGGGCGATATTCGCTCCATGTGTCGTCAAAGCATGAACCCTGCCATCTGAGTTCCTGTTGATGAGCAAATAAAAGAGGAGAGGAGGATCCTCATAGAATGTTGCTTCTTGTTCATCAATGGTCTCCCACAGCTGTAGATATTGAGACTTTCTATACAATGGTATTGCAGCCTCTTAGTTTAAGAGGCTGCGTGTCGTCTAAGAATAAGCTTTGCAGCTTGTGCAAGAAGAATCCATGGCGCATTGAGCCTGGAATATGTAATTCCCCTTCCATATTAAACATACATACATATATAAATGTATTTGTATTATAGCGTGAACGAAAAGGCAATAAGGTTGTATGGATAATGAAGCCCTTCTTATCATATAAACAGGCAACTTCAGTGGTTAACTTTAGTGATTGTTGGCGGGCAATGGGCAGCCTACTTATCAAATTATAGGAATAGTTTTCACCCGTTGGTCGGAATAGACTGACAATTGACAAATGATGATGAACTGTGAAGTAGAGAATAGAGAAGAGAAATGAATACCGAATTTTACGTGAAAAATTAGCATGAATCAAGGGAAAAAGCTGTAATAATAATGATAAGTCACTTAAGAATCATTTAAATATGAGAATGTTACGGAGAGCGAAAATAAGAATAGAGTAAAGTAATCAAGATTCTCACATGACATTTATTTCTCCCACAACTCTCTTTCTTTTTCTTTCTCTCCTTGTTACACTCTCACTCAATCTTGGCCGGTGTCTTCTCCTTCTTCTTCTTCGACGTCTACAGCAACTTGCTATGTGCCAAGTGTACATACATATGCACAAGCCCATCACCATAGCTCAGAGGTTGGTGCTCAACTTCTAAGGTCCGCTTGCATGCGCATACCTGGTTCTGCAACAGGCGGCGCGTGCCTGCTTCTACAGGCTGATCAGCCCTTAGAGTTTCGAGAATGACTTCCAACAACCACCCAAAAGAGTATGTCAACTATACACTTTTTGGGTATGATAGTCTTTCAGAACTCCCAAATATGGTATGTCAACTCTGTTGTCCGTCGCTTCACATTAGCCGGTCAACCACATCGTTGACCGGTTGAAGTAGTCCATCCCGCTCCTTTATACAACTCACAACTTATGACATTCAACATATTGACTAAAAGAGTTAACTCTGGTCAACGAAGTTGACCGAAATAGTTGACTCCGGTCAACTTTATTAACCGAAATTTCTTCTTCCCAACACATTCATTCTCTGATCAAATCCTACGGACTTCAACACGGGAGTAATCCCAACAGTGATTAGATTTGACATTCCAATGCAAAAATCTATTTCACTATTCCTTTGTGCACACCCCCCTTACTGCGTTTGGGCTAATCAATCTTTACGAAGGTTAAGTTTGAATTGTGCAATAAAAATCTATAAATTAAAAATATCATTTAGAATTAAATTGGGTAAATTTTAAAATCTTTTTATTTAGTTTATATGAGAAATTGTAATTTTAAGAGAAATAATAAAGTTGATGTGTAGTTAAATTTTTAATTTACATATAATACAAAAAATAAGTAGCCAAATATATTTTTGAATCTATACATGAAAAATATAAAATGGCTCAATAAATTTTAAAAATGTTAATGTATGAAATATAATAATAATATAATATCTAAAAATAATAATAGGTATCTTGTCAGTTAGAAGTTACCAACAATCATCAAGAAACACTCCAAATAAGCATTAAACGGTCAATTTCAATGTTGGCCCAATATGAAGGAATGAAGGCGGGCGTCTAAACGCTCGGAATCTGGCCAACGAGCGGTCAGCGTCGAGGCGTTGGCCAGCAAATATAATGCTGATACGCGGCCAACCTGAGTCGATAAAAAGTGTTGGCCAAAGTAATAGAGGCCTAAAAGGCGATAAATATGAGTAGTGCCGATTTGACAGTGATCTCATACAAAGACTTGATCATTTTCATGATTACACGTTTTCCTAAAAGCCCGATCTTCCAAAAAGACATATGATTCGGGCGCCAACGTGATGTAGTCTAAACGATCACAAAAGTATGAAAAGAAAGCGATAATTTGAATATCGTTGACCGTTTAGAGGAAAATGATCCATCAAATCACGCCAATCATCTTCATCCAAAAAGACATCACGCATTGTCGGGCCAAAGAAAGCCGCCACATTGACCCAGGCCAAAGAAAGGTGGCTTTGACATTCTAATGCAAAAGTCTATTTCACTATTCCTTTGTGGAGAACGCCCCTCTTACTGTGTCTCTCTAACTCAATCTTTAGAGAGGTTAAGTTTGAATTGTGAAATAAAAAATATAAATTAAAAATATTATTTAGAATTAAATTGTAAAGTGCAAATTTTAAAATCTTTTATTTAGTTTAGAATATCCCCAAAGCTTTGTAACTTTTTTCAGAGAAATAACTATAGTGATGTGTAGTTAATTTTTGTTTTTACATATAACACAAAAAATAAGTAGCCAAATATATTTTTGAATCTATACATGAAAAATATAAAATGGCTCAATAAATTTTGAAAATATTAATGTATGAAATGTAATAATAATATAATATCAAAAAAAATCATTTTTACATATAGATAATTATGGATATACATGATTTTAATATTTTTTTAGATAGTATATTTTATTAAAATATTGACATTTTGAGATTTAAAATAATATTTTTATATACTTTATAAAAATAAAATAAAAAATAAAATTATAGTTAACTATCTCTATCCATCTCAAATGATTAAAAATATTTCAACCAATGAATTACATTTTATTCAATTTTATCATATTCAATTAATAGTAAAGTATTGTTCTTTGAATTATAATATCTAAGGGAATTTCAAATTGGATCTCTAAATGATGAGTAGTGATGACGCTTTAACCATTCACTTATAAATTCTTACTAAGAATTCTCGTAGATGGTGAAAATTAAATTACAATTAAAATAAAATCTTTGGAATAAATCAATGAAAAAATACCAATTCAAATAATGGGTTTTAAAAAATTTCTCACAATTTGTGAGAGAACAGAGATCAAGAATTGTCATAATTATTTTTTTTAGATTTATAGGTTCAATTTAATTTAGTGGGATCTCTTTTTTTTATACTAAAAATTAGAAAAAAAAAAAAGTATTCAATCCTATTTTTTGATTTCAATAGTAAAACATCAAATTAGAATTTTAATTTCATATGACCTGAAAATAATATAGTTGAAATTTTGCTTAAAATTCTAATATAAAATTTGAATTTTAAGATTAACAAAACAAAACCTTAATATATTATAATCTGATTTTATCAAAGCACCAGTATTATAGGTTTGTGATAATAATATGATACAATTATTAGTTATATCAATAAATTTAACAAAAATAAAATTTTTAAATAAATATAATAATATCACAGATGATACACACCTATTAATATATAATAATCACATTTGAATACATTTTAGCACATACAAAAAAATTTATAATAATAACTCATAGTATGAAACATATTAACCAAGATGTCATATTGTCATATTAATATAAAATATGATATAATTATCTTATATTATAAACATGCTGATTAGTCAATGACCCAAATTTATATATAATGTAAAAGTAAATAAACTCTATGCAATATTGTCAATTATCAAGGGATTCTATTTTTTTTTTTTTTTAGAGAAGTAAGACTTTGTAGTTATTCCATTAAAATTTAATTGTTATATTTTTAAAAGACAAAATTATTAAAAGTAATTATATTTTTTAAATTTTTTTATAATATTAATATATATTTGATGGATACAGTATACCCGCCTAAAAAAACGTTCAAACCACTTTATCTAATCCGATGACGGTTATCTTTTGCGGTTGGTTACGGATAAGTGTGACCGGCTGTTATCTTTGACGGTTGGTTTGGATAAAATCCTCCAACTATAAAAAGACTTTATTCTAACAGAGAAATAGAAAAAAAAAAGAAAAGAGAAATAAAAGGAAAAGTTTTGCCAACCAGTCTTCCAAGAGCCATGTGTTCCGTCCAAAACATCATACATAAGAGCCATCTCTATCCTAGAATGAGGGTCCCATTTAAAGAGGATTTTCTCTTTATTCTTGGAAGCCTGACTTTCCTATATACTCAATCTACAAAATATGTATTCTTTATTGATCTTTTTATATTTTTGAAAAGACATCTGACTTGAGTATCGGAGGGTTTATGGTGGGAGTAATTTTTGTCGATCTTGGACATCTCGTTTTTAGTTATGTTGCACAGAGTTCAAATTTGAAACTATGAAGAGCGGATCCGCGTCAGATCGACCAACAAAAAGATCCGATTTATGGCCTCCTGATCCGTAACATAACTCGTATTCTTGATACGTAATAATATTAAATATTAAATTTAATATAAAAAAATAAATAAAAATAATTATTTAATATTTAAATTTAAATTATTAATTAATACTTAGAATAAAAAAATAGGATAATGTTTCTTTTTGAAAAGAAGTCGGAGAGTAAAAAAAAAACATGAAAAAAAAAAAAAAAAACGCCGTTTGAAGTTTACGAGTCCTATCCCAGCCAACTTAAAAAATGGAAAAGATGGTTGACGTGCCCATCACCCAATCTTCTCAGCTGCACAATTCACAGGCGGCTCGCTTTCCACCATGCTCACATTCAGTTCTCACCCTCCCTCGAATTAAAATATCACCTGCCGGCCTCCACCGTCGCTCTGTGCAGAAGACAACGCACCAAAACAAACAAAAAACACCATAAATCCAATCTTTCATTACTGCCCCAGAACACCAGCATTAACAGAGCACGAAGCCCACAATCTTTCTTTGATTAATGCTACTCCGATTTACCTACCATTACCAACCCTTATTTTAAACACTCCGGCATGGCCCTTTAGCCAACTTGTTCTTCTTCTATCTCTCCCGGATTTTCTGGGCATTTGTTTTTAGCTCTCATTCTAGCTGACGAGAGGCTTCGAAGACTCCATTTTTCTATGTCCCTGCCCCCATCCCTCTCTGGGAAGGATTCTGTGGTATAAACTGTGGATGTTTTCTTCGGACAGTTGCTTCATTCCCAGTTCTAAGTTCGTGGGTCACCTGTTTTATTCTGGCATGATGAAGGTTGCCTTATTCTGCTTCCTGCTGTCTGCTTTCGGAACAGCCTCTATTTTGTTCAATTGCTCTGGAAAAGGTATTAAGTAATAGATCCTAAATTTCCGTTAGTGAATCCTTATCCTTTTCATTTTGGGTGTGCATGTTCTTTCTTCGGTGCTTTTATGCATTTTTTTGTTTGCTTCTGTTTGGGTGGTAAGTATGAATTTACTACTGTTTGTCTTGTGCATGTTCTTTCTTCGGTGCTTTTATGCACTTTTTGTTTGCTTCTGTTTGGGTGGTAACTATGAATTTACAACAGTTTGTCTTTTAATTTTTGAGTTCGTTCAGTTTAGAAATTGCTCTGTTCTATCTTGTTTTATTATGGCCTGGTCTAAAGGTACCTTTATTTCACTCTGGTTTAAAGGAACCGGAAGGATCCCATTTCCCATGATTGGGTTTGCTTTTATTTTTCTCCAATAATCACATTTCTTTAGGCAAATGATCGAGTTAAATGCAAAATTATAATACTAAAGAAGCATCTTAACCAATGGTCCAAGGCATTCACTGACGTTGCTCAGATGAAAAAGGTGAAAGAAGCAAAAGGGAAATGTCCCACTAGCCGATGACTAGTTTGCTACCAATTTAGAGGAGTTTGGAACAAAGGACTGGCTCAAAAAGTTCCCTTCCTTTTTCCCCTTGATAATAAAGAGAAGAATGACAGGAAAGCAAGAGTCGTTTTTATACCTTATTTTCTAATGTGTTTCATGTAAGAAATATCCCAAGTGACAAGCCATATATTTTATTTATTTATTAAATTGATAAAGGTTATAATTCTATAATAATAATTTGGTTGGATTATTTATTCATTAATTAATAGAGAAGTTGTTCAAGACATTCTAATAATTTGGGAATAACCATCTCTCTATAAAAGGTAATGTATTCACATCTCTGTGGCATGTCATTAAAACACATTTTGATAAAAGAAAGAGGAAGGAGGAGAAATCATTTCACGGTTCTTTGGGACAAGAACAATTCGATAAATTAAACCTATAGGTTATTTCTACAAATTAAAGATTTTATATTCATACATCTAGGCATGTCAATTTATGTTTCCGTATGATGATTGAGTGAAAATATGATAAAAAAAGATCCTAAAAATTAAAGTTTAATTCTCATTAAAGAATTATATTTCATACCCTTATGTTCATCCATCTACACTTAACTTGAAAGAATGACATATTGGCAAATGAGCATCTTCTCAGAAGTGTATTCATCAAAGCCTACTGGTCCTAATTGCGTATTGCCCTTCCTTGCAAACCATTGCCTCAATCTTGTGGCAATAGTACTAAGCTTTAGCTTCTAACTACACTATTATAAGTTGAATTCAAATACTTGGTTTATTATAAACGATTATAGTACAAGTTCATACAATATGTTTGACTCAATTTGGTATGCTTTGTAGACCAAGTTAGCTCAGGATTTAACTAATCATTCCAAGCCGAGCTCCCAATAATATGGTCTATTTAACAACATTAATTATATGCCCATTAATCAGTGCATTGCCAACGACTCTTAGTAAACACTAATGTGCGGAAATTAAGTTGTTTCTAACAAACTAAACGAATATATTTTTAGGAAAACTTTAAAAATGGATATGTGAAAAATGAAAAGAAAATAGGAAAATGGAAAACAATGAATAGTTTTCGCAACTCAGCAAGCCCTAAAGTTTTATGCTTGAAAAAGTAGTTTTTTTAAGTAAAAGTACTATTTTAAAACAATGGAAAATGTTGTCTTACTTTCTTGGTGTCAATTTCATCTCAAGAACACTTCTTGTGGCATGAATTGGATTAATTATGGGTCTTGATAATTTATTGAAACAAGGACTGTATCTATCTAACCCTTCTTAGACCTACTAATATTATTTTCTCCAATATCAGACCATCCTTTTCTAAAGACCTCCTAACACTTATCATCCTTGGATCTACTTGTTTGGAGACATTGATCCCACAAATCTTCTCATTGTTCTAGCAGCCTAAGCACCTTTTCACTAATCTAAACCTTACATTACAGCAAATCAATTTTCCTGATTTATTTCAATGATTTTATGTTACTCTTCTCTATTTATGCTATTGTGCATCTGTCTTTGAATAGCACATGATCTTTGCGGATGCTGTTGTACACTTTAAATTTTCTCCAAGCCCGCATACCTGATGGCAGGGATGGAGGAGGAGACTCTCTGCCGTTAGATTTTTTTATTTTTTTATTTTCAAAATTTCGACATGACATCCTTCATGGAAATGTATCACAGGTATGATCATTGCCGGTGGCAACATTGAGACTCTAAAAGTAACAAGCAGGAAATTACTACAGGTAAAATGCCTCTTCAATAAGGGGTTCTCAAGTGCTAAGCAATGGGCTAAGGCCTTTAGTAGTTCTGTTTACTTTTTCAGTCAACAATAGGAGATATATAGTGGTTTAATTTTTGCTGCTTATTCTCTTGGAGCTTATTGTCTCACTACATCACATCCTATCCACCAACTTTTACACCTCGGTTCCAATTGTTGGGAAAGAGGGCGTCTAACTTTCCCGCTTGAATAACACAGTAAGGAATATGAATGAAGAAGAACAATGAACACAAGAATTTTTACGTGAAAAACCCTTATCAATTAAGGGAAAAACCACAGAACAATCCGTCCACTGAACGTATTTCATTATGTGAGAAATTTGGGAACGAATTTTCCCGTTACACGGTAGAGAATAAAGAAAAATTGAATAACAGAGTAACAACAACACATGCACAGTAGCTTACAGTTTCTCCTCCCTTCACCGTTTTTTTTTCTCTCGTTCTCTCTAGCACTAAGCCTCACAAAAAACTATCTCACACACACCTGTATAGCAAGTCACAATACTTGCTTTTAATATCAAAAACCACACACTGAAAGATCTGGGGCAATATTCCGTCTAGAAAAGGACAGAATCGGTCATTTTTAACAATATGAATATGCCCTGTCCAAAAACGACTCCAGCATAACCGTCTGAGATCACGTATTTCCAGAAAATCTGCTTAGTTGGCGTTGTTCTGGATTGTCTGGCGGGCAGCCAACCGTTGGCCGTCCGCGTTCTCCACGAGACCGGTCAACACCCTTGTTGACCGTCTGAACTTTGCCCGTCTGGAATCTCTTAGTGAATCCGGTCTACTTAACCTCCATATCGGTCAACATTGTTGGCCGGTAATGTTGACCGTCAATCTGGTCAACTATGTTGACCGGAGTTTCTTTCTAAATGAAACAGCACATTCGTTTCTGCCTAAGTTCTCCAATCACAAGAACTTCTTCACGGGAGTGATCCCCAACACCAACTACAATTCTTAAATCCCGTTGCTTTTAAGAGAAATTTATGATTAATTTAAGATGAACAAAGTTCAACACTTCAACCTATCCAACTTTACCAACTAATTTTAGTTCAACAGCTTATATGACCAGTTCGGCAATATTAGACAGGGCATCTTTTCCCCTTGATTTATCGAAATCAATGATTGTGAGCTCAGCCTCTGAATCTGCAGGACAACGGCCTTCATCCTGGGTTCGATGATAATGGCTATGGAGGTGATGTAAACTCGGAAGACTATCGCCCTGTTGATCCTTCCCCAAGTTCAAAGGCGGTAAGACCAGGACCTATCCAGCATAGCACTCCTTTGATGCCTTACATTCCAAAGCCTTCGCCTCCTAATCACCCATGGCACGGCAGCATTCCCTAGTCTTGTTGAAGCTGCCTCTCAGATATCCATGCTGAGTAAGCCGACAAGGTAAATAACTTGTTGGTTTTCCACGTTCTGTTTCAGACATCTGGTAATTAAATTGTAACTTGCTCGTATTATTTTCAGTATGCATTTTGCTATGTCTTATATCATGGAAAAGGCAGTTGTATGATATATATGTATGCTTCTCACTGATCAAACTTAGTCCACTGTTACTATTTTAGTTGGCAATGCAATCTTCTTCGCTTATTCTGATGTTGCTGTGTTTGTGAAGCCCTTCTTTACTATAATTTCACAAATGGTTCAAAATTCCCAAAAATAAATATGCATTCCAAGATTTGAGGTACCGAGTAAAATAAATATGAATTATTGTACTTCGAGGAGAACTCTCTTCTTTGAAAGGAGATCGTGTTGGATGGGGTGTGGTTATTCCTAGAAACGGTATGCGAGACTCTGTTTCCCAGAAAAAAATAATAAACAAAGAAATTTGGACTGTAAATAGACAGTAGTTTGCTATGGTATAGAAACTGACGCCGTCAGAGCTCACACGTCAATAAGTTTCTTCTTTTGAGATAAAAACCCCAATGGTGTTATCAATTGCAAATTGGGTTGTTCAAGTCATTTCTGTTCTGAAGATTAGATGCGTAAATGACTGGAATTGGACATCCATCATTGATAACGGAGCGGTCTACTTAAATTTTGTGGTATACGGAGTTGAGAATAAATTCCTACAAGAATCAATTGATGAATTTTTTGTCTGAATTTTGATGGAAGCAAGATAATACTTTACATTTACAAATAAATTACACAAAAATTAACACGAACGCTTTTGTGGAAAATTTTGTCAGAACAAAGGCTAAGAATTATTTTAAATGTAATGTAAGTAATGATATATATCTTAAATTTGAATAGTAATTTGAATAGAGTCTGATTAGACCCTTAAATCTTTTATTCTGGTCTTATACATCATAACGTTAGATAAGAGTTAAAAGAGTATACGATTTACTCTTTAACGTATCATTTGATATTCAAGTTAATATTTTTTTCTTATAAATGTAAAAGTGATAAAGATTATGAGGATATGAGATAATGGAATATGAAGGAATGGGCTTTGAAATACGTAGATAATTTAATGATTAAAGGACTAAAGTTCTACATTTGGTCTTCAAATTTTCTTTCCAGTTTTTAGGAAAAGTATTCATATTTTTAGCAATGTTGTCAATTAATAACAATTTTTTAACGATTAATAATTAATTATGATTGAGTGGTTAGTCTGACTGAAAATTAAATTGTTCAATCGTTTGATATAATCTAAATGATATGTTTATATGGAGATTGTATTGATTACTTATTTGATCTAATCATTCGATCAAGTTAACCTCACCGTTCATTCAATTGTTTAGATATCTAGCCATTTGAATCTTCTATATTTATTATATTCGATATCTGATCTCTAGCTATTCAACAGTTTGATCATTTAGTTGCTTGGCAGTTTAGTGATTCAGTCAATTTTTTTCGTATTCATGCTTTTATTGTTCAAATTTGGTCTTTACAACTCGATTAATCCATACTTTTTTTTAAAAATTTATTATTTGTGGACTCTTTATATTAATCTATTGGGTCAATCTCATTTTAGGCGTTACCTAACACAAACTTTTTATGTTTGGAGGTTGAATTTAAGCTTTGAGTATGTTAGAGTAAAAATTTGAGCAATCTGCTCTAAATGTTATTCAAATGTAGAGTAAAAGTTTAACTGATCTGCTTTGAATATTATTTGAATGATTCTTCCCAATTGAATCAATATACACTTATTGTTGTCTGATATTAAAATTTTATATCTTGCTAAATGATAATTTGATGAAAATCTAATAAATTAAATTTTTAATAACTCGACTTTTTGGTAATTCAACTTTTCTAATAAATTGATTTTCTCTTTAAATAAATCAAAATTTAAATTATAAGAATCTATTTGTTTTGTTTATTGAGGCCAATTGAATTATTGAAAAGTTAGACTAATGACATCATAGTCATAATAATTTTTGTAATTAAAATGACTCATTTGTGTCACATTTAACACAGCACCTGGTGATTTTTTAAACTACATCATTTTTGAATCATTGCACCTTGCAATGTTTTGATTTTAAATCAAAAATTAGTCGTGTCATCATTGAAAAATGTTAGGAAAGCAATGTGCTATTTGGGTTAGCATTGTTTAAAGTGCATTTCTAATTTTGGTTGCTTTTTTAAATTCTAACGGCTTTCACATTTCTTTTTAAACATTAACTGTGCCTTCTTCACTACTTTATGTCAAAGAACAAACTTTCTGATTTTTCTAATACTTTTGCTTTTTATCTCTTATGGCTCTACAAAACAATTTAAACAATATTGCTAACGTCGCTTTTTACTTGTCTATGGACGATGTTGTTGACATTTACGATAGATGTGACATCCATTAAGCTATTCCTTTTAAAGTCCCTTTATTCAATGAGAGAGGTTATTCTTCGAGAGACAGTTTCATTATTGTATATAAAACTCATCTAAATGATGGGTTTCAAATTCCTTTAGTAAAAAAAGTTTGTTTAAATAATAGAGACTCTTAAAATTCTCATCGCTTGCCTTCATCTCAATGCTATTAGGTATATTATAGCACTGTCTGTCTTTTTTTGGCAATATGAACTTAGATTAGATGCTCAAATGATTGAGGTCATTTTCACATTATTAATTGAAATGGCAATTTGATATAATCAACTCTTAGAATGGAATTTAAAATAAGTTGAGAAAATCTAAATTCTGTAAAAAATTAAAAAAATAAATTCTTTTATATTAAGATTTTTAATAGTTGAGTTTTTATTAAATAATTGAAATAATATAAATTTAGCATTCTTTAGTCCAGATCTGGTGAATGAATTTTTTATTACTAATGTCGGTCAAGTCTAGTTAAAGAATGCGTAGTCAAGCTACAAAAAATTAACACTTTTCTCACTCATGCTACTTTAAATGTTGTTGATTGGTATGTTGTGGAGGGAGTAGGTGCCATTTCTAATATGCCTTTTCATCCATTAAAAAGGAGAAAGAACATTTTTATAGATTCCCTCCTAGGGCTTGTATTGATCAGCCCCATCTTTTTTCAACAGCTTTGCAAGTCTCTTATTTAGATGACAATGAGATTCTAAAAATTATTGAAGTTTTTAATGGCTGTATTACTAAGGTTAGTTTGGAGATGAGAGCTGAAGGCTCTACTCATTTATCAATTTTGGTTCTTGTCTCTTCACCTATTAGGCAATTAGAAGGAATGCCTACTTTGAATTTTGAAGAAAGAATCCTAATTATTTTTTTAAAGAAAAAGTATGATTCTTTGCATCATTCCTCACATGAGAATGAGCCAGTAGTTAACTTTGTATCTAACTTTTCCTTTGTTGAACTAGTGAATAATGTAGATATTACAAGACAATTTATGTACATCTTTTTTTCTTCAAGGAGTTGTTCGGACTCTGAGACTTCACGGGAAGCTCTAAGGTCTAATGTTCCTTTACTCTGCTTATCTTTGTCTTTTCTCTTTTAGAGACATCTATCATGTTCAAAATCTATTACAGTGGGATCATCATCATTAGGTTTTGCTTTTAGTGAGGGCTTCCTAACCCAAGAGTTAAATTTTAAACCTATAATTTTTGGCTATTTGTTTATTTATTTTTATATTTTTGTCTTAATATCTTTTTTTTTTTTTTTTTTTTTGCAGTCCAAAAGCCCAATTCATCAGATCAGACATAGGTTGTACAATCAAATTATTGAAATTTATCGCCTATGCGGTGACATGGATCCAAATCACCTAATTTAGCCCTAATTAACAATATAAAAATCCTAAATCATAAATATATTTTTAAATAAAATATTCATAATAAATAATAAACCATTCGAATATGAGATAATATCAACGTTCATAATATTAAATTTTTTGAGAACGTAGTGTTGATAATGTGCAAATATTAAAAATAATAAGGAAGCTTTGAAATTTCTCATCATGGAACCTTGAGGCTCTAAAATTATCTCTATCTGAAATCACAATAATTGCACGATTTCTTTTAATTTGCTATTGACCCGTCTACTCTTGAGCTAAAAAAATATAATGATGGATTAAATGTCTAGCAAGTAAATAATCATTTCTAACTTGCTATCAACTAGTCCGATCATAGTTAATTATTCTTCTTCAAAAAATCATCATTAATTTTTAGCAATACTACAAATACGGCAACTTTCTTTACAAAAAAAAAAAAAAATCCAAAGATCAAGTATAGAGTCTTAGTCCTTTAACCATTGGATCATCCACAGATTTTCAAGCCCAATGCTCCATCTTTCACTCTCTCATATCCTCATAACTTTGCCACTTTTCTATTTTTAAGAAAAAATAATTGATTTGAACGTCAAAAGATATATTAAAAAGTATACCTTATATCTTTTGAATTTTTATTTGACGCTGTTGTGCGCAGAATCTATGAAAAATTTGACAGTTCAAACATACAATATTTGAATTACTATCCAAATTTAAGGTACACATTATATTACAATAAATCCTCTAAATACCTTCAAATTTGACACAAAATGTTGGCAAATTGAGCAAAGAATAGAATTGATAAATGAAATGAAATCAATGGTAAAAATGCTTTAAGCTGAAATTAAAATTTACCCAAGATGATAAAGATAGACGGTGACTAAATGCCCCAAAATTGGTAAAATCTTCTTCTTTCCCCTTTCCCCTTTCCCCTTTCTCATGGTTCCATTCAAGTTGTTTTTAACTGATAACTCTTGACATGATTTTGCGTATTCCATTGATCTCTTGACATGATCTATGGAGCTGGAAATCTCATCCTATGGCGGAATGCTTAAGACACTCCATGTCTGCCGAATCACTACATTTTTCAAGTTTATATAAAACAAACACACATTCTTAGATCGTGTTATGGAAATAACTTAATTAAAATAATCAATTATCACATATTAACCTGACAGAAGGCAGAGGATAAAGCCTTTAATTGAGAAAATAAGGCAGAAGAGAAATCATGCATTTTAGTCTTACCTACTGAAATTTAAGAATTGTCGTGTAATAGTGTTAGAATCATCTTAAATAATATAATATATTTTAAAAATTTTATTAAAATAATTAAATATTATATTTTTTTAATATTTTGTTTCATTTCATGAGAGATTTTTTTAACCTATTTAATTTTTTATAGAAAGAATAATATTTATATAATTAAAAAAATTGATCTTTTTCTTGCCCTAGAAAAATAAAACTGCCTATTACATATGTGTGTGTGTGTGTGTGTGTGAATAATATTAGTTTTTAAGATTAGTATTAAGATGGTTATTTTCGGATTTATGAAGTTTTCTTTTAGTTATTTTTCTAATTTCTAATTTAACGGATTTTCATCTAAAAAAAATATATGCCTCTCCTATTAGGAAATACATAATCTTCCTACTTTGTAAACATTATATTTAGAAAATTGTATTTTAAGACAAATATAATTTTTTTGTTATTTGTTTCTTCTTTTGTAATATTGTGTATATATTTAGGATATTAGGAAATTTTATGCTTTTTGCTTTTGTATTATAAATGGTATCCTTAGGCGGCGTCCCTGTGTGTAATTTCAGAAACAATAATGATATTGTAAGGCTTCGCTTGTTCCTAACCTCCACAACTGCTTTTCTTCCTTCTTCACCATCTTCTCTCTCCTTCCTCACTTTTTTCGTTCTGCTTCATCTTCTTTTATGGTATCAGAGAATGGCACACCACAATACTTCCGAAAACACATCCAACAACGACAACTCAGACCTCGGCTACTCACAAACCCTCTTATGATTTCAAAATCTTTCAGGTCCGACCAACCCTTTTCGATTGGAAGCCGGCGATAGTCCGGCCGTCACTTTGGTCACCGATTTGCTTACAGTCGACAACTATTCTACTTGGTTCGGAACTATGCGTCGAGTCTTAAGGGCTAAAAACAAATTCCAATTCATTGAAGGTACTGTTCCTAGACCCATCGATTCCACCGATCCCCTTTTGAAGCTTGGGGACGATGCAATGATATAATGGTCTCCTGGATCCAAAACTCCATCAGCCCCTCCATTAAATCCAGTGTTATTTTTCTCGATAATGCTTTCAAATTTTGGAAGGAATTATGTGTCCAGTTCACCCAACAAGATGGGCCACATATTTTCTAACTCAAGAAATTCTTGGCGGGTCTCTTACAAGAATAAGATTTAGTAAGTTTGTGTTATGGTAAACTAAAAATGATCTGGGATAAACTTATTATATACGACCCTCTCCCAGATTGTGATTGCGATAAAATCAAAGTGCCCATCAAATGCTATCAAAGGGATTGTGTCATACAGTTTTTAATGGGTCTCAATGACTCATATATCAATGTGCGAGATCAGATCATGTTGATGGATCTTCTTCCATCCGTGAACAAAGTCTTCTCCATTATCCAACAATAAGAACGACAACATCAAATGTTGTCTAATGTGCACCATTTAGAAACGATAGCTTTGGCTACGAAACAAACTATTAGTAATCCTAAAAATATCATGAAAAATAATCATATGCCAAAGAAAGATATGCCCTTTTGTGTTCATTGTCGTGTTCCAGGATACACTTTATAACAATGTTTTAAAATTAGGAATGTTGAGATTTCCACATGTGCTCATTGTCATAGACCTGGACATGTTATTGATAAGCGTAATTAGCTTCATGATTTTCCTCCCAATCATAAATTGTATGGTAAGTCTGGGACCACAGCCCTTTTGGCTGACCATTCAAGTTACACTACTATGTCTAACCAAGAGGATAATGATGATGATAAAGTTGCATTGACTAAAGTACAATTCAAGCAACTCATGAATTTGCTTCAATCCAAAGACCCTGCAATGCATTCTCAAACGATTAAACAGAGTTCAACTCTTTTTGATCCCATTCGTGATCAATTAAAGATAGCCAATATGAATGGTACTAATTCTTGCTCTGTTTCTTCCCCTTATAATAGAAAGAACATCTGAATTTTTGATATTGGGGCTATTGATCACATGATCTGATACCCATCTTTATACCTTCATAAGGAGATACCAATATCTTGTTCTGTCAAACTTCCTAATGGAAGTAAGGCCCCTGCTTCTCATATTGGAGCTGTTAAATTGACCGATAAGATAACATTACAAAATATATTATGCGTTCCCTCTTTTATATTTAATCTGGTTTCTGTGAAGTAACTTGCTGATGTTCTCAATTGCTGCTTATTTTTCTTCTCTGATATTTGCCTAATTCAGGACCTTACCTCCTGGATAACGATTGGGATGGATAAATAGAAAAATAGTTTATATTATTTAATGAATAATGAAGTTCATCCAAACACCTTGGCTGTTCTTCTCTCAAAATTCTCCAGTCACATCAAGAAGCCTTCTGCTAATTTTGTCTCATTGCCAGTAGACTTGCGGTATTAACGATTAGGACACATTTCACATTCTAGGATTAAATTAATTAGCGATCATCTAGTAAAAGAAGCATTGTATTCTATTAATGATAATCCCTATTCTATTTGTTACATGGCTAAACAACATCGCCTTCTTTTTTCTTCCAGAAGCCATAAGTCACACACCTTATTCGATGTGGTGTATTGTGACTTATGGGGACCTTGCTCTAAAATATCTTATGATGGATATAAATATTTTTTGACCATTGTTGATGATTTTTCAAAGAGTATTTGGATTTATCTTTTGAAACAAAAGTTAGATACAAAATTATACTTGGAAGCCTTTTACAATCTAGTTGCCACACAATTTAACGTAAAAATTAAAGTCATTCGAAGTGACAATGGATTTGAATTTTCTCTAGGAGATTTTTACAGTAAAAGAGGTATTATCCACCAACGAAGTTGCATGAAAACACCACAATAAAACGGTGTTATTGAACGCAAACACCAACATTTATTAAACGTTGCTAAAACTATTAGATTTCAATCGGAACTTCCTTTAAAATTTTGGAGTAATTGTATACTTATTGCTGCCTATATAAAAAACAGAATTTTCACTCCATTGTTGGATAACAAGACTCCATATGAAATTTTATTTAGAGTTAAACCAAATTATGACAACTTTTGAATATTTGGTAGTTTATACTTTGCTTCCACCCTCTCCCATGGGCGGAAGAAATTTGACTCCAAAAGTAAAACTTGTATTTTTTTGGGATATCCTTTTGGAATTAAAGGATACAAATTGTTTGATTTACATAGCAATGTTACATTTTATTTTAGGAATGTCATTTTTCATGAAAATATCTTTCCCTACCAGAAAAATAATACCGAAACTGCTCCTAATAATGCGATACCTCCCGTAGTGACCAATGCTGATCCTTCTCTTACTCAACAATCACCCTCCATACATGACTTTGCTTTGAATCCGGTCACCAGTCCTGTACTAGATAGAGCTCAACCAACCACTGTCATTCGTAATGATGGAGAGGAATCTGATTCACCCCTTACTCATGACCAACTGGAGAATAGTCAAGAACTATTGAGTGACAATCTACAGCCTAATATGCCTACTAATTCTCTCCCAAATATTCAATCCCCAGTAAGAGAAAACACCCCCGTTCGCAGAACCACTAGAGTTAAGAAAGCCCCTCAATATTTGAAGGACTTCCATTGTTACCAAGCATCCCAAGCTGCACCTACCCAACCAACAGTATAACTTTCTCTAGGCAAACCCTATCACCTTGAAAATTACATATTATATCAAAAATTATCCCTTGATTATAGTTCCTTTTTATCTTCTATCTCATCTCAAGCTGAACCACAAACTTATGCTCAAACCGTTTGTGATCCCAATTGGCGGACAGCCATCGACGATAAACTAAAATCTTTAGAATCCAATAAAACTTCGATTATTACTGATTTACCTCAAGGGAAGACAGCTATCGGATGTCGATACGTATTCAAATTGAAGTTGAATAGTAATAGAAGTGTTGAAAGATACAAATGCCAAATAGTGACTAAAGGATACACCTAAGAGGCAGGGGTGGATTACCATGAAACTTTTTCTCCCGTTGCTAAACTTACCACGGTTCTGTGTCTCTTAGCTGTAGCTGCCATAAAAGGATGTTATTTATATCATTTTGATATAAATAATGCATTTCTAAATGGAGCCTTAAATGAAGAAATCTATATGCAACAACCTCCCGGTTATACTAAAGGATAACCTCACCAGGTATGCAAGTTGTTAAAAAGTATATATGGTCTCAAACAAGCTTCTAGACAATGGTATATCAAGCATTCTACTTCTCTTATCATTTATAGTTTCGTTCAATCCAAGGCCGATTATAGTTTGTTTACAAAACAAGAAGACAAATCATTTACAGTTCTTCTTATCTATGTTGATGACATCATTGTCTCAAGTAATTGTTTGGATGCCATTGCATCTATTAAATCCTTTCTTAATCAGACCTTGGGATTCTACGATATTTCCTTGGCATAAAAGTCGCACGATCGATAAAATGTATACACATTTGTCAACGAAAATACACTCTTGACATTTTAGCCAATTCTGGCTCCATTGGTGCCAAACCTCTCAAACTACCAATGGACCAAAACTTGAGATTGAGTAAGCAAACCGGGGTGGTCTTGCAAAACCCGAGTATATATAGAAGGCTTATTGGCTGTCTTCTTTATTTCACCATCACAAGACCAGACATAGCCTTTGCAGTATATATTTTAAGTCAATTTACGGATCAACCTACTTCGAGTCATATGAATGTTGCATATCAAGTTTTACAATATTTAAAATTAAATTCAGGACAAGGGATATTGTTTTCTTCTACCTCTAACATTCAACTAAGTTTGTGATGCAGATTGGATTTCATGTCAAGACACGCACAGATCTATTACCAGTTATTATATTTTTATTGGAAATTCTCTCATTTCATGGAAATACAATAAACAGTCAGTGATTTCTCGCTCCTCCGCAGAGGCCAAATATAGATCAATGGCTACAACTTGTTGTGAATTATCTTGGCTACGTTATATTTTACATGACTTGCAGGTTTCATATCCACATGTAGCATACCTATATTGTGATAATCAAGTGGCACTTTACATTGCAGCTAACCCCGTTTTTCATGAGCGCACTAAACATATCGAGTTGGACTGTCATCTCATTCCCGACAAAATTCAAGAATGGAGCATTTGTATATATCATATCACCACACATAATCAGTTGGCAAATATATTCACCAAGATCTTACCCTCACACTGGCTAAATTTACATCTATTTAAGATGAGTATTATCAATATATATACTCCATCTTGATAGGGCGTATTAGAAAATACGTAATCTTCCTACTTTGTAAACATTATATTTAGAAAATTGTATTTTAAGACAAATATAATTTTTTTATTATTTGTTTCTTCTTTTGCAATATTGTATAAATATTTAGAGTATTAGGAGATTTTATTCTTTTTGCTTTTGTATTATAAATGGTATCCTCGGGAGGCGACCCCTGTGTGTAATTTCAGAAGTAATAATGATATTGTAAGACTTCACTTGTTCCCAACCTCTACGACTACTTTTCTTCCTTTTTCACCGTCTTTTCCCCCCTTCCTCACCTTTTTCGTTCTGCTTCATCTTCTTTCATCTCTTCACAAATTATGTCAACTTTCATAAAGTAAAAGAAATAGTGATAAATGGAAATAGATTAATTTTATGTTCTTTAGAAAAAATACTAGATATAAATTTAAATATGTTATTGATATTTAATTTTATATTATTAAATTATAAAATAATATAATAATTTTAATAATCTATAAATAAATTAGATATGAATTTTTCAAATTTAACTCTAGATCCAAGTCCCGCCTGCTCCCACCTAGTCTGAGCTTCACTTTCCACGGACGACATGGCCTGTGGTTTTCGCCTATTATGTCATTAGAAATTTTTTTAAAGATATTCAATAAATATCTTTAAAATAATCTTATATAGTATAATATTTTATCTGTTATTATATTATTATATAAATTATTAATATAAATAAATAGATAAAATACTAATCTAAAAAATATTATAAATATATCTAAAAATGGTCCCTAACATCACCCTTTTTGTGAGAGGGATGGGTGGGGGGTTTGTGATCATGTGCACATGCCGGATGCCATGTTGCCCCCACCACTCAGAGTTGGTTAGAACCATTCAGTGGATCGATTCTCATATTTACTCAATAATAAGAATTAAAAATTTTAAAAATAAATAATAAAATATTAAATATCTATCTAAATTATTTAATTTAATTTTTATCATTTATCTTCAGCTTCTAATTTTGGTAGTAAAATGAATAGAGCTGTCAGTTTACTAGAAAGACTATAATAGTATTCCTACCATACATCGACTCTTCTTGCTCAGGTCGCTATCATTCTCCCATGCCGGAATGTAACGATAGAACAGATGGCATTGTTCTTTTGATACTCTTGTCCTCCATTAAATAGTTCATGGGGACATGAAAGTGAAGGGTGGCTACAAAAGTTGGCTCCAATGGAGACCTAGAATTGGCCACCTGCCAATTAAAACAAATGAAGAACTTTGATTATGAGCTAACAGCTGATTTACAGTTAATGTGCAGTCAAATGCAACCTCATTTCTTAGTTTGTTGGGATTCACACGACACCATAAAAAAATTAAAATTTTTATCAAAGTTAGTTATTATTATCTCTTGATTAAATCTGAGATACAATAAATAATAAGTAACCATGCATATTAGTCGTATAATTAATTTTATGTAAATTTTTTTTTTAATTAATAAAAAAATTATAGGACACTTTATTTGAAATAATCTCCATTATAATAAAATTATGCTATAAATGACCCATTTTAGACAAGTCTATTTATGATAACTCTTTTGAAGAATTGGTTAAAACTAACCCTAATATACTTAGCAACTAATAAAATCATATATAATGAGAAAATGAATAAATAATCGGTAATAAATTTTTCAATTGGAGTAAAATAATATATGTGAATTTGACAAATAATGAAATTTAAATTGCTCAAATGGGTGTCCAAATCTTTATATTTTTCTATGTTCTATTTTATCTCTATTTGTGCAGAACTCATTGTATCAAATGGCTTTTGAAATCACTCTAAAAATCAAAATTTGACGTTTTATATCAGTAATGACGCATATATACTCATGTCTGCATCAGATATGGCACTTACATTGTATCCTTCAAACGTATATTAGGTATAAAAATTATTAATTTTTATGCACATATATCCTTTATGTGCATATCAAACATTTCTATTAATCTATGACTGGCACATGCACTTCTCATACATCATTTGTATATTTATCATATGCTCTCTAAAAATGCTTTAGACGTAGTGAATCTTTGCACCAACATGGAGTGAACCATCAGATAATATGTCTAATTGGTGTAAAATTTATAAAAAAAGAAATAACCCAAAATTTGACACACTTGTGAAATAGGCTATCCACCTGAGGGGCTTTGATTATGCTTTCTATTTAATGGAGTAAGTGGGAATTGAGTAGATTAAGTATCTCATATTAAAGAATTAGCACAAATAGTAATTTTTTTTTATATAAAAATGTACTACTTTATAACCTAATAACTTAGACATTTGAATCTAAATATACATCTGAGTATATTGTATAAATAATCATATCTATATGTGCTCAAACAGTTTTAAAAACTCAAAAAAGTTTAAAGACATAAATTATATTTTTTATCCAAAAAAAAATATTAAAAAATTTAATTTCTATAAGTTTTTTAGAACTTTTTATTAGCAATTAAATATTTAAACAATTTTTTTAATTCAAAGACACTTTTTAAAATCTAAAAACCAACACTACTTACTTACTTAGTTTGGACGCCAATCATCGTGTGAAGTGTTTAGCAAGACATGAAGCCTTAATTGTACTCCTAGTCTCCTAACAATCTTCATTAGGTAACCAATAATGCCTATTTAAACCGTACTTCGTCGTTATTAAATTAAATATCTAATTGATTGATACCTTCAAAATTAAAAAAACAAAAAAAGTGACCTTTGATGTTGTCAATGAAATGAGACGTAACTTTAGGATTTCGATTATGATGTATCTTCATTTGTTCATAGACATCACTATTCTTTCTTTACCCCACCATCATTGTCATATACTTTAATAATTCATTAATATTATCGGATAATATGATATTTATGATGAATCATATAACTTTTCTGTATTTACTATAGTTATTATTTTTTTAATACATATGTGGGTCTGTTAGATTGAGAAATTAGAAATAAAATTTAGAAATAAAAGTAAAATTTTAATTATGTTAAAATTAAAATTAGGTGGAATCTAAATTTTATTTATTTGGATTGAATAAGGAATAATAATTCTAAAAAAAATTATGTTTGAAGGATGGTTAATTTGTTTATCTATATGTTAAAATAAAAAAAAAGAGCAGCTCAATATAAATTATAAAGTTTTAGTGTATTATATTTAATATAATATAACTTTATAAAATCTTATTTTTAGATATAGTTTATATTATATATATATATTTGTAGACAATACCTTTTGTTAGATATTAGTTTTTAAGTTTTTGAACAATATATTTATATCATTTTTAAAAATAAATTAAAAATAAAATCATGATGGGTTCACTTTCACCCGATCCAAACAACCAATGATGTTTCATTCAATAGCTTATACTTTTAGTTTTATTATATCTAATTAATAAACAATTCTCAATCTTAAAATTATAATTTTTTACTCAATTTTAAAAAATTATAAAAAAATCATCTTCTAGTCTTTTTCATTTCTAATGAATTAGAATATGAAATTAGAATTCAAATCCCACATGATATCAAATAATATAATTTAAATTAGGCCTAAAATTTAAATTTTAATTCAAAATTTTTGACACAATCAGATAAAACCCATTAAAAATTTCAATTTTAAAAGACTATAATTCATAACCTATGATAAAATACCAACATCTTTGAATCCATTAAAAAATATTTGTGCCCTTTTTTTAAGTGTACGTCTCTTTGAAAGTTGGGAAAATATTATTTAAAACTTATAAACATGGCAAGAATATAAGGAAAATTTATGCCTCACCCTCCTATAATTTTGCAAAGGCAATTTGTCCATCATTGTTTTTCCCCCAATTACTTTTACATGATTTTTCGTCTCTTGGTCCTCACGGTCGGGCCCATTTTAGTTACTTATTTATGCTTTATTTTTAGTTTAATTTTAAAAAATTCGTGCATGAATAGCCATCTATAATTAAAAATTTTAATTAATTAAAAAGGTAAACCATATAAATAATACGAGAAGCTAATAATTTGCTTGATATAAAATGGAAGCTGAAAATTTGCGTGGCAATGAAGGAATGAGCTTTAATAAAGAGCTAGCGGTCCTTCCTCCATGGATTAAAGGTGCACTTGTTCATGTGCTGATGGTGATAGAGAATTTGTAGTTTGTATGATACGCAAATGCGATTCATGCCTCATGCCAAATAATAATCAATTTCTACTTAGTTTTAGTAAATGATCCCAAATTTCTTTTTGTTTTCTGTAGGTAGTGTTGGGATTTGCCTAACACATATTGTACCACTAAGGCAAAAGCAAATACGATGTATTTTGTCAATTATTGACTACTGAGCACCTGTCAGAATATAAAAAATTAAATCACCCAATTAAACCGATAAAATTATTTAATAATACCTAATATGAAAAACTAGGGAACCCAAATCCCAAAATTTATTTCAAATATATTAAACTTAAATAAATTAATAAATTATCGATATTAATTATAAATTTAGATTAAAAATTAAGCGTTGAATAGAAATAATTTAGGCTCGAGTGACGTTTAACGTGTACTTGATCAAAATATGAGTGTGTTTTAAATAGACATGCGTATGAGATATATTTGTGTATATTTAGTCCAAAATAAGCATGCCTATTGAATGTTTATACGCAGGATTATAAAAGTTTATATATCTGATTTGCACTTGATCGATGCATATATGTTACTCTGTTATAAAAAAGACTTTTGGGCCGATTTCACCTTATTTTCTGACAAAATTTGAAAGAAGAGTGAAAAAGAATGGGCGAGAAGAAGAATGAGAAAATAAATCTAAGTTGATTTTAAGTGAATTCAAACTACTTTTTAATAAGTCAAAACTAATGCAACTGTATCTAAGGCTAATTTCCTCATTTATTACTAAATTTTTTAAAATTTTTAAATATTTTTTATTCATATGCTCATATATGTGATATTTGCTTACCTTTTCTAATTATATCTTATATGTATATTTATGAGATTTTAAAAGTTTATATCTCAAATTTACATATGTCATATTAAAATCTTAAAATCTATAAATAAATAAATATATATATATTCTTATATGTCTTTTATTTATTGATAAATTGATAAAAATTCTACTTTGATTTTGATAAAGGTAATTTATTTTTTTGATTTGGGAAAAAAATTATGTATTTATATTTTGAAGTGAAGTTTTCAATTTTGATAAATAAAAAATTATTATAGAGAATTAATATAATATATTTAAATATAATCTAAAATATTATTTATAAATTAAATATTGAATATAATATATATGACTCAGAAATGCTCTTGGACCGAGACTGTAGAAAATAACACGTAGTCGACTAATCCCCAAGTCATAAACAGTGGCAGATAACATTCGATTTTGTAATAATAATTAAACCCAAACTTCATTATTCAACTATTGTTAGTAAAATCATCACTGATTTTTTATTCTTATACGTTTGAAGAATTTTATATTGGTATATTCTTATGTATTTGAAAGATTTTTACATATTTTATATTCTTATTTATTTGGATGACTTTTGCATGTTTTATGTTCTCATATATATTTGTACACAATTTTGGTATATTTAATAGCATTTTTAATTTGATTTTTAATCATGAATATCATATTCATTCACTATATCCATATATATAAAAACTATACATGCTTAATTGAGTATTAGACTTACTTTTATTATATTTTTGCTAACATTTTAAATTATTAGGTTTGAATGCATTTGTAAAAATTTTGAATATCAGAGGTATCTTTCGAATGAGATAGATTTTAGGATGGTTTAGATATTTTAAATGTATTTTAATTATTTAGATTATTAATTTATCATTTCAATTTCAAAATATTGTACTTGACCGATAGCCTAATTATTATAATTCGATTATAATGTTGACTATGTTGTTAGTTACTCTTATTCCATATTTGAGATTTTTATTTATTTATTTATAGTTTCAATTAATTAGGAAATGAGTTATTGTAATTTGTTTCGGATGTGGCCTTAGATCATGTACTTTGATATATATATTTTTTTTTAATTTTTATTGGGCTATCCATGATAATTATCCCAAAAAATGTGTTGTGGCATTCGTTTAGAATTAAATCAGTTAATTAAATATTTAATGTATTTTAAATTAAAGTTTGATTATAACATATTTTATTTCTAAGAATTGGAGTTGAGGATGTGATAAAAATTTTTTTCAATAAAAAGAAAAGTTATAAAATAAACTCTAAGAAAATTTACTATTGGGCTATCTTAATTGTAAAATATGGAGGTATGGTTCTGATGGTTAATTCCTTTATATTAAGGTTTCAGTCTTTTGTTATTTATTAAATCGTATTTTAAGGCAAAGGCTCACGAGAAGGAGAGTTTGGCTTCGTGAACGGCTGCTCTTGAATTATAATCACGCCATGTTCAAGGCGGAATATTTTTCAAAAAAGAGGACGATTAGCAATCTAAGAACGAGTTGGGCCTCACGGATGACCCCTCTTGATATAAAATCAACATTTTCAATAAAAAAGAAAAGGATAAAATAAATCAAAGAAACTTTTACAATGCAAAAATATGGTGGGAGAGCCCCGTAAAATTTAGCCTTGTATTATTGTTTTCTGATAGCATGTACATTTTATAAAAATTTAATGAAATGGAAATCCTTTATTTATCCATTTTTAAATTTGCATCAATCAGGCGGCCAACTTACCTCTTTGCTCGAGAATTATCGATAGGCTTAGAAGGTGGTTGCATTAACCAATCAGATGAGTGGAAATTAAATATTAAAAGAAGGAACGCTTCTATCAATACCACGCTATTGCTTTGTCAAGAAGGTTTACGGGCTGCCAAGGATAACTTTAGTTGGAGAATAAATATTCAAGTGAAGACTTGGGCTGATATACTTGGAGAATAAATGCTTCAATATACAATAGTTGGATGACATCTTTCCCGAAAAGATCCGCGTGTGCCATTCTTGACCCTAAGGTTTTTAGACCAATGGGCCACTGATGATAAGGTTTCCGCTATTGGGCCGCTCGGATGAAAATGAGGTTTCGGGCCGCTAATGGGCCACTTGGAAAGGTTTGAGACCGCTCATGGGCCACCTAGATGACTAGGGTTCTAATTTTTGGCCACCTGATGAATAGGGTTTGGACAATTACCCTCCCGACTCAAGTGCCAGTCTAGTTGGAACCGCTAAACATAGCGATTCAAGGTCCTAGTATTCTATATGCTAAATAAACTCCTTACCTCACACAATAATCAAGCAAGCGAATGTATGCATAGAAGGGTGAGTTCATATTTGAAGTAGCCTTTTTCCACGTTCGTGGAACCAACTTTTGTTCAAATAACATCAAGGGAGATTGGAATAAATCATTTTTAAAATCAAAATAAGGCCTCGACGCCATAAAAACAACCAATCACAATAGATATGATGTTGGTCGTTTAATTCCCCTTGACGAGCAATTAAGTGCTCATCGGGAGTTTTCCAATGGGTCAAAGGACTCCACTAAGAAGGAAGCCCGATCTAACGAAAAATAAAATATAAGGGCGTCGATTAAAATGTTGGTTCCTTTTGGGTTGTTCGGTAAGATCGTATATAAGGAGGTTGGAATATTAGCCCCCGGCGTCCTCCAACTTATTTTAAAGCAACGCATCGTTTGTGACCTCCATATTGGAACAATCGGGGTATGCCATCAGTTAATTACTTCCACCCGGGTGCAATATGTGAACAACTTTCAGAATGGGTTCTCTTTTTATTACATAGTCAAAAATAATGCTGCGAAGGAATTTATATTCAAATATACCATTTCTTATGATGAACTAATGGGAAAAGGGCCGAGAAATCGAGCCCCTATTAAATCGTCAAACTGTAGCGATTTTAATCGATTGGTGGTCAAATCCGCCGCTATACATTTCTTCACAAATTCCAATGCGTCCTTTAAATTGAGGGCCGTATAGCCCGCTCATGACCTTGAAGGCCAAGTTTTTTATCTATATGAAGATCTCGAGGTGGACCTCAAAGTCCGCCTTCTTGAGTTAAAAATGGGAGGTATGGAGTTGTATATCCCTTTACATAATATAATATATAATTTTCTTTTACCGTTTGGCTTATCGGCGTCCTGAAGTGATATGGCCCGCAAGTAATATAGGTAAGGTGTCAATTTTCCATGTTATCATGGCCTCTCAATATATAAGCCAATAGGATCTCCCACAATTTCATATTTCTCTTTTTTGTTTTTTCATGTGGGATGTGAAAAGGTTTAGTATTCAAAACCTAAAGTCGAGTTTGAGTGAGTATTTTATCTCAAACCTGTCGGGAGTTGCGAGAACAACTCAGCGCCAGCGCCGCGTCCATGGCGATCCGTCTACGTGGAGCACCCATTCTGGGATTCCTACGCTGTTCTTCATCTTCTGTGGGCTGTCCGCCGAGAGTGGGATCGCGGGTCTCGGCAAGGAAGTCAGCCGGCTACGTGCCTTTATGGCGGCAAAGCCCGGGTTGGAATCGATGTCGACTCCGCCCAACTCGATGGCCCATTTGACCAACCTTCCCGAAACATCAGGCTTGGAGGATGGTTTTCAACGGTTGATCGGTGAGGACCACTATTCGATGGGCACGGAAGTAAGGCCTTAGCTTTGTGGCCGAGGATATTAGCGCCAAGGCCAATTTTTCGCTTGCGCGAGTAGCGAGTTTCGGGCTTGGTCAACATTTTGCTCACGTAGTAGACCGGCCCACTTGTCTGTGTCCTGTCGCAAGGAGGGCCGAGCGGTAGCGGTTTCGATGTAGCGAGGTAGAGGTATAACACCTCCCCGCCCACGGTGATATCAATAGCGGCGAAATTTGGCTGGCACCGCTTTAATTCTTGGCGGTTTGGCACTCCACCGTCCATTGGAATCCGTTGGACTTTGTTCCGCGTAAGGCCTTCAAGAAGGGCTGGTACTTGTCGCCAGACTTGGCATGAAGCGAGACAAAGCGGCCGGTCGCCACTGTGAGCCTTTGGACGTCTTTTCGCTCCTTGGCGGTGCCATGTCGGCAAGTGCTTTAATTTTCGGGGTGGTTCGCCTCGATTCCTCGGGAAACGATGAAAACCCGAAACTGCACGGAGCCATCTCCAAGACGCATTTAGCGGGGTTGAGCTTCGCGATGTCTGGAGAACTTCAAATGACTCTTTTAGGTCGCGTATGTGGTCGCGGTGACCTCGCTCTTAACGAGCATGTCGTCGGCGTAGACCTCCATGTTATGGCCGATTTGGTTCTCAAACATCTTGTTAACTAGCCTTATTTAGTAAGTCGCCTCGCGTTCTTAAGGCCGAAGGGCATTACTCAGAATAATAGGTGCCCTCAGTCCGTCATGAACGAGGTATGCTCCTCGTCTTCAGGACTCATTCGGGTCACGGTTATAGCCGAATAGGCGTCCATGGCTTAAAAGCTCATGTCCCGCCGTGGAGTCGACCACAGTAGTCTATTCGGGGCAAAGGAAAGCGTCCTTGGGACATGCCTTGCTGAGCGTCGGTGAAGTCGACGCACGTTCTCCACTTCCCGTTATTTTTCTTAACGAGTACTACATTAGAGAGCCGTCCGGTATTGGACTTCCCTAATGAATCTGCGTCAAAGAACCTTTTTCACCTCCTCTCTGGGATGGCGATAAGTTTTTCAACGGAGTGGTTCCTCCGCTTCCCGCCCGGTTTCGATCGAGATCAAGGCCGGCTTGTGGACCATTGTCTCGCTGAGATTCGGGCATATCGCCGGTGTCCAAGCAAAAAGGTGCGTTCGCCTGGAAAAATGATAAGTTCGTCGCAAAGCGGGGCCTGGAGTGAGCCAATCTGACACACTTATTCGTTCGCCAGGGTCAAGTGGGATCAGATCCGTGGGCTTCACCGGCTGCGTTGTTGAGGGTAGCCTCGTCCATGGTCGAGCTCCCAGCCATTTGGTATTGCCGCCGGGGGCGATCAGGCCATATAACAGTCCGTCCCGCGACCGATCGCCCATGGCCTCTCCGACACCATAAGGTGTTGGAAACTTTATTTTAAGGTGTGGATCGATGTAACCGCCCAAACGTGTTAGGCACCTACCGCCTAGTATTGCGTTGTACACGGGGAGGTCGACGACCGGGAAGGTCAAAGTTCGACATTGCTGTTCTTGGAGTACGTGCCCGAGGGTCACTCTAGTTGGATTGTTCCTTGTGACGGTCTTGGTTAGATTATCAAGGCCGTATAAAAAGGCCCCTTCAAAGGAGTTTTAGTTGATTCTTTTTAGTCCCGATTTAAAGAATGCGCCCAAGTAAAGCAAATCTCGAGCTTCCATTATCATAAAGACTCGCTTCAAATTGGTAGTCATCACCATCTGAAACGAGCTACCAAATTACAAAGGGGTCGGCATGGGGAAATAACATGGTTAGAATCACACTACTCAGCCACATGCCGTCCGCCATACGTCCGCTTCTTCTTCCTTAGCCTATACACTCCTTGTAGTCCGCAGGATTTTGGCGGTCGGGTGGTGATCATGTTAACCACCCCCGCGCGATCTCAAGCCGGGCGAGAAGGCTCCTCAGCCCATGACCCCGAAGAACGCTGAGTCCTTGATGAACCTATTGAGGTGTCGCACAAGGACCCGGCTCCTCAATCTTCCTTTGCGGCGTTTTTGCAATCCTCGAGTTGAATGGCCATCGTGAGCGATGATAATCACAATATTTTGACCGTTTCCCGAAGTCCTTTTTCAGGTAGGCCACTTCAGGAATTTTTCCTCACTTGATCCGCATGAGGACGTTAAGCGCGTATCATTCTGTGGGCGTAAGCGGTGGGCCCGTAATCCTTGCGTTCGGGCGGCCTGGGCCATGCGCCTTATATGGGGGTGTTCTCCGCCCATGAACTTTCTCTTCCCTTCTCCGGTGGAAGGGCCGAGGGCCGATCCACCCTCGGGCGTTTTGCCTCGTTGGCCTCCTCAGCAGCCGTAGGCCCTAGTAATTGGCCTCTCGCGAACGCTTCCGGGATTTGGTGGGCGAGGTGCTTGAAGAAGTCGCGGAAGTAAGAGCCGAGATGAAGCCGCCCAACTTCATCTCCTAAGAATCCACGGGGATCCTTCGGCCTCGGCCTGGCCCGATCCGTGAAGCGCCGTGGGTTCTCGGGCTTGTTTGATGTGGGAGAGATGCCACGGCTGCTTCTCTTCCGTCGGCTCGACGCATACAGCGGGAAGAGATCCGTGAGAGCACGGAAGTGTCTATGGAGCCCGGAAGGGAGATGATGAAACCAGATCCTGGCGTCTCCTTCGGGGTGAGAGGGAAGCATCGGCACATTGCCGAGTCCTCCAACCCTGCGCACTGGATGGGTGCGGAAGTGATCCGGATGGTCCTTTGGATCATCTCCCATCGTATGAGTCAAGAGTTGGCATCTTGAACTTTCGACGGATCGACGGCTAGGATCTCCGTGATGAAGAAGGGAGACGGATCGCATCTATCATTACGTCTTTGGAACACGCGGTTTCAGATTTGCTCCACTCGCGGTCCGCGGCGTGGCGGATCTTTTCGAAGTTGAGGTAATCCTCAACTCCGTTTTTTCCCGGAGGGTTCAGCAGTCTCGGCCCGTCTTGCCTCGATGTGGATCGGCCGTCCCGGAGGCTCGCTCCGGACGGCGTCTTGATTCTCGGCCCGAGAGTACCGAGGATTCCTTGCCTGGCTCTCTCGGGGACGTGTTCTCGGAGGCGTTCACGCTGCTGTTATGGCCGAACGCGGAGGAGCCAGTGCCATTATTTCCGGAGCTTTTGGGCCCTCTTCGCGGCGCCTTCTTTCTTTTGCCACCCCTAATGGTGGCCGGAGCGAGAATGGTTTGCTGGTGGAGCCGCCTGATTGCGGTGGCTCTTCGGGCGCAGAGCCTCGGGAGCAGACGGGTTGTTGGCCCTCATCTCCTCCACCCGCAGTTGGAAATAAGGCGGGAGTCCCGCCACTGTGGTCCCGCGACCAGACATCGAAAGGGTGGTCCCGGTCGGCCGATGCTCGATGTCTCTAGCGATCGCTAGTCAAGCGCTCTTGTGTTCACCATTGTAACAAGCGGTGAAGAAGAGTCTTTTGAGAATCTTTGGTGGTAGGCTTTTGTTAGCGCTTCCCACAGGCACGGCCAATGATGCGTGCACTGATCCGACTTGAACGGGTTGGATTCTTACGGATGGCTTGAACTGCCCGTTCACGAGTACGAATCCTGCACACCACTAAACAAACGAGAGGTCGGCGGTGCGGCTGGATGTAATCCCACCGATAACACCACGCCTGAAGTTAGTCAATCACCTTCAAACGAAGGAAAGAGAGTAAGAGAAAGCTATCGGAGAGGAATGGAGTGTCTTGCTCCCGGATGTCGAAAGGCGCAAGTCCTTTCTCGTCTCCGGAAGGTGGGGAAGAACGTGTGTAGGAACCCGCTCGTTGCCTTGGAGTTGGAGGTGCTTGAGGGTTTGGGCTTTGGGGACTGTGAGCTTGTTTCTCGAGCACTTAGGGTTTTCTCTCCACATCGTTGAAGAAAGAGTCTCTAGTATGCAAGTGTTCAAGAGAGAGTTTTGGAAGGCGTCAATGTGCATCCCAGAGAGTGTGTCCGGATGGCCGATCCAGGACCTCTTTTATGGCAAAGATGGTGATCTTCCTTCTTGGAAGGAATCATCCTTATTGCGGATCGCGTCGGCCTTCCTTCCGGGAGGCTGAGGCCGTTGCCCAATTGTGGTGGATTGTTTCCTTTCTCGGCGATCGCCAACCACTCAAGTTAACTTCCTTCCTTACCGCTGGCGGTTCCTTGCAAAGGAGTTGGAAGGATCTCGGCGCCTTCCTTATTTCAAGGGCGCCTGATCTTCTGGAGTATTCCCTTTAAGATCGTGGAATATCCTTGGAAGATCGTGGCTGGCTTTGTGATGATGGGCCTAAACGGGTCGTCGCCCATTCGCTAGAAAGCTTTTCGGGCGATGTGCAGTAGAGAGGACTACTAACGCGTGGTTGTCCGCCTGCGTGAATGTTGGCCGCCCTCATGGAAGGCGTCCCGTCGTTGGACTCCATTAGGGCTATGGGCCCGAGTGAGTCGCCCATTATCAGAAGGGCCTACCGTTTGAATCGCCCAAGATGTAGGGAGCAGGGCGCCAACATGCAGGTTGGCCTGTCAGCTTGTTGGCCGCCTTCGTGGAGAAAGTGGCGGCGCGACCAAGTGATTGGCCGGGGCCTGTATGGAATAGGCCCATTAGTGTTACAAAACGAAGTGCCCAAATAAATCAAGCCAACGCGGTTGGGTTAAGCCGTTTGTGAGCGAGATGCACATGCCCTGGCCGGCCAACGCCGCGTGACCGTCCTGGGCCTTTCGATTCTGGCAAACCCATCCTCTTATTGGGCGTTAGAAAGCGTTGATCGCCCAATGAAAGCCCGTTGGCCTTTAACGAGCCTAACCAGACGTGTTAGTGTCCATCATTTGTGTATATTTAGTCCAAAATAAGCATGCCTATTGAATGTTTATACGCAGGATTATAAAAGTTTATATATCGATTTGCCTTTGATCGATGCATATATGTTACTCTGTTATAAAAAAAGACTTTTGGGCGATTTCACCTTATTTTACGACAAAATTTGAAAGAAGAGTGAAAAAGAATGGGCGAGAAGAAGAATGAGAAAATAAATCTAAGTTGATTTTAAGTGAATTCAAACTACTTTTTAATAAGTCAAAACTAATGCAACTGTATCTAAGGCTAATTTCCTCATTTATTACTAAATTTTTAAAATTTTTAAATATTTTTTATTCATATGCTCATATATGTGATATTTGCTTACCTTTTCTAATTATATCTTATATGTATATTTATGAGATTTTTAAAAGTTTATATCTCAAATTTACATATGTCATATTAAAATCTTAAAATCTATAAATAAATAAATATATATATATTCTTATATGTCTTTTATTTATTGATAAATTGATAAAATTCTACTTTGATTTTGATAAAGGTAATTTATTTTTTTGATTTGGGAAAAAAATTATGTATTTATATTTTGAAGTGAAGTTTTCAATTTTGATAAATAAAAAATTATTATAGAGAATTAATATAATATATTTAAATATAATCCAAAATATTATTTGTAAATTAAATGTTGAATATAATATTTGCGACTCAGAAATACTCTTTGACCGAGACTGTAGGAAATAACACATAGTCGACTAATCCCCAAGTCATAAACAGTGGCGAGATAACATTTGATTATGTAATAATAATTAAACCCAAACTTCAATATTCAACTATTATTAGTAAAATCATCACTGATTTTTTATTCTTATACATTTGAAGAATTTTATATTGGTATATTCTTATGTATTTGAAAGATTTTTACATATTTTATATTCTTATTTATTTGGATAATTTTTGCATGTTTTATGTTCTCATATATATTTGTACACAATTTTGGTATATTTTATAGCATTTTTAATTCAATTTTTAATCATGAATATCATATTCATTCACTATATCCATATATATAAAAACTATACATACTTAATTGAGTATTAGACTTACTTTTATTATATTTTTGCTAAGATTTTAAATTATTAGGCTTGAATGCATTTGTAAAAATTTTGAATATTAGATGTATCTTTTGAATGAGATAGATTTTAGGATGGTTTAGATATTTTAAATGTATTTTAATTATTTAGATTATTAATTTATCATTTCAATTTCAAAATATTGTACTTGACCGATAGCCTAATTATTATAATTCGATTATAATGTTGACTATGTTGTTAGTTACTCTTATTCCATATTTGAGATTTTTATTTATTTATTTATAGTTTCAATTAATTAGGAAATGAGTTATTGTAATTTGTTTCGGATGTGGCCTTAGATCATGTACTTTGATATATATATTTTTTTTTAATTTTTATTGGGCTATCCATGATAATTATCCCAAAAAATGTGTTGTGGCATTCGTTTAGAATTAAATCAGTTAATTAAATATTTAATGTATTTTAAATTAAAGTTTGATTATAACATATTTTATTTCTAAGAATTGGAGTTGAGGATGTGATAAAAATTTTTTTCAATAAAAAGAAAAGTTATAAAATAAACTCTAAAAAAAATTTACTATAAAATATCTTATTGTAAAAATAATATCCTCTGATATTTCTTTATAATAATTCACGTAAATTATTTATTAAATATAATTTTAACATTTCTAACAAGCTCACTAGAGAATAATAGGTAGAAAAAAATTAAGTAATCAGATGATATGATCCTAAAAAAGAGGCTATAGTAACAATTTATTCGAATTTAGTGAAGAATAAAATTCAAATTTGATATAAATTAAATATCGAATATTTTCTGCTCCTCTTTTTTTTTCTTCTTTCTCTCTGTGTGGTCTGTTCTTATGTTGAAAATGATTTCAAATCTGCCCTAAAAATTATATGAAGACTTTCTAAATTTGCATCAATGCACATGCACCCTTTGGACAATTATCAAGTGTGAGTGTTACGTTCCAGGTACGCACAAGTATTAATTATTAATAAATAAGCTTAAATAATAATAATATTTCATGAACAGTTAAATCCCAAATAACTCTAAGCCGAGTCGGATAAATCATACTCAAAGATCAAAACAGTATAAAAATCACAAATCACAATAGATATGTTGCGTTTCAAAATCCAACCCTTGACATTAATCATTAGCAAGGTTATTCATGACAATTAACAAACCCAGTTAACTTTCGATGTGAGTTTTATGTCGATATATCGACCGATTAAAATAAAAAATAATATAACCTGACCATATGATTCAAAATTATCACGTCATCAAGTGGTTGGAATACTAAACATATCAATATATTAATACATGCATAAATAGTTATATTTGAACAATAATCAAAGTTAATTACATCCATGACATCATATGTTCCTTTTTACACAAAAAATCATTGTCCGAAATAACATATATATTATAAGTTATCATTTAAAAACTAAATATATTATTAAACAACCAATATTTCTAATCCTATTATCTTCGGATTTCCCTTTCTTCAATCCACTCATCCTGCAAATGCTCAAACCGCTAATAAGAAGAGGGTTAACGAAAAATAAAATAAGCGTAACTTGAAAACTCGGTAAAGTATATAAATTTACATAATATAATATATAATTTATATTAAAATATGTCGAAAGAAACCATGGATCAATTTCAGATGCATTATCTTAAATTTCCATAACCAATATGTACAACTTTCAAATTTCTCTTTTTATTACATAGTCAAAATGTGCCATGAAAATTTATATTCAAATATACCATTTCTCAGGGACTAAGGACCAAAAGAACTTTGCCGATTAAATGAGCGGATAATCAAAACTCGAACTATATTTGTTTTCACATAACCAAAGACCCTGCGCTATTATTTAAGATTCATAGGTGAGTTATTATACATATAACCCTATAGATGGAACCAAATGCCATTTTTACCCGCAGATGATATGTTCAAATCTCGATCACCATTATAATATATTAAGACATACTATAATATATAACCGTTAAATTTCATTATCATAGTCCAATATATAAACGAATAAAAATTCACACAATTTCATATAATTCTTGTGTTTTTTCAATTGAAAAAAAAATATTCTTTATCATTTAACAAATTATAAAATTTTTCTTCAAATTTATTATCATACAGTACTTTGAATTTTACAAAAATTTAAACATGCTTTAACGTAAGACATAAAATACCACATTATTAGAATGTCTGCAAAAAAATCAGTAACATTGTAAAAATTTTAACTCTTCATTTCAAATAACATACAAGCAGAGACAAATTTATAAAATTTTAAAATATGTTAAAATCATACTTAATAATTTGAAGTATATACAGAGACATTATATACGAAATTTATAACATATTTAAATATTAAACTAGATTTTTAACATATGCATAAATATAATTGTAATGAAAAAACTTAGCAAACCAATATATATGAATTAATAATTTAATTTTTATAAAAATTAAATATTTTAAATTGTACAAAATTGTTCAAAAATCCAAATCATATGTTTTTTGAAGACTCAGATGCCAAAAATTCAATGATTTCGAATATTATATCAAAATCTCTAAATCTCAAAACCAAACATTTCAAAAATTTCAAATATAAGTCAAAATTTTAAAATCTAAATCATACTAAAATTTAAGAACCAATGATCAAAAAATCAACTTTAATAAAATATTATACATACTCTCGACAACTATAGATCAAAATACTATTATTTATATGGGTAGGCAGATTATCTATAAGCTATTTCTTATAAAGGGGATCAATTGTTACTTTTTTAGCTATCCGTAAATTATAAATGCAATAATCAAGTGTACATGATATATTAAAATATTTGAATATACTAATTCTATTTAATTTCTTATAATGGTTTTCAAATATGACATAATCAAAAAATTCTATGATAAATATTTTAAATTTTTTTGCTATATAAAAAAAGTATAAATGTTCAAAATTTTTTTTACTATGAGAAAAGTGTAAATATTTAAAACTTTTTATCATGTAGGAATGTACAAATTTTAAATCAAATATTCAAATGTAATTTTTATGTAAGGCCAAATATAATTTTTATGACTTTTCTTCTTAAATATTTTCATATATGAATATAATATTTTAAAAATATTTATTTATTTAGTAATAAATAAATAAATATTCAAATCTTTCATAAAAATCTACCAAAATATTACAAAATTTGATGAAAATCACATGCATATAACTATAATCAAAGTAATGATATAAAAAGTGACATAGACATACAATAAAATAAATATCGTAA